>MU226615.1:253296-293442 GCA_018584345.1 Thuja plicata
TTGAGAAATGAATTTAGAAGAAAATAGATGATTAATTAATGATTAAGAAACCATTAATTAATAGATGAAAATTAGGGTTTTAACGTAAAGTTGCAAGCCTGTCCATTTTAGGGTGTCTACAGAAAGAACAAAAGAGTAAGAGGTATTCCTATTTTGAAGAAACTTGAATTGGCAATATGCAAACAATGTCAAATTGGGAAGATGGGCAAAACCAGTTTCAAGAGAAAGAATTAAAATATTGAACAAGTCTTGGAGTTAGTGCATACTGATCTATGTGGACCAATTGGAACAACAAGTTACACTAGAGAGAAGTATTTTATTCTATTTGTGGATGATAATTCTAGAATGATGACTTTTATGTTTCTCAAAGAAAAATCATAAGCTTTTCAGAAGTTCAAGTGGTACCTTGCTAGAGTTGATAAGGAAACTGGAAAGAAACTTAAGTGCCTAAGATCTGATAGAGGAGGTGAATTCATTTCTAATGAGTTTAATGAATTTTGTATTGAAAGAGGAATAAATAGACAAGTATCTTCCCCTAGTACACCACAACAAAATGGAATAGCAGAAAGAAGAAACAAATATATTATGGATTGTGCAAGAACCTTGATGATTGAAAAGAATGTTGCAACCAAATACTGGAAGGAAGCTATCAACATTGTAGTTCACACCTTGAATAGAGTTCAACTAAAGAAAGGTACTAATCAGACACCCTTTGAATTATGGTATGGCTACAAACCCAATGTTTGTTATTTCAAAGTATTTGGAAGTAAATGTTACATCTTAAAGGAAGAAAGAAATGGAAAATTTGATGTAAAAGGAGATGAAGGCATATTCCTAGGCTACTCTGGTAAAGGTAAAGCATATAAATGTTTGAATATTGCTACTCATAAATTCATAGAAAGTATACATGTAAAGATTGATGAGTTTGTAGAGTGAAGTGAAGAACATAGCAGTAAAGAGCCTAAGGAGGACACAGACTTTGTGTATTATGAACCTAATACTATCCCTAAGACACAAGCTATGGTGATTGGACAATAGCCATGTCAACCACTAAATTCATCAGCACAAACTTTGTTACAACTAGTTCAACCCAAGTTGTAGCCTATGCAACCTGAGCTACTGATAGAAGATATTGATTCACAGATAGAGGGAACCGAGTCTCAGACAGAGGCAACCAAGTCTCAGAAAATTAAACTTGAGTCACGGTTAGGAGACAAGAAAAAAGTATTTTAGTATGGAGAACCTAGTGGAGCAAGCCCAGAATCAAAATTGAAGGAATTTGTACTTGCCAAATATGTCAGAAGGCATCATGGACTTGAGAAAATAATTGGAGATGAGATAGAATGTATAATGAAAAGAAACAAAATTAAAGGTACATGTTTGATTAGTGAATTTGAACCTAGAACCATTAAAGATGCATTGAATGCTGAAATTTGGATTGAAGCCATGAATGAAGAGATTGAGTAGATAGAAAAGAACAAACCCTGGACTCTTGTGCCTAGACCAAAAGATAAGAATGTGATTGGTAATAAGTGGGTTTTTAGAAATAAGTTGAATGAAAAAGGTGAAGTTTCTAGAAACAAGGCAAGATTAGTGTGTAAAGGATATGCTCAAGAAGAGGTAATTGATTATGGAGAAACTTTTGCTCCTATTTCTAGACTTGAAGGAGTCAGAAATCTTCTGGCGTATGCAACACATAAAGGATTCAAGGTATACAAAATGGATGTAAAATCTATAGTCTTCAATGGAATTATAGAAGAGGAAGTCTATATTAAGAAACCTGAAGGTTTTGTTGATCCTAACAAAAAGAATATGGTTTGAAAATTGCACAAATATTTGTTTGGACTGAAGCAAGCTCCTAGAGCCTAGTATGAAAGACTGCATGGTTACCTAGTAGGTGTTGGATTTCAAAGAACTAATGATAATAGTAACTTGTACATCAAAGAAGGACCTCAAAACAAGATACTATTAGCAGAGATATTTGTTGATGATATACTATTCACTGGATATGATGATTTATGCAAAGCATTTTCTAAAGAAATGAGTAAGGAATTTGAGATGTCTATGTTTGGAGACATCAAATTCTTTGTTGGTTTACAAGTTCATTAGATGAAGGATGGTATTTACATTACTCAGTCTAAATTCATCAAAGAGATATTGAATAAATTTGGAATGGAAGATTCTAGACTAGTTGGGACACCTATGTCTACTGGACATAAGTTGTCCAAACATGATGACTCAAAGGAGGTAGATTAGACTACCTACAGATCCATGATTAGAAAACTTCAATATGTTGTTCACACTAGGCCTGATATTGCATTAGCAGTTGGTATTATTGCAAGGTTTTCAGATAATCCTAGAGAGAATCATTTGATAACTATCAAAAGGATTCTAAGATATCTTAAGGGTACTAAAGATTATGGATTATGCTATAAGAAATGAGGAAAATTTGATTTGAAGCCTTTTACTGATGCTGATTGGGCAAGAAGAGTTGATGACAGGAAGAGCACCGGTGGTGGAGCATTATTTCTTGGAAAAAGGTTAGTCTCCTGGACTAGTAAGAAATAAAATTTCATCTCTCAGTCTACAATAGAGGTAGAATATGTTGCTACAGTATTAATTTGTTCAAATATCATATGGTTCAAAAAACTATTGTCAGGTATAAAGGAGGAAATTAAAGAGCTAGTTGTTATCTACTATGACAATACTAGTGCTATTAACATTTCAAAGAACCCTATGGTGCATACTAAGACCAAGCATATTGCAATAAAGTATCATTTCTTGAGAGAATTGGTTTAAGACAAGGAAGTAAGGTTGGAATATGTGAATACCAAAGAAAAAATTGCATACATATTCACTAAAAATTTACCTAAGGGTGCATTTTTTTGTCTAAGAGGAAAGCTAGGGGTGATTCCCCTAATCGAGGCTCACTAAAGGAGAGTTTAGTGATGCATCAACTGAGCTATAGTAAAGATCTAACAAATTGATACAGGTTTGTCAGAGCTTATTGCATATGAATCAGTACATTAGGTACATTATAACTTTAGAGAGAGAGAGAGAGAGAGAGTCTTTGGCATTAGTTGTCAAAGAGGGAGAGTTTATTGATGTCATATAGAAGAAATTTTATTAGAGACAGAGATTCATGTAAGAGGGAGAAATCTGTATTTGAGTGATTGTGAAGATAGAGGGAGTTTTTGGATGAGAATCAGAATGAAGCTAAGGACATTAAAAAAATAATATATTTTATTCTTTCTGTTTCTCTAAAATTATTTGTATCATGACATGTTGTGTTTCCATCAATGCCAAAGAGGGAGATTGTTGAAGACAATTATTCAATTGTATATTGTCATTGATGTTACACAAATGGCTATAGCCAAACCAAGCACAATCATTGTATGCCAAGTGATTTTCAGTGTATACCAAGTTCACTCGGGAATTTTGAAAAGTTAGTGTCAACCAAGAACGGTCATGTATTGAAGGATTACAATATTAACTGAGCTATGCATTTAGTGTCAACCGAATAACATCAGTTTACGTTTTATGTTTATTTGGTTAATTGCAGCCAAAAGATTTGATTTTTATTATTTATTTGGAAATGTATTCAAGCCATCTTGACAAGGCTTATCAAATATATACAAGGTAAAGTTTGGATTGAATGTGTAGAAGTATTAGAGTTTTTGATATGAAGAGTGAAGGCAAAATTAAAGGGAATTTCTATTAAGGAAAAAATATCCAGATAGAGCTGCAAAAGAATATTTGTTCAGTGAGGATCTAGTTTAAACCAGAATAGAGAGCTAAATCTGCAAATTCAGTTGCTTATACAATCAGGTCAATTCATTTTTACTCTCTAACAATTATAGAGATGATCCAAATCTCTTAACAGAGTAGACTTTGTTAGAGTAATAGTCTATCAGGTTGTTAATTAAATCATTATGATCTAATTACTAACTCACCTATTCACTCTAGTTTTCTTTAGCTAACCTTAGGGTTTCCCTTTTAGGGTTTCATGATTCCTTTATAAGGATTCACTTCTTTTGTTTCATAAGGAGATTGTATTTTGTATTCAGTTGGTTGATAATATAAGTTTATTCTTTCAACATGGATATCATGTCTCTAACCTTTTGGCCACCATAGTTTCTTCTCTTCTCTTCTGTCTTTGCTTCTTCTTGTGATAGGCATGCATGCAGGTGTTCTTGGGAGAATAGGGCATTTCCTATTTCTAACATGCTATCAGAGCCATTCTACAGCTGGTTGTTCTTTTTTTGTTGAAGCATACTAGACACAGAGGGTTTTAGAGGTTTTTCAATGTTTTTTGTGGTGATTCAGGGGAAGCCTTTGGTTATGGTCACTTTGGGCTCAAACAGACATTACCATTAAGCTCAGAGCACCCCAAAACCCCAAAAACTACATAAAATTCATCCATTTTAGACTACTGGGCTTTGAGGCAAAAAAATTTTGGTTTCCTGTGTCGTACAACATGGAAACCGAGGCAAAAATTTAAAAGAAAAAAACCATTTTCTATGGTTTTTGGTGCGCAGACAGTGTTTTAAAAAGGCCCCACCACCGGGCTGCCACCGCACCACCACCTCCGGCTGCGGGCGCCTCTGGAAGTGGCCCCCACCGGCCTCAGCGGTGACTCCTCCCTCCACGCTCCCAGCCATGCTTCGTGGCCCCAGCCACTCTATGGCCCCTCCACCCACCTCAGCAGCTTCGCCGGCTGTACACGTCCCCGCCGACGCCACCCATTGGCAACCCCGCCTGCCGCTCCGGTGCTCCACTCCGCCCGCCACCCAAGGATGTTTAGCCCCCGCAGGCCTATACCACTAGTGTTTGGTTATATGGTGACCATGGGCCCCTATTTAAGCCCCCTGCATGCACCATGCACCCGGGGGCCCTATTTTTTTTAGCCCCAGGGGCTTAAACCCTATTTTTGGGGCCTTTTTGACCCTCCTGGACTGTTTTTGCTCTATCTTGAGCATCCGAGGGTATTTTTCTGACTTCCATATACCGTCGGAAAGCTCTTTCCAAGAAATTTCCAATGATGGAGGTCAGGGTTTTGGGTTCTACTATTTTGATAGCATTTTTTTCTGTTGAAGTCTGATGTTTTCTTTTGCCTTCCGGGAGCCATATCTTGCTCATCAAAAATCCTTTTTTGGCAAACCAGATATCGTCGGAAAGATGGTTTAGTGAACTATTCAGTTGCAGAGGTATTTTTTTCTAGATTCTACTCTAGGTTATCTCTCCTCCAAGTTTGGCAGTTTTTGCACTCTGGTGGATTGCTTGGGTTCTACAGGTCCTGGGATCTCTTCTTCTGATCTTCTAGCTCACTCTTCTTTTTGACTTCTAAGCTTGTATGCTTCTCCATTGTTGCATCTTTTTTTTGTAAATGCACTGTGATAAAGTGCCTACTTCTACATTTTTGGGATCTCGAGCACCTTGTATGGTTTTTGTACTCGCACTATGTTATAAAGTGCCATGGGGGGTTATGATGTTATGCCATTTTAGGCTCATCCACCTTTGTCAAGTGAGCATACCTTCCACGACATTAGCCCATGCTGTGTGTTGGTGACACTACCCTTTATCTTGTGTTTGTACTTTTGTTACACTGTTGGTGTTCCTTGTTCTTCTTTCTGTAGATGTTTCTGGCATTGCATTTCAGTGTTCCTGTCACCTCTCCCTATTCAGCATTATGGGGGGGTTCACCTATTGGTTCTATTGCTTCCTAGTTTGATTGATCAGCTCTTCAGACATTGTCTTCTCTACCTGGTCATGCACTTCAGTGGGGGTTTCAGCAGTTTCTTCTGACAGAGTTTACAGCTTCATGCTTCGAAGATGCTTCTTTCTCTTTCTTGTTCCTTTCTCTAGGACATCTTTTCCCTAGATTGGAGGCTTAGTTTCCCTCATCTAGTTTATTTCTTTTACTTGGGTACCTGATCAGGCCTTGTTGTCGGGACCCATCTTTCCTGCTTTCTGCAGTAGTTTCCTAGGTTTTGTTTCTCCCTAAGCTTATCTTCAGGGGGGTGTTAGAGTAATAGTCTATCAGGTTATTAATTAAATCATTATGATCTAATTACTAACTCACCTATTCACTCTAGTTTGCTTTAGCTAACCTTAGGGTTTCCCTTTTAGGGTTTCGTGATTACTTTATAAGGATTCACTTCTTTTGTTTCATAAGGAGATTGTATTTGTATTTAGTTGGTTGATAATAGAAGTTTATTCTTTCAACATGGATATCATATCTCTAACCTTTTGGCTGCCATAGTTTCTTCTCTTCTCTTCTGTCTTTGCTTCTTCTTGTGACAAGAATGCATGCAGGTGTTCTTGGGAGAATAGGGCATTTCCTATTTCTAACAGACTTAACAGTCTTTTGTAAATCCTCTCACAAGATGGCATTTCTACATTGAAGTGTTTGGAGACCTCTAACAAGGCCACTCCTTACAGGGTGATTAAATCCTCTAACAGGGTCACACCTAGCAGTGTGTTTTTGTAACCTTTAATAGGGTTGGCTCCTAATAGGGCTTACTTAAGAAGAGTGAAAAACAATAACTAGTTACATTGGTGGTTTTTCCCATATTGGGTTTCCATGTTAAATCTTGGTGTCATCTGTGTATGTGTTATTTGTTTTATGCTTTATCTTTCTGCACTTATTCACTAAAGGTTAACCATATTTAGCTATCTTAAGATTTCTTTGTTGACCGAGTTACAACAGAATATCTTTTTTGATCGAGTGATAATAATAAGTTTGTTTTAGACATCTAAGGGACTAGGATTTATTTTTGTAGTAACTGATTCACCCCTCCCGTCTCAGTTACTCAACTCATTTCCAACAATTCCTTATATTCATTATTGTGATTTATGCTTTCATATTTTATGTATTTATCTATGCTTTTATTTATCTCTTATGTCTATTTCTATTTCATATATCATATTATTATTATGTTTCTTGGCCTTCATATTCATATTTGAATTCATAATCTAGTTGTTTCTTGCCTTTTCATGGTCTTTTATTTACTTTATACTCTTGTGCAGATCCGTCAAACGGTTAAACCTCAGTGTGGATTGATAGTTGGCATATTCCCTTAATCAAGAGATGAGTGATCTTTATTCTTTAAGGCATCATGATGAGCCGACATGTGTCCATTTAGATCTCACTTTAATGAGGTCAAAGTTACTTAAAAATTGAACAATTAGTCTTAATCTGAGGACTATCATCTTTCCTTAAAGAGAAGATGTACATTATCTATCCTTTAAGGAATTATGATTGGTCACCACATGTACTAGCCCCACTATACTCTGCATAAATGAATTTAGATCAACAATTAAACGTTAGTGAAGATCTACAGTTGGCGTAATGAATCAAAGCCAGAGATGCAGATTTTTAACCTTTAAGGAAATGTGCGATGTTGACACGTGTCCCAGACCTATAGAGGCTAAGGAAGTATAAAAACAAGGATACATGTGGCAGAATGTGGTTGGTTGAACGAGATAAAATGGTTACACATTGGTTTACAATAAATATTAAAGTTTGGGTTACTTAAGCCCCATGTTTTAGAACATGGGTATTATTAATAGTGATGTTTTAAACCATCGATTAAAGTGATCGACTGATAGCAGAGTTTCAAAGACTAATTGGCAATTAATTTTGATGGGCATTGATGGTTGGCATAAGAATCAAAGCTATAAATTAAGATATTTAACCTTTAAGGGAATGCATGATGTTGATGCCTGTCCCAAACCCACCAATATCAGAGGCAGTCAAAATTGTGAGCAAGTTAGACTTTGATCGATGGCTAGCGTTATCGCTCGATCGGAAATATGAATATCTTTACGATTTAGGGCAATGCATGATGTTTATGCATGTCTCAGTCCCACTAAAGTCCAAGTTGTAAGAAAGGGTGATGCATGGTTAAGATTCAGATAGGATCTACGGCTAACACTATCCCTTAAAGCCAGAGATGAGGATTTTTTACCTTTAAGGGAACACACGATGTTGACATGCGTCCTAGACCTAGAAACTCTAAAATAACATGATAATATATTAAAGCACAAAAAAAATTAGTGGTAGGCATAATGCATCAAAGAGGAGATGCATGAATTTTACTCTTCAAGGCATTACGTGATATTGACACTTGTCTTCGATAGTAAAAAAGACAGAGTACCCGAGTGGCAGTGATGACTGGGATTTCTTTTCATCATTTTATATTTTAATATTATTTCTCTTAGTTTTTGAATTATTATTTGATACATTGACATCTTCATGCAGGTTTTTGAGAGTGGTGATTATGGATCTGTTCAATGATAAACAACGTGATCTTCAAGAGCTACTAAGGTAGATAAAGACATGCAGAAACATGGTGAGGAATTATTATGGAGATATATGGTAACAAAAGATGGTTTAAAACACCAATGTGCCTATTCAAAATGATAAATTTATTCAAAATTCTATTGGCACTATCAAATTTTGGAGAAATTTGAAGTGATTAAGTTGAAATTTCTCTAAGGCGCAAAGTTACTACCCCTAAAAACTTGCGGAGAAGGCCTATTCTCAGTGCAAGTAAAAAGAGACCCAAATTATTTCATGAGAAACTACTTGGGAATTGTGTTCATCACCTTTCATGGAGTAAATATAGTGGGTTAAAAATTTCAGATGTCATATTTGATGTGTTTTAAAGATAGCTATTTGGAGGTGTTGAACCAAATATGCATTTTGTACATTTCCTGATTTTATCAAATGACTTACTTTTGCAGGCTTGTACCTTTGGCCGAATTAAGAGTAATGATATAAGGATTATTCTGAGGTGTTATAGGAATGAGAGATCATATTTATATTGATTTTAAGATCCCTGTGAGTTCATGTGATAAGTTTCCCATAGCCTTTCTGTTTGCAATTTATCCTGTTTCTCAGTCTGAATTACAAAATTATGAAGTAGCATACTTTGAGGTCTTACAAGTATGTGCCCAATTGAATGACCTAAAGAATTAAGTATTCCCATAAATTGTAAACATAGAAGTTTAAATCCATGTAAATTATTAGACTTTGATCAATCCTGTTGCCCACTTTGCTCAGCCCTTTCCAAAACCAATTTCTACATTTTTCCTGTTTTGTTTTCAAGATGTTAATGAAGGACTGACTTTCAAGGATAATGCCGGTTGACCTGTTGACCATAAGATAAATCTAGTTGGAGTCTCATAATCCATGTGTGAAATTAAATCTATATCCAAGGTCTCTGATCATAAGGTGTGCATTTGGTGAGTTTTTGAAATCAGAACCAAAGGTGTTTTATGTAGTTTCCCAGTAACTGCCGAAATGATTGTGTAGAACAATCATCTTTAGAGGGTTGTAACTTTGTATCGGATGACTATTTTGAGATGAGATTTATTTATTTGCACTCATTATATGTAAATATACTTCTAGGATTAGGGTTTGGGCCTTAAGGCATGGGTTTCTATTCTTGAAAAGGCTAATCCAAATGAAGTTTATGTTGTTTTTATATCTGCATCTGCACAGTTTTTCAAAATTGCCAAATTTGATAAGCTATATATCGCACGTACAGTTAAATTAGATAAATTCCTTTTGCATGCATTCTCATTATAGATGAATGAATCTGTTGGCCAAGTGACAAGATCCCAATACATGGTTTGATTTTTGTGTTGAGGTAAATCTGAAGTTAGTTTCATGTGTATTTACATCTCCATTTTAGAAAGTTTCAGAGTAGTCATTCTTAGAGATGCATAATTTGTGACCAGTTGATGTCCATATCAAGATTGTGGTTGATCCATACTCATAAAATTCTAATGAAATTATGTGCAAAAACTTAAGGCTTCAGAAATCCGTTTAGTATTTTTACTAAATCAATATGAAATAAAAAAGTTTTAAATTTGGAGTTTGCATGTGCAGAACAAGAAAACCATATGTGAGTTTGTGCATCAATAACTTACTTATCTAAGGGTATCTTGAAAATCCATTTGGCACACATATCCATATTGGAAGTAAATACATGTTTCAGTTTTCATGACATTCAGAGTGTTCGATGTGCATATTATGAGTCAAGCCTTTCTCCACTAGGTCTAGTTCGGAAGGATGAAAGTTGCAATCAATACTTTTGGATGCTGATAATATGGGAGTTGTTCCAACTCATTAGCATGTTTAGACATGTGAACTAATTTCAAAAGGCCTCAAAAAAATGTGATCTTATTAATACCACACTTACATGGTTTGCATGTGACATAAATTTTAAATATAAGCATTTCCTCTTCTCTTTTGGCCTGGAGCACATAATGAAGGTGGTATGTAGAAAATCTGAGCAAATGCAATGTATGATGAGCAGTGCAGAGATTGAAATTTTGAACAAACACTTTAAAATTTTAAAGTAAATGCAATTGGCAGGTGAGCTATTTTAAAGAAAGGCTTGCACAAGTGAAGGAATAGTCTATGCAAAGCATAAATGGGGGACACCGCATGGTTTTGGGTTTAGAAGTAGTTTTCAAAGATTTTCAAGAAAATCATTGGAAAGACAAATGTCATAGAAGGCTGGAAACATTTGGAGAAATGAAGCATTCAAGCCAATGCAATTTGGCAGGTGTAAAACCAAATTAAAAATCATCAAAGCACTATTTCCCATACTCTGCAATGTTTCATTGGAAATAGCCTACAATGTCACATTGGAGAAAGCCTATGAAAGTCATATGCAAATGAAAGATTGTACAATAGAGAAAAGACTTTACAAAACATGCAAATACAATAACAAAGTCTGCACAATATACAATGGTAGCCTACACAATGCATAAGAATATTGCACATAATTTTTGAGGAGGTGTCATGCCATAATCTAGGAGGTTGTGCTAGATTTGGAGAGGGGCTGTGTTTTAAAAAGATGGAAAAGAATTTATGTAATTTTAAACAAACACCACTGGAAGGTGTTAAGTTTTAAAACTATGTGTAGGGTATAGAAAATAAAGAGGCCAGTACTATTTTTTAAAACTGATTTGAATGCAGATGTCAGTTGAAAGCTACGGGTGCCAAAGTGCTGGAGGTGCTGCATTTGAAAAGAAGCATGCAAAGATTTCAATACAAATATACTTGGAAGGTAAAGTTCAATGTGCCAAACATTGCAAGTAGAAAAATGACTATTTGGAATCCTCTAGTAGGGAGTAGCACAGGTTTTGAAAGAAGGCTTAAGTTTAAAATAATTTCCTTATTGAGCATTATCCCACATGCATGGGGTTTGAGTTTTTCCACATATTTTTATATGTCATCACATAATAGATGAAGTGAAGTAAAGAACCATGAGCTCTTGGGTGAGTGAAGATGCTTGGGGTAAATGGAAAGCTTCCCCAACTTGGTGAATGCCAACCAAATTTTGGCGTAGAGGTAAGAGAATTGTAAAACCTATTGGGAGATTTATCCCACATTGGTTGTGGGAAGGGAGATATAAGTGTTTATATGGTAAAATGCTTGCACATAACATAAATTAAATAGAGGTAAGAGAATTGTAAAACCTATTGGGAGATTTATCCCACATTGGTTGTGGGAAGAGAGATATAAGTGTTTATATGGTAAAATGCTTGCACATAACATAAATTAAAGCACAGAGAGCTCATTCCCATGCTCACCTATTGGAATGCTTGTTAGAGGAGGTATGTTAAACCATATTTTGGTATGTAGCAGCATGTAAAGCTTTAAAAATTGCAAATATTTAATCCCACATTGGTGGGGTGAAGAAGTGCAACAATGTTTAAAAGGAAAAGAACTCACAAGGTAATATGAAGAAAGAGCCCGGAGGCTCTAGATGATGTGCCCACATGAAAGAGGTGTCTCAATAAGCCTACCAGGTAGGTGGATGATATTGAAGACACATATTTTGGCAGGGCCCACATAGGTTACAAGCGTGACAGGTGGCGACTAGTCGTGCACTCGCGGTAGAGAAGAAAGATCAGATGAAATTCCAGCGAGTGTGCAAGATGTTGAAATGTGGCCGAGTAGTGGGATCAAATGTGGGGTTGATGGTTCCAGGGGGGCATGTAGTCACACACTTGTGAGGCAGGGAAGTAGACAAGAAGTTAACCAACAAGTGCGCGAGAGTGGTTATTCACGCAGTCTCGAGCCAGACAGGCGGTCAAGAAGTTAATCGGCGAGTGCGTGACTGGTGGTTAGTCACGCAATCATGGCAGTTAAGAGATGGTGACAATTAGTGTTTTGAGTGCATGATATAACTCCTCGTAGTTAGCTGAGCAGTCATAACAATCAAGTAGAGCCAATCAAGTAGTGACACGTGGTAGAATCTAGTGACTTTTGGGCAGAATGAGTAGAAAAGAGGAGAAATGAGATAAAGTAATATCTGTGCAACAAAATGCAAATTTTAATCAATAATCTAAACTATGATGATATATAGATTCTAAAATTTCAATTGAATGTGCACAGGAAGGGAAAATTTGTTTTAATGGTTAAGTGGTCAGATCTTTTTAGAAATGACAAGTGTAATATACCATTGAAAAGGTCTCTGGATAAGGATTTCATTTTTGCAATCCATTTAAGTGCAGAATCAAGTTTGTTAAACATGGATGATTGTAGACCAAATATAGTTATATAGAGGAAATCAATTCAATTTTTGGAGAAAGGGAGATATTTGCAGAAGTTTTTTGCAGATAGACAAGTGTCAATTTAGGTTTGATTTTGGTTTTCCCTTTCTCTATAGATTTTTTCATCTTCATTATATAGGGGTTCCAATTTCTGGAGAGGTTCCGAATTCTGGGAGAAAGTCTCCAAATTTTCAAGGTTTCATTAATGCAAGTTCTACTTAAGTTAGTGTTATAATTTAGAGTATTTTGTCATGTGTACATATTGAAGCAATGTTTTACTAATGAAATACAGCTGGAATCTCTTTGCAAGCATTTTATATCTTTGTGTGTTTTTGGAATTCTTATGAACTAGACTTGTAAGGCATTTTTTTTTCATCTACAAGGTGGATTGTGAAATTATTCCAGAGTTTCCTTCAATGAAGGAGTGAATCTTGTGGGATAATCTCTGAGAATGTCAGGGATATATAGATCTGATGATCATGTATTTCTAATGAAATAGGTAATATGTAAGGTATTTTAGTGGTTTCAGATGTATTAAGTTCTAATTCTTTGTGAATGTCAGTTCAACTTGACTCTATACCCAATGGATTAGGCACTGTTCTTAGACTAGAACTGCAAAAAAATCATTATTAATCAACATTTACCTTTCTATTTTAAGGGCAGTAAATGATTGTCAAATCTAGTTTGATGGGCAGGAATTCATCCCATGATTCACTGAAAGATTGAATCCTTTAAGGTAAACCTACCCAAGCCTCTAAGCTCGAAGTGAAGGAGGATTATTTGATCCTCGTTAATTAGTCTTTTCCTTGATAGAAATAGTAAAAAATGCTAACACCTTCCAAGAAATATATCCATTATCAGAAGAAGAAATATAGGGATGAAAGTATGGTCAAAGTACCATAATTTCTTAACATAGAATCATTATTCTTAATTGTCTTTAACAAATCACAAGTGAATTTTTAAGTGACCATTACTCTAATTCCTTTGGGTCGATAAGTAATTGTTTGGACAAGGATTTTAAATACTCCTTAATTGTAAAAGCTAGTGTTTAGTTGTTGTTCCTAGGATTAGGTTTTAGTTTTAAATAGATGTATTGATTTGAAGCTTGTTCTCATCCTTTGGACTTCACATTAATAAGGATGCCAAGATAAATACAAAGGGGAAGATCATTATCATTGTTACTATAGGTAGATTGAATAGTTTTGATTAACAACTATAACATGGACCTAAATGTATCATTTTACCAAAATAAATAAAGATAAGTGCCATTTTTCTTTCATATTGGGGAATTGTTTCATAATCATTTTCAATTATTCCCTTGGATAAAATCCATAGATTTTATTCAAAGTGATAGTTTGGTGTTGCATATTCCTAATCAAGTTCATAGTTTCTGTTGTTAATTGGTCTTTTCATTTTGCATGGTTGAATTCAATTGATTGTGGCCACAATCAATTGGTCTGTAGTTTGAAAAGTAATTGTATAGTCAGAAAATGAAAGCACTTCCATTATATAATGGTTTATCCTTTTGAGTAAGTGGATTGGGGTCATGTCAAGAACCTTGAATGGGTCCCTGACTTGGATCTGGCTTTATCCCCATGTTTTGCCCCATTTCCAATTTTCCCAGCCTATTTATGACATTCCAAACTAAAAAACTAGGACTTTGACCTCAGGATCAAGGTTGAACTTTTTGGGTCAAGGTCGACCTCAACCTTGACCTAGGTCACAATCGACCTTTTTCAGGCCCAGGGTTCAAATTATAGGATTTCAAGGTTTCTAGATGTCGTGCTTTGGAAAAAGTTAATTCCCACTTCCGGGTCGGTTGTTTCGGTATTCAGAACAATAAATATTAAATTATATTTAATATAAGTCCTCTTCTAGGGGTATAGTTCTAATTGGAATTTAATTCTCCTATGTAGGCCTCTCTAGAAGATTGTTCCCTAGTTTCATATAAAAGGAAGCTTTCTCCTCTCATTTTCTCTAACTATGATCAAGAACCACAAGCAACCATAACCATCATTAAGTGTAATTTCAAGATCTCAAGACTTGAAGAGTGAGATCCAAAGGTGAAGAAGAAATATTTGAAGAAATCCCAAGTAGCCATTGAAGCATTCATCCATTCTCAAGAACTTCTCAAGCACTCAATTCATCATAAAGATCCATTGGTGGCCATTGAAGGATTCAAGCTCCATGGAGCCCTCTTGTTGAAGATTTCTCCATCCAAATTCCTCCAAGCCTCTTCCTATTCAAAGACCCATTCAATATTGGTGTTTACAATCTACAAGAAATTGATTTGAGACATCCTAAATTCTACATTCTACATTCTACATCCATTTGGTGCATGCATACTTGGGGATCCATAGATTTGAATCTGCCACAAGGACTTCTACAAGTTGTAACACCCCAAAATTGGCATCTTGCAACCCTAAACAATTTTTTTGCATTTATCATTCTTCTGAATCATCAAAGCCCTTTTTTACTAGGAAATTCTAAGTTTCGACTGACTCTACTCGACCTCAGTGTCAAATGCAGAAAATCCTAAATCTGTATTAATCACATACTGCATTTAATTCCTAAGTATCAATTATAATTGGCTAAATAAATCCAATGATCGAATTAATTTAATTTAATTATTCAAATAATTGAGAAAATAAATTTATGAGGTCATATTCTATTTATTTAATTAAATATTCTCTCCAGTTCAGAAATAGAAACTTTGAGTTGACTGAAAATCAAAAGTGCAACTAATCAGTTAACTGCTTCCTTAACTCAAAAAGACAACAGTTGACTGTTTCTCTCAAAAGAAACTTGTTGCTGTCAATTGGATTTCAATAATTTAACTATTTCTCTCAAAGGAAACTTTCTATTCTGAGCGGACTCTAGGTCTATAAAAGAACTCCCTCAGCTCTCATTTAAGCTAGTCTTGTAATTTGTGAATTTCAAATTTATTTGTTTTCTAATTGAATGCATTGTTATTAGAATTGTTGTAATAAGCTTAATATAATGATAGTTTAATTATTCATAGTTTAAAATTCTTTTCAAGCAATCTTAGTTTGAATATCATTGTTCATTTCTAGATTAGCTTGTATCTTTCACATTGTTAGCTTAATATCTCTTTCCTAGATTACATTCATACTCATTTGTAGGTTAATCTAGATTAATATTGCATATCATTTATAGAATAAACTAATCTCTCTAGATTAATCTTTCATTTACTTCTTTACTTAAATCCTCTGTTCTAGTAATGGTCTAGGTTGTTGGACTCTCGATTCTGAGAGCTTATTCAAAACCCTAGCTAGATAGGAGGAAATAGGTCAAATCATACGGGCATGCAAGATGGATGATTTCATATCCATTCTTGTATGTGACTGGTGAACAATGACCATGTTGAAGTGTATGGCTAAATAAGAAGGCCACATTTAGCTATCACATTTTTGGCGTCCACCGTGGGGCTGAAAATCAATTTTTGGCCTCATTCTGTATTTCTTTTCATCAATCTTCTTTCTGTCCATATGGCTCTACAATGAAGTTTTGCATGAAATTTATCACCTAATCACATGAAGTTTTGTAATACATCACATGATACAGAGTGTTTCTTCGCACCACTTCTGGAATTTCTTCGTGCGGACTTTGACAACAGAAGATTTAAAATCTGCAAATTTATCATTCTGTTTTCTGACCACTAATGATTTTTGTTTGTTGTTGACTGTGTCTTTTTGGTTTTTATTTTTGAATCAGCTTAACATGTGATTTTTAGGACAAAATGATGAAGATTCCTTTGATAACTATGCAAAATTGCTAATGGTTTGATTACAGGAGGTGTGTCAGAGAACGCTTGTCAAAGTACTTTTGGAAACTTACTTAAACATTATATTTTCTTTGATGCTTTCTTCACATAGTTTAAATAGGGCCTTGTTAATAATCTCTTGAGAATATTGATAGAAAAATAGGGTAATAGGCTCTTCATTACATGGAAGTGATGCCCATGAATGAATCCAAGACCTAGACGCTGCTAAGGGATTGACTCTTTGGGGAGCAAGGAAAGGTAACAAATCAATTATCATATCCATTAGTGAGGGGAGTATGCTCTTCTCTCTTTGAGAGAATCCAAAACCTAGAAGCTCTTGGATTTTTTTTAAAGAGGAGTTAGCTCAATGATAAACCTATTTGGCATGTTTGGGTAAGGTGTAAAGGTAGAGGAGTATGCTCTTTTCCCTTTTTGGAAAATCAAAAACTTAGACCCTTGAAACCAAACCAAGTATGAGTCTAACCTTTAGCGGGCCTACCGAAAGTTGAACCTCTAGGAAAGACCCAAGTGGGTACACACCTTTTTCCAGTGATTTTACCCCACTATAATAAAGTAGCTTTGTTGAGCGAAAGACTCTAAAGCCATATTAATTTCTTCCATGTGATTCTTGATGTCAAACAACTCGAGGAAGCCTTGTCTATTGTACTGAGTGGCGCCTCTCCTAGCCTTGCTTGCCAAGGGTGTACACTTTTAGGTGTCAGCATGGATAAATGTCTCAACCTCACTTTTGAGGCCACAAAAGGTTAATATGAATGGAAGCCTACTAAACACCTTGTAGCTAGATGCTTACCTGGTTCACCTCCGAAAGGAGACATAATCTTTGCATAGGGAGAGGGAAAATTATCTCCCATAGATTCTCACCATAGGTATACACCTGGGCTTTTGAAGGTGGTATATGACATTGGCCCCTACTTCAAGGGTAACCTTTGAATATATACTATTGAGTCCTTTGAAATACCCAAAATACGAGTGCCCTCTCAGGGGTGACACTACTATGTGAAGTGAACATATATGCATAAGTTGTGGGGAAAAGATTTTGTCTTCTCTACCAATTTTATTTTTAGGGATAAGCGTGTGTCTTTTTGAGTCTTCAATATCTACAATGTTAAAATTTTTAAAAGACTCCCTCATTTTTTCAATTTGCTTTGTCCTCATTTAAATTGTTTACGACTACTGCTTGTGTCACGACTATTCATGCTTGTCGATAACTGGTTCTACAACATTCAAACAAACTATCAATCTGAAACTACATACTCTGTTAGAGAATATTCTTTACTGTGTCTTGAAATCTGTCTTTTGTCTTGAAAAATGTTCCAACTATCTATTTCAAGACAATTTCACTTGGCTTTCTACCATTTTTCATGCGAGAAAACACTTCTTTGCGTCTGTCTATGAGAATCTTCGCGTGAGACTCTAAGAATCTTCGTGCGAGACTCTAAGAATCTTCATGCGCTGTTGAGCTATTTTTCTAATTTTTTCTGTCACTAGTCAGTATTTCTTCACACCAGGATACAAAGCTTCATGCGGGCCTATGGGAATCTACGCGCAAGAAAACACTTCTTCGTGCGAAACTATCCCAAAATTTTGAAAACATTGAGTTGTTTGCTACCTGTTCTATGTTCCTATGCTCAATCTGGTTTTTGTTTGAGGTTTGTCTACATATTTCCTGTCTATACATAGTCTATGACTGGATGTCTCGGGTTGAGAATTATGTGATTCTCACTTAAAATTATCTCATTTCTTATCTATTTACTTATTCTATTGTGTTGTCATACCTTGTGACATGATAGTCAACTCTTGGTTGTTCTAGCCTTATCTTTGATGACTCATGTCAGGTATACTTCACCTTTTGGCACTCTTGTGCATTTATCTTGACATAGTTCCAAGCATTTTCCTAGTTCCCTCCCCTTGTATAATCTTTTTCTATGACTATTACAACTCAAAGTAGTAGAACATTCCTCCCACATGTCACTAGATTAAGTAGACCTCAAAACTGAGGAAGAGGTTGTTCTAAACTTATCACATAGTCAGAGTGTAGTAGAGGATCTTCATGCTCCTCTTCATCGCCTACCTCTAGAAAGGGATCATCTCAATCCATTGTTTGACCTTACGTTCAATGTTCATTCTGAGTAGACTTCACTAGGGTCCAAAACCCATTGTTTGAAGAACTTCAAAATTTTGAAGAGTTGTTTCCTGAACTTGACACTATTGAAACAACAAGGGGTCCTGTAGGTACAACACCTCAAGATACTCAAAATACTCATATAGAATCTTTTCACACTGAATGCTTGCGTTCTAGCAAGATGGAAGATCATAGTTAATCAGGTGAGAACATCAGAAATGACGCTCACTCTAAAAATAGGGGTAAATTCCATTATCAAGACCCCCCTAATGATGAGGAGATAGAAATAACCCAGGCAGATATCATAGATGCTCATTATAATAAAAACTTCTGCAAGATGATAGATATTCTCCTAAAGGAGGAGAAACAAAAATATCTTCTCGAACTAGCTAATCAAGGGGCCAAGTTTCCCTCAAACTACAATGTAGAGACTCTTATCACGCAAGAGGAAGAAACTAAAAACTCCCAGTTACAAAAACAAGTTCAAAGTATGCAAGAACAGCTCCTTCAACTCATAAAGGATAAAGACAAACTTGCCACATAGTTCACGCTAGAAAGCATTTTCCCATTACCATTTGATAAAAGTCTGTGCTTGCCTCATTTTCCTAAAGGAGTTAAACTTCTCAAGTACGACAAATACTTAGGTACCGCTGATCCTCAGGATCATCTAAGAGAGTTTGGTACTCTCTCTATGGATTTTATACATGATCAAACTTACCTCATGTGTCTCTTCCTATGTAGTTTGGGAGGGTCATGCTTGGAGTGGTTCTCTAGGCTCGCAAATAGCATCAAGACCTTTGACAAGATTGCCAACTTGTTCTTGCAACATTATTCACAGAACATCCAACATCTGGTTAATATCTGTGATCTTTGAAACTTAAAGAAAAACCATGGGGAACCTTTCTTGACATTTCTCCAAAGACGGAGACAACTTTATACAAAGTATTCTCGCAAAATACCTGAGTTTGAAAAGCTTGACATCTTTTTAGACAATCTTCTTCCCAATTTCGGGTATCAAGTACAGCTACAAGGTCCTTTGACCTTTGATGAAATGATCAAAAAAGCTGTAAGAATTAAAACGTTCATGGTCAAGAAAGGAGAACTGACCCTACACAAGGATAATAAACAAGGGTCCTCCTCCTCAAGACAAATCCAAATTTGTCAACAAGAACAAGAATGTTGTGAATGATGGAGTTGTTGACAATGTGACTCCCAAGCCTCTGAAGGCTGCATTCAATCTTACTACCACTATGCACAAAGCCAAAGCCACTGACCAGGCTATGGCACAATCTAAACCGCCTTTGAAATTTTCTAGATCGAAACCTTGGGCTCCTTGACCCAAGCGTGACTTCAATCCTCTAGGAGAACCCCTTGATGCAGTTTAAAAGACTCTCTTGGACAAGCAATTACTCACTCCTTTAGATAATTCACGTCCTTTCGATCCGTAGCCATGACCATCTTCGTGGAATGAATCTATGTACTGTGATTACCACCAGAACAAGGGTCACAAGATGGCTACCTACATTCAACTATCAGATAAGGTCCAGGACCTTATCAACAATGAGATTATTGCTATGGGAGGTCACACCACAAACTCAGATCACCAGGCCTTCAAAGACCGCTTCCCTCCTCATGGGAAGGGTGAATCCTCTAAAGGAAAAAACACTAAGGCCAAGGTCAACTATACATACACTAATAATGATAACTTCATTAATATGGTTGAACTGGTAGATGAAGAATACTACAATGTTGTTACCATAAAGGGAAGAGAAGATACTCCAAAGAATAAAAATCCATACATGTTGCAAGGGTCTGTGCCCCACCCCTCCAAACTAGAACAATCTCAGGTTTGTGCAAAGATTATTCTCAAAGGCCTTGAGCCTTCTCTATCTACATCATCTATAGATAAAACTGATGTTGGCACTGCCAAAAAGAACTCAAAATTGGTCCCCTCATCTAATGCTTCTAACTACAACATACTTGACCAATTACAATGAACCAATGCTCAGATCACCATCTTTGAGCTACTAAAAATCTCCCCTACTCATAGGGAGATCCTTGACAAAGCCCTCACTGAGGCAAATGCTCCAAAAGATCTAGACCTAGACCATTTTCAATCCATGGTGGGTCACTTGACCTCACCACACTATTTATCCTTCTCAAAATAAGATGACAACTCTTTGAGCCATCCACACAATCTCCCCTTGCATATCAAAGTCATGATCCATAAACATCAGGTCAGACGGGTATTGATAGATGGAGGCATAGGGTTAAACATCTACACATATAGGTTAATAAAAAAACTAGGCCTTTCAGAGAATTTCATTGATCTTAAAAAGAAGATTACTATCAAGGCATATGATGAAAAAGAGAGATCTTCTAAAGGTCTTGTCACTTTACCAATCTGAGTTGGTCCTGTTGAGAGGGATGTTACCTTCCAAGTTCTGGATCTCCCTCTAGCCTACAATATCCTATTGGGAAGACCCTAGATTCATGAGATGTAGGCAGTACCATCAACGTACCATCAGTGTATCAAGTTCCCATTCAATGGTGTAGAGGTTACTATTCTTGCAGACACCAGCAATGCCTATAACACATTAAGAAAAGAAATGGAAACTCTAGTCCCACATAATAGTGAGGTGTCCAACTCTGAATCAGCCATAGACTTGCTGAAGGAAATGGAAAAGAAACTCAAGATAAAGGACACTGGTATGGGTGGATACACAGTGGAACCCATACTGTCAATAACTTCTCTTCCCACATCACCTAGGTCCTATGGGAGACCTTCAAAAAAGATGAAACTGACAACACCCCAGGAAATATATGATGGCAACTTTGTTGAATCTGACATACCATTAGAGGATTAACGAGAGTAACAAGCCATTCTAGATTGGCTATATAGAGAACCTATAAATGATGAGGTCAAACAATGTGAGATATCCCTAGAAACATTTGGAGTGGGGTATGATCTGGCTCGTAAAATGGGTTATTTAGGAAAAGGATGCATTGGCTGTAATCAGAATGGACTCAAAGAACCAATCTTTGTTAAATTTAGACAACCTAGAGATGCAACTGGTCTAGGGTTCTTATCTTGAAAAGAAAAAAGATAAAAGAATCATCTAGATAAAGGTAAAGGACATCAGGTCCATCTAGATAAAGCCAAACATCACACAACAGAACAAATCACTGACACACCTACTTGCAAGTGGGATGATTCTGATGATTTTGATGAAGAGGATGTGTACCCTTCTCCCATTCCTCCCAATATCCTAGCTCTTCTCTTTGACGAAGAAACACCCCAGATCAATGCTACTGAAGGGCATGTTTTAGATGAATAAAAAAACAACTTCTGATCAATCAGAAACTACTGCATCTAAACAAGATCCAGATACAAAAGAAAGGAGTCTAACTATAGCCAAGTTTTTAGACAAAACACATCCAAATTGGGGGAAAAGAGTAGATTTCACTCATGTTCTTGACATGAAAACTAATGATGAAATAGACTCCCATGAATATGATTTTGACCATCTTTTAGAAGGCACTTTAGACAAAGAGATGGATATAGTTTAGCGATATGTACCCACACTCAAAGTAGGTGAAGGCTTAAAAGTTAGGTATGATGAATTAGGATCTCATGTTTCTGACATGGGCTTTGATGATGCCGTTAGGGCTCTTTCTGATTTGAACACATCTATACAAGGTTCAGGTCTAGGAATCTACTTAACAGTCATCGTTTACAATGAGCATATCATGAACACCCTTGAACCCATTGAACCTTTTCCACTAATGAATGTTGAACTTATTGATTGGTCCTTATAGGGACAACCTGCTGAAATTCCTACATTTCCCAATGACTATGCTTTAGCTTGCTATCTTAATGCGATTGAACCTATCACTTCTTCCACTAGTGAACCTAGTGTGAGCATGAATGAAGTGGACATCAAGTATCTCAGTTATAAAATAAAAATTAGAAAAGGAAAAGGGTCTGAAGGTGAAAACCACATTGTAGTAGTTTCAGAACCCAAAATAGTAAAAAGAAAAGATGCATCCATAGAAGAAAACCTCTCTAAGGTGCTTAAGGATGGGATGCTTGATGTCATGGAAAGTCATTTATAATAACAATCATTGATGCTAATAGAGCCAACTCAACCAGTGAATATTTCTATAGAAGAACACCCACACATCATTCATGTGGCTAAATCTTTGTCTGCAGAAGAGCTCAAGGAATTCACAGAATTCTTTAAAGAGAAAAAGATAAACTTGGCATGGACATACTTAGATATTGTTTGTTTGGATCCATATCTTATCATGCACCATCTCATAATAGCTCATGGAGTAAAACCAGTAAAACAAAAACTCAGAAAATTGCACCCTCATGTTGCACTACTTATCAAGGCTGAACTGGAAAAATTACTCAAAGCTAGATTCATCTGAGCTATTGATTATGTAGAATGGATTTCCAACATCATACCAATATCAAAGCTAGACAAATCCATCAGAGTCTGCACTCATTTGCATGTCCAAGGGATGAATTTCCTTTTCCTAATATTGACATGATTGTGGACATGACGGCTGGGTATGAAATGTATTATCTCATGGACAGTTTCTCTAGGTATAACCAAATCATGGATGGTATTTTCTCATGGCCAATGATTTTTATAGATGAGGATTATATGGTACTTTTCTTAGGTGTCTAGAAAAAGAAGAGTCCAGACATGCATTGTCTGAAGTCCATAAAGGAATTTGTGGTTCTCATTCTAACGGTCTGACTTTGGCCCGAAAGCTTCTTAGAGTAGGGTATGATTGGCCAGATATGGAGAAAGAAGCTATCAAGTATGTGAAAGCTTGTAGTAAATACTAGCTGCATGGAAATCTTATCCACGCTCTAGAAAAGGGACTCATTCCCTTTGTCACACATTGGCCCTTTCAACAGTGGGCGTTTGATCTAATCAGGCAGATCACCCCTCATCTTCTAATGGATACAAGTTCATTATCATAGCTATAGAGTATTTCACCAAGTGGGTTGAGGCAGTCCCACTCATTAAAGTGATAGGAAAGCAAGTCTCCTTGTTCATTCTGAACTACATTATTTGTTGCTATGGCATACCTTCCTCCATCATCACTGATAATGGAGGAAAATTTAAGAATAACATCATGTATGAGTTGTGTACAAAGTTTAGAATCACACAAAACTGCTCTTCCATCTATTACCCATAAGGTAATGGGAAAGCCAAGGCCTCAAATAAAAATTTGTTGAAAATCTTGCACCATACGGTTAATAAGTCTGGAAGGGATAAGCACCTGCAGATCAATCCCACATTACGGGCTTATAGAAAAAGAATCAGAATGCCTACAGAGGTAACCCCATTTGCACTAGTATATGAGGCAGAAGAAATATTACCCCTAGAGGTAGAAATCTCATCTCTAAGGTTTTCTTTGCACAGGTTTATACCAGATGAAGAATACAGAGTTTTGAGACTTCAAGAATTAGAACTACTAGATGAACGTCAGAAAGTGGCATTCGATCACCTCAGAGCATATCAGAAAAGAATGTCTAAGAGATACAAAAATAATTTCAATTAAGGGACTTCCAAGTGGGTGACTTCATTCTGAGGGAGAACCCTAAGAATCAACAACATCATCTCCAGAAGGGGAAGTTTGAGCCAAATTGGCTTGGTCTATATGTTGTCACTACAATATTTGCGTCTGGTGCCTATCACCTCTCCACCACTAAATGAGAGAAACTCAAGGAGCTAATCAACGCCCTTCATTTGAAAAGATTCTACAACTAAGACATCTTCAAAATGCTCATGTACATAGTAAAGTCCTGAAAAAATACTAAAAATTGCAAAATGTCCTGAAAAAACCAAAAAAAAGATGGAATTGTCCTACCTAGTGGATGGAGTTTATCATTCACAAATTCTTCTAGTCTTGCAAGAAAAGATAGTAATGGGAATAGTTGTCTTCTTCTTTTCCCCCAAAATCCATCTGAATAAGTTTTTGTATACCTCATCATGAGGGCACATGGCTTATGTTGGCTCTGGTTTAATGAGATTTCCCACGGTTCTACAACTATATCCACCTATTCAAGAGATCTATTCTATATCAAAAAATACCAAAAAAATAAAAAAAATTCAAAAATACAAAAAAAAAGAAAAAGAAAAAAATGCCATAGATGAAAACCTGGCAAACAGGCGTCATGGTAGAATAACAAAAAGAATTTCTACCAAGAAGGTGAAAACCTGGTAAATAGGCACCTCTTGTTCCACATTGCTATATCTATCACTACATCACTTGGCTCTATATAGTTTCTTTCCAAATTTTCTGCTTTCCTGCTTTCATTTTCTTATGCGCATGCTCTCAGTTACCTGTCAAGACACCAACTTACATGGATTGAAACTGGTCATACTCTAGGGGCAGCCCTCCTGGTCTAGGGGGAACTATCCTATCACCTTTTGGGATGTATTTCATGATAGTCACTAGTGATACTCACTACGTCTACCTACTATCGCTTTGCTTATACTGAGACCCCTCTCCTTGAGAATCTCCCTCGCATCAATCACCAATAGTTCTCACTGTGTCTGCCTGCTGATGCCTAGCTATTACTACGATCTCTTTACTTGAGAATCTCTCTTATGTTAGTCACCAATGGTTCTCACTATGTCTGTCTACTATCACCATACTATTGAGATTGCTCACATCAATTACAGTTATAGTTATACTCAATGCTCTATCGATCGATACTCAGTCTTGGCATTCTTTGCCTTAGTCTGTATATAGCTTTCGGTCACTTTTGTGACACTCTGGATTCTTTATGAACCCTCCTAAATTGACAATGATCTAGAGTCATAAGACTAGGGGAAACCAAATCAAGTTTTTCCTCACAACAAGTCAAGTTAGTCATCAGACGTTACCTAGGGGCACAAGTCCCCAAATCTGATCTCATCTTTTTGTTAGTAATCTTATCATTCTAAAGGACAACACTCTACTAACACAAATAGGTGTTTCTCAATAGCACACTCAACAGTGTTTTTCAACACTCGCTTTGGATATAGCTATGTTTAAAAACACACATTGGATATCACAAACGTAAACATCTATCGATAGCAATCAAACACAATGCACTCACAAGCACAATAGTGTTTTTCAACACCCCTATACACATACATATTCAAAAACTTTGAAACTGGCTGAAGTATGCTGAACTTCTATTTGTACGCTACTTTTTCTCATTGATTTCATTGATCTTTTCTTTTTCTACTACTTTTGGTGTGGTCTCGATGATCCGACATCATCAAATAACCAGGGTGTATGTGATATGAGCTTCCGCATTAAGGTGGAGCAACCTCACATCCATTGATCTTGTTTATTTCTACACCAAGGTGAGGTCAGTACTATCTCCTTATTTGTTATTTATCTACTTGTTTATACAAGTGTGCAATCATGGTTATCTTGGCTTTGAATGCCTCGATACTGGTGTGCTCTTGCTCTATCAAAATTGTAAACAATGTTCAGGTCATCTCAGCTTTTGTGCCTAGATGCTTACATTAGTTCCTATATTTAATCTGATGAAAGTTGTATTCATATCCTTATGGTCATAGTGGCACCATTAAGGATTGCATCGACTTTGATGTTCCATAATGCTCTATGATGATAACTATCTGATGGGTCCAACAACCATGTCCTAGGGATTGCATCTAGCATAGGCTTGCACTTTCATTCTAGGCTTGCATTGCATCAACATTTTGACATTTCATTGTATTCTCTTGTATTTCATACACTAAGAGGTTCTTCTTCATCACTCAGGCTTCATCACGACTACACTATGTTCAATCCTCTCTCTCGCTCTTCAAAAGTTCTTTGGTTAGCATCTATTATACATCATGATAACCTGCATGAGATGTTAGTACCATATACATTTGCATAAACATATTTCCATTCACAAGTGTATTAAGATAAATCATCTACATACATACAAATCTGCATCTATATAAACATGTGCATCACATACATAACTCATAAACATGTGCATCGCATACATAACTCATAAACATGTGCATTTAATACATCTACATATATTCAAAACATGTTCATCCATTTGCATACATTTCTAATAATCTAAACCATCTAAGCATCTAACAAACATCTCATAAAGTACAACATGACAAATGCAATGATATCGAAAGATGAGCTCATATATATATCTCAATATGTCGATGCAATACAAAAGGGGTGCTACTTGAGCACATTCTATCTAAAAAATGGTGATATAATACATGGATGCCTATGCAATAGATACATCATGTGATACCATCTATAAAAAATATGCTACAATCTAACTCTGGCCCTCTCCCTCATCACCTAGAGGAGGTGGAGGAGGAGGCATATCTAGAGGAGGTGGTTCCTGTACACCCTTTGATTCTCTAGAATATGAGGAAAATATGGGCACCTTCTTGGCCTCATCAGGAACCACCCCCACATATGCTAGGTAATAAAAGGCTTCTTGGGAGGAATGATGTTGTGTCTCCTCTGGAAGTTGCTCCTATGACCTCTACAACAGCTCTCAAACCTCTCGTAGCTCTCGGTCTCTGTCTATGAATAGGTCATCTCACATTGCAACCAGTACCTTAGAATCCCCAACCCGCCTCTGCAGCTGCCAGACTCTCTTTGGATCTATGCATAGAATCATGCGCCTATGATAATGGGTCTCTAGGAACTAGACCCTACTCTGGCTGCTCCTGTTACTGATCCTCCTGCATGGGCTCCTCCTACTCTGGATGCTCTTGTTTCTCACCTAACTACACAGTTTCCCTCTATCTCATCTACCTCCCACTGTCGCTAGCACCAGGATCAATCCTCATCTGTCAAGCAGGGATGTCAACCTGCACAGTGCATGGTTGTAGCCCCTACTGTGGTCCCTACTGCGGTGGTGGCTACAATATCTACTATGGAGGAGGCATTGGTACTTGCTATGGTGGTACCTATGGATGCACTACCTATGCCGGTGCACCCATACCAACTAGATTTGTGAAGCGAGGGAACAGATGAGTAGAAAAGTACTCTCGATATGGTGCTGTCATACCCCATTCCGCTACCCGTGCCATGTAATCCCAACATGTTAGTACTACTGACTATGTGTTTATCATACTATGACCCTAGTCCAAATGCACTAACCATCCCTTACCTCATCAGTAAAGTGGGAATACACAGAGTACTCCTAAGAAATATCCTGAGGACGGCCAAACTGTCGACACGCCCCTGTCAATGGGAATCTCTCTATCACTACGATCGACCAGCCAATTAGTGGCCATCAACAAAACATGTAACCGAGCTAGTCTCTGGCATCATCCCATGCCTTGATCCTCCTCCATGGTTTCCATACTAGGACTACCAAATCATCTAACTGTACCCACCACTGCTCAATCTTACCCAGTGCGGGATAGGTAATCACACCCCTGTATCTATATGTGTATGGCTCAAGTGGCTACCTCAGATCATCACAAATAGGCTAGGTGATAGGGAGACTCTCCCATGCCCACACCTATAAGAAAAAAACCCCTACCACCATATTCTTCACCTCTCTATAGTCGATCTCATACATTTCATGATACATGTAGGCCAGCATACACTAACCCCATCCATAATGAACTGGCACCGCTAGCATCCTCTACAACATCCTTCCCTAACCACACTCAAAACTATGGTGACCATGATCTGGCATCAGATAGCATCCAAGGAATCCTGCCAAAACCACGGCCAATCAATGCCCGGGCCCATAATCTGGGATCAACTCCTCCCATGGGATGGCTCTACCCATGACAAGCTCATCCTGCAAGATCTCTTGTAGTGTTGTTGTACCTGGCTGTAGCTGCACATCATACTCTACTCAAGGACCATGGAATGGGATCCTCAGTATCCTATAAATGTCCTCCAAGGTCACTGTGAGCTTTCCCTATGGAAGATAGAAAGTGTTCATCTCAGAATGAAAATGCTTGACCAATGCTCCTAGTAATCTATGATTAACCTGAATGTCAGGTATCTCACTAAGATGTGACAATCCTAATGCGTCTATGTGAGCGATCTCAACATCATATAACTTCCCAATCAACCCACCGATGGCTGGATGATGTGATCTGAATGCAATATCTGGGAAATCAATTTGCAAGATATTTAAACAACAACACACGATCAATACTTGGCTCATGATTCAAGATAATCAATGCAAAATTGAGAAATAAAGCATTACAAACATCCTATAATAAGTTACAAAGTTTAAGAAAATGCTACTAGATGCGACACAAACTCATTATGCCTTCAAACTGCTATTATCTCTCCATGCAAAGAAGTAAAATTTCACGCGAAGAATTTCTTCGTTGCACGCGATGATTTAGGCTCACACAAAGTTTTATGTTGGCCCACGTGAAAAAACCCCCTTTCAAAGGGTTTCTCACATGAGATGTGGGTACCCTCCCTTGCGAGGATACCCACTGACAATTGTGAGGATTTTATTTTTCAGAAATTCCTTGCTCGAGTTTTCCCTATGGGGTGTGCAAAGAACCTAGTTCCTTGCACGAGAATCTGTGAGTCAGTTCTTAAAAATGTGAAAACGTGAAAAATTTCAACTAAAAGCAATAAAATTTGAATTGACAAGGAGGTAAATCAACCACTTATTGGAGGTCTATACACTGCCAGCCAATTGTGATGCCTGGATTACTCAAATCAATGAGTACTCACGAGGATCACCGTTCTCACTCAGAGCTCTTTTCTTCTCAAAAGTCAATAGATGCAAATGATTTGAAAATGACACTTCACTCATATATAGGTTTTGACCTAATTTTCAAAAGTACTCCATTTTGTGTGAAAATTTCACCCTTAGCTAAATCGACTTCTCTGAATCCATTTTTGGGATTGAAATCAAAATTGGACACTCCTATATAGCTCAAAATTACATTTTAACATTTTTGGGACTGACGCGATCGGACGCTTAGGCAGTCAAATTTCTAACGTCGCTTTCTTGTCAGAATCATATTCAATCAACATTTTCTCAATATCATCATTTTTTCCTCAAAATTCAACTATAGTCAACTCTAGTCAACACTAGTCAAACTGGTCAATCAGACCTTGAAATCACTCAAAATTGATTCTTAATCTTCCAGATTCTTCTGTAATCTGTTCTACTTTCTTCTTAACTTTTGTTTCTACATCTATTTGCAATTCCTCTCTCTCAATCACCATTATGGTGTGTCATCTTTCTATTTCACTCCTGATGGGGCAGGATGATTACATCATTGAATCTATTTCAATCAATATGATCTGAATTCAAAATTTCTCATTGCTAGGGGCATCTCATCACTTGGGACACGTTCAGTTTTTGTACGTCACAGTCAAAACTAGGTGTTCCACAACTCTGAATCACTAGGGGCATCATCGCTCCTTGCATCTAGTCATCTTATTATTAGGTATCTGAGAAATCTAACTGAGATCCCTGAGTATCAAGCTTCATTCTGGAGATGGTTCTCAAAATCTCATTGTTAAGTATCTGAGAAATCTAACTCAAGTCCCTGAGGATCAAGCTCTATTTTGGAGATGGTTCTTGAAAACCTCATCTATTAGGAATTGTGGAAATCTAACCCTATCTCCTGAAAATCAAGCTCCATTCTGGAGATGATTCTGAAACTTGATTTAACCAGTGTCTGGGAAATCTAACCTAGATATTGGGAGAATAAGCTTCATTCTGGAGATAGTCCTAAAATCTCTATTGAAGATCCTTCAAATGGACAGGAATTGGGGCAATCTAACCCTGACTCCTGAAGATTGAACCTTGTTCTGGGGACAATATTTTGAAAGGTGGGAAATATATTAGGTATTTGGGAAATCTAACCTGGATTCCTGAGAGTTAAGATTCATTCTGAAGATGACGCTCAAAACCTTGATCTAATTGACGTCTCGAAAATCTAACCTAGACTTCAGAGAGTTAAGCTTTATTCTGGAGATAGCTCTGAAATCTTTACATCATCAATTATTGAAATCAATTTCAACTATTCTTCTATGCCTCAGACATAAAAAATTTCTTTGAATCAATGCACTGCTCGCACATCAATTCAAAGAGGGGCAAAATGTAACACCCCAAAATTGGCATCTTGCAACCCTAACCAATTTTGTTGCATTTATCATTCTTCTGAATCATCAAATTCCTATTGTACTAGGCAATTCTGAGTTTCAACTGACTCTACTTGACCTCAGTGTCAAATGAAGAAAATCCTAAATCTGTATTAGTCACATACTGCATTTAATTCTTAAGTATCAATTATAATTGGCTAAATAAACCCAATGATTGAATTAATTTAATTGCAAATTCCTAGCACTTTAATTGAATTAAATTCACCCCTTTTAGCTAAAATACTTAAAAAGGAATTAAATAATATTTAATTATTAAATAAATACCCTCATTTCAATAATTGAATTTAATTGTTCAAATAATTGAGAAAATGCATTTATGAGGTCATATTCTATTTATTTAATTAAATATTCTCTCCAAAATCTTCTCTCTAGATCAGAAATAGAAACTTTGAGTTGACTGAAATTTAAAAGTGCAACTAATCAGTTAACTGCTTCCTTAACTCAAAAACACAACAGTTGGTTGTTTCTCTCAAACGAAACTTTCTATTCTCAACTGGATTTCAATAAGTTAACTATTTCTCTCAAAGGAAACTTTCTGTTCTAAAAGGACTCTAGGTCTATAAAAGAACTCTCTCAGCTCTCATTCAAACTAGTCTTGTAATTTGTGATTTTTGAATTTACTACTTTTCTAATTGAATGCATTGTTATTAGAATTGTTGCAATAATCTTAATATCATGTGAGTTTAATTATTCATATTTTAAACTTATTTTCAAGCAATCTTAGTTTGAACAATTTCTAGATTAGCTTGTATCTTTCACATTCTTATCTTAATATCTCATTCCTCGATTAAATTCATACTCATTTGTAGGTTAATCTAGATTAATATTGCATATCATTTCTATAATAGCTTTGTAAATTCATTTCTAGAATAAACTAAGCTCTCTAGATTAATCTTGCATTTACTTGTTTACTTAAATCCTCTGTTCTAGTAATGGTCTAAGTTGTTGGACTCTCGATTCTGAGAGCTTATTCAAAACCCCAGCTAGATAGGAGGCAACATGTTGACTCATACATGCATGCAAGATGGATAATTTCATATCCATTCTTGTATGTGCCTGGTGAACAATGACCATGTTGAAGTGTATGGCTAAATAAGAAAGCCACATTTAGCTATCACACAAGCAAGTTGAATTTGTTCATTTAATTTTTTTTACTTATGCAATTTCAATTATAATTTGAGGTTAATTCCAAAACTAGAGTTTGACAAAGGCAAACCCCTCCCCCCAAAAAAAAAATCCATTTTTCTTGCAGGTACATGTTCGGAATAGCTGATCAGAATGCATATTCGAATAGACTTTTCAGAAAAATTTCATGATCCAAAAATAGATTTCTTGTCGGATACTTTTTAGGTTGATTCTTCCCTAGGTTGGAATCATAAATTCTTGGTCAATCGTGACACTGACTAGAGGGTCAAAATCGGAACTGTGTCAGAACGGAAAAATATTTTTGCATTTTGTTCGTCTTTGCATTTCTGTTCCAAATCTGGTCTCAAATTTTCTAGAAACTGAGTGCAACCCCCCAAAAATAGCATTCTTCAGATCTACATCATTTCAAGGTTAGTAATTTTCTCCTATCCATTTCAATTAAAATTATTAATCTTTCTAAACCTATCACACATTCAAATAAAATAAATGGGTATTTAAGATCTTCCTCTTTACTCTTATTTCCAAATGATTGATTCATTTATGCATTGATCCTTCCTTTGGGGTTAATCAATTTGGATCCTTCATTTGTGTATCTAAGGATAGAAGGAGAGCATCTTATTTACTCCCTTTACATTTCAAATACATTCTATGTCATACAAAAAACATTCTTTAAATGTAAGATACCATAATCTCATATTTAAATGTTATATTTTAGATCTTACATTTTGGTGAACCCACAATAGACAAATCTTTATTTTTGGTGTTAGATTTACATATTTTATGTTAAATTTTGCATGCATATTAGATTAGCTTTATTTTATGTTCTTGCATTTACATTTCAAAATCTTGTGTTTCCTAAATTATCACATTTGCATTGCATTGGTGTATGAGCTTTACCACTTCTAGTCCTTCTTATAGTATCCTGGTTAGAAGAATCCGTAGACTTATGGGTTTCTTTGATCCTGAGTCTTCCTCTCCTTTCCTTATGATCCTGGATGACAATTTGATTACTCATGATTCCAGTCCTTCTATGGACCATAACTCTTCTCACTCATCTCATGATGAGGATGATGCTTTAAGAGTTCCTCCTGAACAAGTGCAAAAACTTTCAACCGAACTTGATAAAATGGGGAATTGGCTTATTCAAGAAAACCATAATCAAGATTATATCCAAGCTATAGAGATTCTTAAGAAAGTCCTTCATGATAGTGATCAAGGTATTAATATCTTGTGTGGTATCACTCATATTGTGCATTTGAATGTTAAACCTTTAGCTCAAGAGGCTCAAGATCTAGGATTCACTCCTCCTGTCACTAGTGAGGGACCTTCTTCTTATATTCCTTTACCTAGAATTTCTACTTATACTCCTCCTTTGATGACTACATCTCTCCCAATTTCATTTATTCTTGTGAGTGTTCCACCCGTATCTCTACCTACCTCACAACGTTTATATCAATGTGTGGCTTTTAATTATTCCAATCCCCTTCCAACTATGGTTCCAAGTGTTCCACCAGTTGTGTCTTCTATTCCTACCACTTCCCACACTTTTCCTAGTGTTCCCAATATTTCTATGCCACCTATGTCTTCTAATAATTCCACAATTATTAGTTTGGCTCAAACTGTGTCATCTTTACAACAACAACATTCATCCTTAACCCAATCCAAGTTTAGCATTCCTACATGTGACATGGGTAGTCCTTTATCCTTAGACATTATTCATACTACTATCCCTCAGCAAGCTGATATGCCTTGACTTGAGAATTACAATGGTAAAGGCGATCCTGTTACTCATGTTAAAACATTTCAAATTCTTTGTAGTGACCATAGGATTTTAGCTAAGTTGTTTGCTAGAAATTTTTGTGATAAGGCTTTGCAATGGTATTTTTCTTTACCTCCTTATTCTATTGATTATTTTCCTAAAATTGCTAATACATTTATCCAACAATCTCACAATAAAATTGGCCCACAAGTGTCCTTAACCAATTTAATGCATTGTAAAAAAACATTAAGGAAAAATTGACTGATTTTATTGGTAGATTTAAGCATTTGTATGCTCAAATTTTTTATCTTGTTCTTGATATTGATATTTATCATATGTTTATTTCAAATTTACAAAAGGATATTAGAGATAAGATTCTTCTTACTGGATTTACCTCTTTTCAACAACCTTGTGCAACACTTCATCATTATCAATTACATGTGAGTCAATTTGAGAGCAACACTCCAATGGATCCTATTCCAGTTGATAAGAGTGACATTGCTCCTAATCCTAATAAATTTTAGAAACCTAAAAACTATATCAAGATTAATAAATAGATAAATGTGGTTGCTGATCAATTTGTTGTTGCATCTCACAATGCCACTTCTGCATCCACTACTTTCTGTATGAATTGTACATTTACTCCTCTCTCTGAATATTTACATTTCATTATGAGTAGGTTGTTAAGTGATAATATGATTACCTTGCCTCCTATTTGACCTCTCCTTCCCACCATGATAGCATCAAAATCCTTTGATTCTAAAGCTTTTTTCCAATACCATCGCCAGAATGGCGATGATACTGAAAAATGTTATTCTCTAAAGAATAAAGTTCAAGACTTAATCGATTCTAATGCCTTATCTATTGATAATTTTGATGGTAATGGGAACAAATCTATCTCTCCTCCTAATCAAAACCTTCAAATCTATACAAATCCTTTACCTACACATGATACTAATACCATTTCTCAACCATCTTCTGTGAATATTGTTTACGATTAAAAGATGGATGATCTTAATCACATTGTTAATCATGTGGAGTGTGTTGTTTCATCTCAACCTACTATTCAAGATCCTTTGCCTCCACCTCAACTTCTTGTTCCACATAAACCTCAGAAAAAAACTAAGGATAAATGACCTCAGGAACTTTCAATTACCTTTGATGAGTCTGAGACTATTAAGGCTCCCGATGGTCCCCTTTATATTTATTCTAGGACTGCTAAGATACCTACGCGTGGTTGTCTTGCTGATCCCACATCTTTAATAAATGTTATTATTAAGGAAAAACTTTTTATGAAAAACCTACAATGTGACTGTTATGATCCATCAGATGCATGGATCCAAACTTGTAATGGTTTTCTCTATCATGCACTTGGTTCTATTAACTTTCCTGTTGAACTCTGTGGCAAGGTTGTAGATACTACCTTCATTTTTGTTCCTACTTTTGATCAATTTCAAGTCAAATTTGGTTTGCCTTGGATAACTTCTATGCATTCTATTGCTTCTCCTATTCCTAAATGTCTCAAGTTCCTTTGTAATGGAGAAGTGAAAACAATTAATCATAGTTTGTATCAACCTCTAGACCTAGATATTGTGCTACTCTTGATTTCTTTTTTCCTTCATTACCTAATTCATGTCCTTCTTTCCCTGACAACATTTTTCATTCATATCAACATTATAAACATCGCAAGATAGTCTAGTTAAGCATGCCTCAGATAGACCTTAACCATGGTCTTTTTCCCACTCCTTCTATACCTCCTTTATCCATTACTGCTAGCTATATTACTCAACCTCCCAGTGTCACTTCTCAGCCTACTGCAAATCCTACCAACCCTCCTACAGAACCTGTGAAGGAACCAATTGTTATTTCTCCTAGTTCTCAACATGTGTCAAACAAAGAAAAATGTAAAAAAACTTCTCATGAACGTCGTAAGGAGCGTAGAGCTAATGCTAGGGCCCGTGATTGTGTTCTTTGAAATTATTTTCCTTCTTTTGATCAACCTATGTCTGATGTGTTGGAAGAAGTTAATATTCACAATAATGTTAAGATGAATGAATATGATGATCCTATTCGCATCTTAGATCCTATTTTAATTAATCTTGATGAGGAGGATACTCTTGATGATCCTATTGATCTTAGTGATGAATATGAGACCATTGATCTTGATACTAATCTACCTCATATGATTTCAACTCAATTGACAATTACACCTAGTATTTGGCAACGTGATTATCAAGAGGATCCTTGTTTGGAACTAGCTATTATTCCTACTATATTGGATATAGTCTCTCTTGCGAGTTGCCCACCTTCCCAAAATGATATAAACTAAGATGGGGAGAGTAGGCAATGTACTTTATTGGCTTATCCTTCATGGTAGCCCTTTTTGTGTTTGTATGTTGTACTGTGATTCTCCTGTAATGTGTTTTTTAAATGTTTGTTAGACTCTTTTATATGACCCTTGTTACTTTGTTTGTGCAAGGCGATGAAGGAATCAAACCTGTTGTATAATTCCTCTATATGTATCTTTACTCTGCTATATGTTGTTTTCATGTTATGTTTTCCTTGTATATTCTGCTTGGATCTACGACATGATAGCACTGATTCTTTTTGGTCTCCATGTTGTGGTCTAAAAAGACTCTTCCTTGTAACTCTTGATTTTTATTTCCTTCATTGTGATTGTAGTTCTACTTGTAACACCCCAAAATTGGCATCTTGCAACTCTAACCAATTTTGTTGCATTTGTCATTCTTCTGGATCATCAAAGTCCTATTGTACTAGGCAATTCTGAGTTTTTGACTAACTCTACTTGACCTGAGTGTCAAATGTAGAAAATCCTAAATCCGCATTAATCATACATCAAGTTTAATTCCTAAATATCTATTGGCTAAATAAACCTTATGACCGAATTAATTTAATTAATAAAGTCCTAGCACTTTAATTAAATTAAATTCACCCTCTTTAGCTAAGACACATGAAAAAGGAATTAAATAATATTTAATTATTAAATAAATATCCTCATTTCAATAATTGAATTTAAATATTCAGATAATTGAGAAAAAGCAATTATGAGGTCATATTTATTTAATTAATTGGATATTCTCTCAAAAATATTTCTTTTATTTAGAAATGGAAACTTTGAATTAATTATGCTTTAAAGAGAGAGAAAACAATTTAAATCAAATAAAATTAAATTAAATCAAAGAAAGAAAAAAGTTAAAGCAGGAAGAAAACAATTTATTGTATTCTTTTGAATAAAGCTTTCTATTTTAAACTGGCTTTTCTATCTGTTTTATTTCAAAGAGGAAATTTTCTATTCTGATCATCTCTGAGTCTATAAAAGAACTCCCATTCTTCATTCAAAACCCCTCATTAACCTGGAGAAAATATGCATTGTTAGAATACTAAATTATTGTCATGTCTCATATAGAATAATATCATTTTGCAATAGAATAGCTTCAATTTTTATAATAATTGCATTTATCATCATGTCTTAGATTATCTTACATCTTTCAATTCTTAGTATAATCTAGCATTGTATTGCATTCATCATGATAAATCATTCATTCCTAGATTGGTCCATGGTTGTGAGACTCTCATTCTGAGAGCAATTTCAAAAACCCCGTCTGGATAGAAGGCAACAGGTCGAATCATGCAGGCAGACATGATGAATAATCTCATATTCAGTCTTGTGTGTATCTGATGAAGAAGGACTATGTTGAAGTGTATGGTGAATTAACAAGGCCAAATTTACCACATATATTTTTGGCGCCCACCGTGGGGCAGGTACATTTCTATTCTGGCCTCATTTCATTTCATCTTTTTCACTTTTTTGCATTTTGTCTGTGCTTCTGTACAAGTTCTATTTTTATTTAACACCAACTTTCTGTACGTCTCGCATAAAATTTTTGGTTCTTCGTGTGGCTTACAGTGATTCTTCATGTGATCTAGAATACTTTATCATGCAAAATTACAGACCAGAGCTTTCAGTTTGATATTTTATTGTCTTGATTTTCTAACCACCTGCTATTTTCTGACATCTGTGCTTCTCTGATTTTATCTTTTGAAACAGCATAACAGTGGTTTGCAGGACGCTGAGACAAAGAAAAGCCATCATAAACTTCTGAAATGTTTGTTACAGGATGTTGATACGAAGAAAGGCATTACAAACTACTAATGGGTTTTATTGTAGGACATTTTTTGAAGACCTTGCATATTTTCACAACTTCTTATATATGTTTTTAGTAGTTAAAACACACTTCGGTTGGTTCTTAAAATGAATCATTTTCTTGTGTGATTGAAGTGTTTTTTAGATTGTAATCCTAAGAACTACATGAACATATCCTCTCCCCTCGCCTTTATGGATCTTGGGTGTAAGAGAAATTCATGTGGTTCTTATAGAGTGGCTACCTCTCGAGAGCTTTAGCAGAGCCGGTGAGAGTGGATGCCCAATCGGTAACAGGCTAAAGCCAAGCCCTTCCAAACCGGTATACAAAAAATTCTATTGTGATTAGTGTCATAATAGATAGGTGTGAATTCATTGTGGCAACCAAAATCTCCTCTAGTACCCTAGTGGTGCATTAAAGTCCCGACATTGTTAAGGTGAAAGCCTTTCTTTGAAAGGATTGGGAGAGCCCCCTTTATTGGGAAAATGACTTGATCACAACCACCTGAATTGATGTCCTTACTACAAACTATTGTTCTAGTTTTCCAAAAACCCTCTATCTATTGGTGCGGAAGGTCAGAGACTGACTAAGATGCCCCACATTCTTACAGCTTTTAGTAGAGATAACAACCCTTTGGGAAGCAATTCCTTTGGGGTCCGAAGCTTGGTATGCCTAAGAAGTGAGTGCATATGTAAGGAGGAGCCCATGCTTCCAAGATTCTAAGTTATCCACTAAGAGTAAGCATAGATGAACTTCGGTTCAAGTGGGGATTCAACAGATATTGTCCTAGCTATCCTAGGGTTGTGATGTTCTTGTTCTGGTACTATAAACATTTTGTTTAATGTGTTTTGCATGGGTGTATCATTTGAACAATCAAAACTATCATCAAAACACACAAACTGTCAATCTTGAACATGTCTAAAACAATCTGTAACTTGAACTATCTGTTATAAAATAGCATGATTTCATCTTGGGAAATGCAAACTGGTCTTAACAGTCTGATTCTATAAACATATTTTTTTTAACATTTGCATAGTTTCACGTGAAATTTCCCAATCTTTGTGCGGTTCGGTGAGAATCTTTGCGTGATACATATTATACTATCATGCGACATTTGGCAACAATGCCATTACTCTGCCACTTTTTATTCTGTCAACTGGTGTCATTCTTCGCATGAAGAGAGCATTTCTTCACGTGGTTCGGTGAGAAACTTAACGCGATAGAGCATTTCATCGCACGAAACTGGAGTCTTTTGTCCAAAATAGTGAGCTAAAATCTGCCAGTCAGTTGTACTTCTATCAAATCTGGTCTCTGATATGGGTCTATTTTTCCACCATCTATCTTCACACAGTCTAAAACTTGGTTTCTTGGGTTGAGAATTACGTGATTCTTGCTTAAACTGGTCTTGTCTCATGTTATTTTGATTTATTTCATCCATTTCATCATGCCTTGTGTCGCAATAGTCATCTCTTGGCTTGTTTTAGCCTCATTTTAAATAATTTGCACCAAGGATACTTCACCTTTTGGCACATTCTGTGCAACTACTTTGAGATAGTTTCAAGTTTGGTCCTAGTTCACATTCCTTGTTCAAAACTTTGTCTATGACTGTCACAACTCAAAGTGGCAAAACATTTCCTTCAATCAATCAAGACGAATCTGTGCTTTCCACACCATTACCGGCTATATCTAGTGAGGAATCATCTCGATCTCCTTCCCTGGTATGACGACCTTACAATAAATGGTCATTTCCTATGGATCTTAGTCAGGTTTGAAATCCTTCGTTCCAAGAAGACCCAAATTCAGAGAACACTCAATCTTTTCATACCAAGTCTTTACACCTCGAATCCTTGCATTTTGGCAAGATGGGAGATCATAACCAATCAGGTGGTGAGGTTATCAGAATTGACCTCTTTAAAACTTGGGGTAAGTCCCATTCTCAAGACCCCCCTAACGATGCAGAGGTAGAAATCACTCAAGAAGAGATTGCACAAGCTCGTGCTAACAAATATTTATATAAAATGATGGGAATTCTACTAGCTGAGGAGAAAGAAAAATACATTCTTGAACTATCCAATCAAGGGGCTAAGTTACCTTCCAATTATGCTTTAGAAACACTTGTTGAGAAAGAGGAAGAAACTGAAAATTCCCACTTGCACAAATAAATGCAAACTATGCGAGAGCAACTCTCTCAACTCTTGAAAGAGAAAGAAAAACCTATTACACAATTCACATTGGAAATCATCTATCCTTTCCCATTTGATAAAGGGGTAAAAGCACAATAATTTGTCACCCTTTTACAAAGGAAAAGGACGACAAAATCAAAGTTGTTCAGCTTCAATAGTATAAAAGTGACATTTATGTTTGGAATTTGAAGATGATGTAAACTAATAAA
>MU226615.1:293564-324893 GCA_018584345.1 Thuja plicata
CGCCAAAACATTATATGTAAATAAACATTTTTTCACCTAATTTCAAAATATGTTATAGATGACATATATAGCTAGTGCATGAAGAAATAAAAATTGGTTTGTGACCTATATTTTCTCTTTTATAACATTTCAAATTCCAACTCACCTGAAATTGATAGTTTTCATCTCCTGCCATATTTTTCATAACAAATATATCCCAATAAAAAAAAGAAATATATATTCTTGAAGAGGAATGTCTCTTCTAGTGCACCATATGTTTTTCAAATTTATTTAATATGTTTTACTATTTTTTTTCTTTCTCTGATTCAACATCTCCTTGGCTGTTAAAATACCTACTTGCAATATTTTTTAATTATAATAGACTATGTATAATTAAAACACTATAAAATCTATAAGAGATTCTTGACTCTGATCTCTACAAAAGGGTATTTTTGTATTTTAAAAAAAATATCATTAAAAAGTCTTAGAGTTATTGAAACCTCACTTTTCTGAAATAATTTTATTTCTACGGTAATTGGCCTCAAAGTGGTATAAAACATGCATTTAATAGACATTTCCAATTGGAAAAGTTAAAAACCTTATCTAACTTAACTATAATGAATCTAGCTAGACCATATGTTTGGCCAAAATTAATTTTTAGTTATAAATACTAAAATTCAGCTATGCTGATAAGTTGTCCTAAAAGGTGATAGATTATTGTGCTTTTACCCAAAGATCTTCACATGCCTCCTTTTCCCAAAGGAGTTGAACTTCCTAAATATGACAAATACTTGGGTACATCTGACCCTTAAGACCATTTGAAAGAGTTTGTCCCTCTCTCCATGGAATTCATACATGACACAACCTATCTTATGCATCTTTTCCCACGTAGTTTGGGAGGATCAGCTATGGAATGGTTCTCTAGACTAGTAACTAACATCAAGACCTTTGACAAAATTTCCAATTTATTTCTACAACACTATTCTCACAACATCCAACATTTGGTTCATATTCGAGATCTTTGCAACTTGAAACAAAATAACGGGGAATCCTTCTTGGCATTTCTCCAAAGATGGAGACAAATCTATACATGATATTCCCGCAAGATACCTAAATCCAAAAAGTTGGACATCTTTCTCGATAATCATCTCCCCAACTTTGGGTATCAAGTATAGCTACAAGGTCCTCTAGCCTTTGATGACATGATTAAACAAGCTGTGAGAATTGAGACATTTATGATCAAGAAAGGAGAATTGAACTTACACAAGGAAAATAAACAAGGGTCTTCTTCCTCAAGAAAAGATAAATCCAAATTTCCCAACAAGAACCAAAATGTTGTGAATGATGGTATTGTCGACAATGTGACTGCTAAGCCTTCCAAGGCTACCTTTAATCTCACTACCACGATGCAAGCAGCCAAAGCCACTGAACAGGTTGCGGTAGAATCCAAACTGAGTACTTCATGATTTTCTGGACCTAAACCTTGGGCTCCTAGGCCCAAGCATGAGTTCAATCCTTTAGGAGAACCTCTTGAGGTAGTTTACAAAACTCTTGTGGACAATTAGTTACTTACTCCATTTTCTAATCCACGACCTTATGATCTGAAACCAAGGCCCTCTTGGTGGAATGAATCTACTTATTGTGATTTTCACCAAAACAAAGGTCATAAAATAGCTACTTGTCTTAAGTTGCGGCATACAATCTAGGATCTCATCGATAGTGAGGTTATTGCCGTGGGAAGTCACAACAAAAAATCTGATCACCAAGCTTTCAAGGATCCATTTCCTCCTCATGGAAAAGGTGAATCATCTAAAGGAAAAAATACTGATGCTAAGGTCAACTATACTTACACCAATAATGAAAATGTCATTAATATGGTTGAACCTATTGACACTGAATACTGTAATGTCCTCATTCTTAAGGGAAAGAAAGATACTTCCAAGTCTAAAACACCTTTCATTTTGTGAGGGTCTACACCTCAGTCCTCTGAACAAGGATAGTCTTGAGTTAGCACTAGTGTTGTTACTCAGTCTCACGCTAAAATCATTCTCAAAGGCCCTGAGCCTTCTATATCTATATCAGCTCAACCTTTAGACAAAGCTAAGGTTGATTCTGCTAATAAGAATCTCAAAGTGGGTTCCTCATCTAATGCTACCAATTATAGCATTCTTGATCAATTACAATGTACTAATGCTCAGATAACTATTTTTGAGCTCCTAAAAATCTCCCCTACTCACAGGGAAATCCTGGACAAATTCCTCACTGAGGCAAATGTCACAAAAGATCTTGATCTCAACCATTTTCAATCTATGGTAGGTCACTTGACCTCCTCAGATTACTTGTCTTTCTCTGAGGAAGATGACCATTCTTTGAGTCACCTGCATAATAATCCTCTGCACATTGAAGTCATGATAGGTCCAAAGTGTGTTCGCCGTGTTCTCATAGATAACGGTGCTGGCCTAAATATTTTCTCTGCTAGTTTCCTTATTAAGTTAGGCTATGGAAAAGATTGCATTGATGCTCACAAAAATATTACCATTAAAGCCTATGATGAGGAAGAATGTAAATCCAAGGGGCTAGTCGTGTTGCCAATTAGAGTTGTTCTTGTTGAATGAGATGTTATCTGTCAAGTTCTTGACATCCCTTTGGCATACAATATCCTGTTAGGAAGGCCATGGATCCATGAAATGCAAGTTGTCCCTTCCACATACCATCAGTGCATTAAGTTCCCATTCCAAGGTTCTAAAGTGACTATACCCGCTAATACACGCTATGATTGCAATTCCCTCACAAAATCTGCTGACATCCTTGTGCCTACCAACAGAGAATCTATTGAACTTCTTGAGGATAAATTAAAAGAAATGGAAAAGAGTCTGACATTCAAAGAAATTGATATGGGAGGATATCAAATTGAACCTGTTCTATCTATTACATCTTTTCCTTTGTCTCCCCATTCTTTTGGGAGACCTTCTTAGAGCACTAAACCTTCTACGATTCCTCCTCCAACAAAGTATGGTGACACCTTTGTACAAGCCACAGTACCATTAGAAGAAGAAGCTAAAAATAGAGCTATCAAAGCTTGGATCTATAAAGGAGAAGACAATTTTGAAAATACTCCTCGTTATGACATAAAACCTGAGCAATATGGCAAAGGTTTATCTATTATGCAACATTTTGGCTACAAAGGAAATGGTCCCATAGGTGCGAATCATAAGGGATTGATTGCACCACTTGAAGCCATTGATTGTAGAACACGTGACTCTACAGGTATAGGCTTCCAGAAACTCACATTCCAATTGGGAATAAATAAGTTTGTACTTCAAGAAGATAAGAAACCAACACCTGAAGAAACACCTACAATTATAGAACCTAAAGACAGCTCTGATGAGGATACTTTTCCTTATCCTATCCCACCAGACCTGGAAGCATTCTTTGCTTTGCTAGATAACTTTGTACCACATGTCAGTATAGTAGACACTGACAGTGATTCTAATACCACCACTTCACTTGCTCCATTAACTTATGAAGAGTGGAAAGAAATATATCCTCTAAGTCCTGGTCATCACAGTGATTTATACATACCACCACACTTTCAAGAATAGTTTGACTAGGAATTATAGTCACTTCTCATTACACAAGAGGTAGCTAATGCTACAAACACTCTTGAGGTACCTAGGTCAACAGGTGCTCATCTAACCATAGTAGAGGTTCTAGGTAGAACTCATCCCAACTGGGGACAAAGGGTTGATTTCACCCACATTCTTGACATGAGACCTAATGATGAAATGGACTCCCATGAATATGAGTTTGACAACTTGTCATATGCCACTTTTAATAGAGATACAGATACAACTAATGCATATGAAAACCTTCTTGAAGTAGGTGAACGGTCTAGTGTAGGGTCACATGAGTCTGACTCCCTAGATGTTAACATATTGTCTACTATGGTCGCTAGGAATCAAAGGAATTCAAATATACCTTTGGATGAGATCTCTTTAGGTCTCGACTTGCTTGTCCATGCCTTTGATGATTATACCGTGAATGCACTTGAACCTGTCACTCCTCTTTCACTTTTCCATCCTGAGCTTATAGACTGGAACTCTACCTCCCCATCTAATGAAGTCCTTACATTCTAGAATGATTACACTCTTTCCTATTACCTACATGCTGTCGAGCCTGTAACATCTCCCACTAGCGAAGCAAGTGTCAATATGACTGAGGTGGACATAAAGTATCTTAGTCACAAAATAAAAAGAAGAAAAAATAGGCAGTCTGATGGTGAAAACCATGTTGTGGTAGTGTCAGAGCCTAAAATAGTCAAAATAAAAGATGTATCCAAAGGTGAAAATCTCTTTGAGGTGCTTGCGGATGAGATACTTGATGCACTCCCAAGTCATTTTCAGGAAAGATCATCTGTTCTTATTGAACCAACTCAACCTATCAACTTGGGTACAGAGGTAGAACCTCAGATTATTCACTTGGCACAATCACTATCAGAGGCAGAAAGAGAGGAATTCACTACATTCTTCAGAAGTAAAAAGATTAACTTTGCATGGAAATATTTAGACATGCCGGGGTTAGACCCTAATCTAATCATGCATCATCTATCCATTTCACTGGGTGTTCAGCAAAATAAGCTTCACAAAATGTATCCACACATAGCTCTACTTGTCAAAGATGAATTAGAAAAACTTCTGAAGGCAGTATTCATTAGAGTCATTGATTATGTAGAATGGATCTCTAATATTGTTCCAGTATCGAAACATGATAAATCTATAAGAGTCTATACAGACTTCAGAGAATTCAATTTGGCATGTCCTAAGGATGACTTTCCATTGCCTAATATTGATATGATCATAGATATGATAGTAGGGTATGAAATGTATTCACTAATGGATGGTTTCTTTGGCTATAACTAGATAAAAATTATGCTAGAGAACCAAGAGAAAACTGCCCTCACATGTGCCTGGGGCACCTTCTGTTGGAATGTCATGCCCTTTAGACTCAAAAATGCCAGTGCTAGATATTAGATAGTTGTTACCACAATATTTTATTACATGATGCATAAAACAATGGAATATTATGTGGATGACACTCTAGCTAAGAGCATGCACCAAAAGAAGCATCACGCTGATCTAGGTCCTATATTAGATCGTATGGAACAATTCAGTATGAGACTTAATCCTAAGAAATGCGCATTTGGCGTAACATCTGGTAAATTACTTGTCTATATCATATCTGCCAAAGGCATTGAAGTGGATCCTGCAAAAGTATAGGCTATTCTGGAAATGCCGCCACCTAAAAATATCAGACAAATGGGAGGACTTCAAGGCTGACTACAGTCTATCTAGTGTTTTATCTCTCAACTGGCAGACAAGTCACAACCATTTACGAAGACTTTGCACAAGGGTGTGGCTTATTAGTGGAACAAAGAATGTGATGAAGGGTTCACACAAATCAAGCAGTATCTTGCGAACCCACCAATCATGATGCCTCCTATCCATGGGAAGCCACTCATACTATATATCTCTACTACAGATGCATCATTGGGTATCCTATTGGTTCAGGAAGATCAGCACAAGAAGGAAAGGGCTATCTATTATATTAGTAGAACTCGGGTCTCATATGAAATGAAATATTCTTCTATAGAGAAGGCTTGCCTTGCAGTGGTGTTTTCTTCAAAAAAATTGTGACACTATATGCTGGCTCATACTACACGTCTAATTGTTAAAATTGACCCTCTGAAATACTTACTCAGTAAAGCTACCCTCACAGGTAGACTAGCTAAATGGGTCATGCTTCTCAGTGAGTTTGATATTGAATATGTTGAAAGGAAAGCCATTAAGGGCCAAGCAATAGCAGATCAATTGGCAGAAGAACCTCTAGTAGATCATCAACCATTGCACATTGAATTTCCAGATGAGTCCATATTACTTCTTACACATCGATCATGGACTATGTTTTTTGATGGTTCATTTACCCAATAGGGGTCAGGTGCTGGGATACTGTTCATTACACCTTGAAGGTACTCATTACCAAAAGCATACAAGATGTTGTTTCCTTGTATGAACAACATTGTTGAGTATGAAACCCTCATCAATGGTATGAAGATCACCCTTGAGTGGCGCGTAGATGAACTAAATGTTCTTGGAGATTCCTAGTTGGTCATCAATTAGGTCAATGATATCTATCAGATAAGGGATGAAAAGTTGGTACCTTATAAATGGTTGGTTGATGATCTTAAACAGTATTTTACTCATATCACATTTCAAAAAGTTCCAAGGGCAGATAATAAAGTAGCAGATGCCATGGCTACTCTTGCCTCTATGTTACAGATGCCTAAAAATGATTTTAGACATGAATTTCTGGTGGAGATGTTACGCTACCTAGCCTATGACTCCTCTGATTCCTAGATGATCTATTATATCATAGGACATGACTCATCCCACTACCATCACATCTTCTCCTACCTACATGACCAGATTGTTCCAAACACTTACTCCCAGAATGAGAAATGTCACCTAATCTGTAGTGCTTCACGGTTCATCATCATCGCTAATGACTTGTATAGACGTGGTCTAGATGGTACCCTCCTTAGGTGTTTATAACTTGATGAATCCAAACAAGTGTTAGAAGAGGTGCATGAAGGCTTCTGTGGGTCACACTCTAATGGCCTGACATTGGCCTGTAAACTTATTAGAGCTGGTTACTATTGGCCAGATATGGAAAAAGAAGCAACACAATTTGCTAAGTCTTGCAAACAATGTCAATTACATGGCAACTTGATTCATGCTCCATCCAAGGAGCTTATTCCATTCATTACTTTCTGGCCATTTCAACAATGGGCCTTTGATTTGGTGGGTCAGATCTACCCCTTGTCCTCTAATGGACATTAATTTATCATTACAGCTACGGACTATTTTACTAAGTGGGTGGAGGCAGTCCCTCTCACCGTTGCCAGTGGAAAAACAATAGCTATATTTATTCTCAACTACATCATCTGCAGGCATGGTGTACCCTCAGCAATTATCATGGATAATGGGGGACAATTTAAAAATAAGGATTTGATAGAGCTCTGCTCTAAGTTTAAAATTACTCAACATTGGTCTTCCTTCTATTATCCTCAGGGTAATGGATAGGCGGAAGCATCCAACAAATATTTTTCACTCTCCATCATCAATATGATGTGTCATCTTTCTATTTTTCTCCTGAGGGGGCATGATGATTACATCATTAAATTTATCTCAATCAATCTGATCTGATTTTCAAAAGTCCTCATTGCTAGGGGCATCTCATCACTTGGGGCATGTTCAGTTTTTCGTACCTCATAGTGAAAATTGGATACTCCACAGTCAATAAGGTCATCTTTTTTCCTTACATATTGTCATCTTTTAAGTATCTAAGAAATCTAACTCAGATTCTTGAGGATCAAGCTCTGTTCTGGAGATGGTTCTCAAAAACTATCTTTTGGGACAGGTATCAGGGCAATCTAACCCTGACTCCTGAAGGTTGAGCCTCATTCTGGGGATAGTCTTGTGAAAGATATCTATCTTTTGAGACAGGTATCGGGAAATATAACCCTGACTCTTGAAGGTTAAGCCTCATTCTGGTGATAACCTTGTGAAAGATGTCAATCTAACCAGTGTCTGGGCAATCTAACCTAGATATTGTGGGACTAAGCTCTATTTTAGAGATAGTCCTAAAACCTTTATTTACTATCTTTTGGGATAGGTATTGGGGCAATCTAACCCTAAATCCTGAAGGTTGAGCCTCATTCTGGGGACAGTCTTGTGAAAGATATCTATCTTTTGAGATAGGTATAGGGGCAATCTAACCCTAACTCCTTAAGGTTAAGCCTCATTCTGGGGATAACCTTGTGAAAGATGTCAATCTGACTAGTGTCTGGGCAATCTAACCTAGATATTAGGGGACTAAGCTTCATTCTAAAGATAGTCCTAAAATCTCTATCTATCTTTTGAGATAGGTATTGGGGCAATCTAACCCTGACTCCTGAAGGTTAAGCCTTATTCTGGGGATAACCTTGTGAAAGATGTCAATCTGACCAGTGTCTGGGCAATCTAACCTAGACATTGGGGGACTAAGCTTCATTCTGGAGATATTCCTAAAGCAATATTTTACTATCTTTTGAGACAGGTATCAAGGCAATCTAACCTTGACTCCTGAAGGTTGAGCCTCATTCTGGGGACAGTCTTGTGAAAGATATCTATTTGACCAGTGTCTTGGCAACCTAACCTAGACTTTAGAGAGTCAAGCTCTATTCTAGAGATGGCTTTGAAATCTTTACATCATCGATTTTCAAATCTATTCTTTTGTGCTTCAAGCATCAGACTATTCTTTGAATCAATGCGCTGCTCACACATCAATTCAAAGAGGGGCAAAATGTAACACCCCAAAATTGGCATCTTGCAACTCTAACCAATTTTGTTGCATTTTTCATTCTTCTGGATCATTAAAATCCTATTGTACTAGGCAATTCTGAGTTTTTGACTGACTCTACTCGACCTGAGTGTCAAATGTAGAAAATCCTAAATTCGCATTAATCATACATCATGTTTAATTCCTAAATATCTATTGGCTAAACAAACCTTATGATCGAATTAATTTAATTAATAAAGTCCTATTACTTTAATTAAATTAAAGTCACCCTCTTTAGCTAAGACACATGAAAAAGGAATTAAATAATATTTAATTATTAAATAAATATCCTCACTTCAATAATTGAATTTAAATATTCAGATAATTGAGAAAAAACAATTATGAGGTCATATTTATTTAATTAATTGGATATTCTCTCAAAAATCTTTCTTTTATTTAGAAATGGAAACTTTGAATTAATTGTGCTTTAAAGTGAGAGAAAACAATTTAATTCAAATAAAACAGAATTAAATCAAAGAAAGAAAATAGTTAAAGCATGAAGAAAATAATTTATTGTATTCTTTTGAATAAAGCTTTCTATTTTAAACTAGATTTTCTATCTGTTTTAATTCAAAGAGGAAAGTTTCTATTATGATCATCTCTGAGTCTATAAAAGAACTCCCATTCTTCATTCAAAACCCCTAATTAACCTGGAGAAAATATGCATTGTTAGAATACTGAATTATTGTCATGTCTCATACAGAATAATATCATTTGCAATAGAATAGCTTCAATTTTTAGAATAATTGCATTTATCATCATGTCTTAGATTATCTTACATCTTTCAATTCTTAGTATAATCTTGCATTGTATTGCATTCATCACGATAAATCCTTCGTTCCTAGATTGGTCCATGGTTGTGAGACTCTCATTCTAAGAGAAATTTCAAAAACCCCGTCTGGATAGAAGGCAATAGGTTGAATCATGTAGGCAGATAGGATGAATAATCTCATATTTAGTCTTGTGTGTATCTGATGAAGAAGGACTATGTTGAAGTGTATGGTGAATTAACAAGGCCAAATTTACCACATACACTACTTTCTTTGGAGAATGATGTCAATTCATTTGTAATAATATCATATCTATATATACATGTTATCTTATGATCATACTGAACCCACAGTAGGTAGATCCCTTATGTGTTCTTTGTATGTTTATGTGATATTTCCCTTGATTTGTCTTCATTTGGGGGCATCTCATAGTAGAAACGTAATCAGTAGAGTTGTTTATGTTTTCATCAAAGCCATTGCTCCTGTTAAAGTGTTAGAAATGAATTTCACATGGGGGCATATGCTCTATTCACCTTTTGCACACACACACACATGTTCAAAATATTTTCAAAAATTAAAAAATTTTCCCTTTATGGATTAAAGACTAATCCTTAAAGCATGGATATTTTACTTTACAGGATCTCTTGATCCCTCCAGTTTAAATTTATACGGATCTGTCGATCCCTTCAGTTTTAATTTACAATTTTTTGATCTCTTAAGGTTGGAAAGTGTCCTTAAGAATGGATCTCCCTGATGGGTTGACTAGTGAGTAGTCACATTCACTAGGCGGTTCAACTCCGTCTTTCTAGTTGCACTGTTTCCTTGTCTGGTTCACAATAGGACATAAGCTCTCACTAGGTGAGGTAATCACACCCTATCTCTCTTTCTCCTTAACTGGTAATGTCCCTCTTATTTTTATCTTAGGGTTGATAAATACTTAAGTCCCTTGGGGGCTTGAGGATTCCATTTTCCCTTTTGATTTCAATAAGATTATCTATTCTTTACGATCTCCTTTACCAAGAGTTTGCGTCGAGTCCATGCTCTTGCTAAAGTGGGGGCTAAATATATAGTCAAAAAATGGAAGCACTTCCATTGTAGACTAGTTTATCCTTACACGTAAGTGGTTTGGGGTCATATCAAGTGCCTTGAATGGGTCCCTAACTTGGATCTGGCTTTATCCCCTAGTTCTACCCCATTTCCACTTTTTCCAGCCTATTTCTGACATTCCAAACTAAAAAATTGGGACTTTGACCTCAGGGTCAAGGTCAACCTTGACCTAGGTCAAGGTAAAACTTGACCTTGACCTAGGTCACAATTGACCTTTTTCAGGCCCAGGGTTCAAATTCTAGAATTTCAGGGTTTCCGGATGTCGGGCTTTGGAAAAAGTTAATTCCCACTTCTGGGTCGGCTGTTTCGGTCTTTGAAACAAAAAATATTAAATTATATTTAATATAGGTCCTCTTCTAGGGGTATAGGTCTAATTTGAATTTAATTATCCTATGTAGGCCTCTCTTTAATATTGTGCCCTAGTTTCATATAAAAGGAAGCTTTCTCCTCTCATTTTCTCTAACCATGGTCAAGAACCAAAAGCAACCATAACCATCATCAAGCATAATTGCAAGAAATCAAGACTTGAAGAGTGAGATCCAAAGGTGAAGAAGAAACATTTAAAGCAAGCCAAGTAGTCATTGAATCATTCATCCATTCTCAAGCACTCAATTCATCAAGAAGATCCATTGGTGGCCATTGAAGGATTCAAGCTCCATGGAGCCCTCTTGTTGAAGATTTCTCCATCCCCATTCCTCCAAGCCTCTTGATATTTAAAGAACCATTCAAGATTGGTGTTGAAGATCTACAAGAAATTGATTTGATACATCCTACATTCTACATTCTATATTTTACATTCTACATTCTACATTCCACATCCATTTGGTGCCTGCATACTTGTGTATCCACGGATTCGAATCTACCACAAGGACTTCTACAAGCAAGGTGAATTTGTTCATTTAATTTTTTTTACTTATGAAATTTCAATTATACTTTAAGGTTAATTCTAAAACCGGGGTTTGACCAAGGCAAACCCCTCCCCCCAACAAAAAAATCCATTTTTCTTGTAGGTACAGGTTCAGAACAGTGAATCAGAGTGTAGATTCAAATACCCTTTTCAGAAAATTTTTTGGATCTGAAAATAGATTTCCCATCAGAGACTTTTTAGGTCAATTCTTCCCTAGGCCAGAATCAAAAATTCTATGTCAATGGTTACATTGACTTGAGGGTCAAAATTGGAACTATGTCAAAACAGAAAAAGATTTCTGGGTTTTGTTTGTCTCTGCATTTCTATTCTAGATCTAGTCTAAAATTTTCTAGAAACTAAGTGTAGGCCCCCGAAAGAAGAATTATTCAGATCTGCAACATTTCAAGGTTAGTACTTTTCTCCTATCCATTTCAGTTAAAATTATTAATCTTTCTAAACCTATCACACATTCAAATAAAATACACCAATATTTAAGATCTTCCTCTTTGCTCTTATTTCCAAATGATTGATTCATTTATGCATTAATCCTTCCTTTGGGGCTAATGAATTTGGATCCTTCATTTGTGTATCTAAGGATAGAAGGAGAGCATCTTATTATATGCTCAATTAATAACACCTTTTAAGTGATATATTTCTTGTAAACTGTCTCTAAGGTTGTAAATAGGATTGGGATGATTTTGACTCTATTTCCCATGATAGAATAAGACATTGGTCTATACGCATATTGTATTATGGTTATTTAGTTCATTGTTCATAGTTTTGTGATATTCTATTCATTTGTCCTTCTCAATTCACATTCATATTTACAAACATTGTCTTAATAAATTAAAATAGTTTAGTTATCATTTTATGACTTACTAATTTCAATTAACATTTATTTCAAGTACCTTGCCATATTTTGAGAGAACAAAGTTTGAAGTATACTTTATCCTCTATAAAAAGCCTTGATATTTGGAGGATAAATCTAGGGTGTAGGATTACCAGCCTTGGTTTTGTAGAACCAGAATTGCAAAAGGTTTAGCTTTATCTTGGTTGAAACCCTGTTAGTTGGCCAAATCACTTGGGTTTCCAAATATTGGATTGGAAATTTCATAGGAAATCCATTCCGTTGATTTGAGAACCAACACCCTACATTCAGATAATTTTCCAAAGGATATAGATGTAGAAAAATTCCAGGCAATGGTTAATTACATATGATCTCCACACTACCTCTCTTTTTCACAAGAGGATGATAAATCTTTGACTCATCCCCATAATCAACCTCTACACATTGAATTCTTGATCCAAAAACACCGTGTGAAATGTGTATTTTAGATGGAGGCATGGGTTTGAATATATGTACTCTTAATATCGTCAAATCATTGGGTCTTTCAAAAAAAACTATTGATTCAAGGAGTAAGATAACCATCAAGGCCTATGATGAGGAGGAAATTTCATCCAAAGGACTATTTGTTTTACCAATAGAAAGAGATGTGATTTTTCAAGTTCTTGATCTACCATTTGCCTATAACATATTACTAGGGAGACCTTGGATACATGAAATGCAAGAGGTACCATCTACTTACCACTAATGTATCAAATTACCACACAATGGAGTAGAAGTAACAATTCCTATAGATTCAAGCTACAATTGTAACAACATCAAGGAAGATAGTATGGTTCCTCACAACAAGGAAGTTCCAAAAGAGTTCCTATTAGAAACCTTCAAAGACATGGAGATGAGAAGCTTTGGAAAAATGTTAAAACTTAAAGAAAATAGCATAGGGGAATACAAATTGGATAACATTCCCATATCTCCAAGATCAATTAGAGACCCTCCCCATAATTTTTACCTTCCACCTCAAAAGGAAAAGTTATTCATGAACCCATTGGTATGGTTAGAGCCACAACTTCTCAAGAGGAAGAAAAAGAAGATAAAGCAGTCATGACATGACTCTATCAAGGGGAAAAAGGAGAAAATGAAGTAAAACATGTTGAGATATCTCCCAAAAAATATGGAAAATATTATGATCTTCACAAACAAATGGGATACAAAGGGAAAGGACCTTTAGGAGATAAAGGCAAAGGACTCATTGAGCCAATTCATATGGAATTAAGGGACACTAAGGACAAGGTACAATTAGGTTTCAAAAACAAATCAGAACATCCTTCCCCAAGAGATGGTCCAATATTTGATAAAGGAAGTGACAAAGATGAAGAAGAAGCTGAAATCATACCCTAGACATATGAAATATTACTACATATAGGTATTGAGAACCTAGAATACCAAGGAGAATAATATGTACCTACTTTTGGATAGAAGATAAAACACCATGTTCCCTTGTTGTGACAAACCAGTGTCCAAGAATTAGAAGAGGAAGAAGAAGAAGATTCTCCATGGGTTCAGAAAGAAGGTGAATACCATGAAGAATCACATCAAGAAAAAAAAGAAGAAATAAGAAGGGAAGAAGAATCCAGTAGCTCAAACACTCTTCAAGAGTTATCTTCTATTCGACAACAACAAAATATATATACTAACTGGGGGAAATTGGTGAAAATTTCACATGTCCTGGATCTACCACACTATGATTTTCAATGGCCAATAGGGTATACCAGATCACTATTGCTGAATTTCTAAATCTATGTGATGACAATTTGATATACTCACATGATTGTGATACTCACATGATTGTGAATGGGATCAAATTTTTTATGCTACCATGTATATTGAGGTAGATGTAATCCATAAATTTGCACCTTTACTGGAAAGGGGAGAGAGTTCTAATACTACCCACAATATAACTATTGTCACAGAATTGGATGAGGTGGTGATGCCTAGTATAATGGATGCAGACAAAGGTGTCTTAATAGGACAATAGGAGTACCAAAGGATATTAGACAACTTTGATAGAAAAAGAGAGAGAGAAGAAGGAGAAATATCAAATGATAGGTCGCTAGAGTTAGGTTCACATAACACTAACAATGACTCTAATAATGATGATCTAACTCTTCATGATCTAAAAACTATAGAAGCTAACTTAATGGAACTTGTCTTATCAGTTAATAGTTTTGACACTAATGCGGTATTGTCCTTATAAGAATCCTTTGAATCACTATCCTTGGTAAATCCTGAATTGATTAATTGGACATACTCAAAACATACTCCTATAATGAAATTTCCCAATATCTACACTTTAGCCTACTATATGACTTCTTGTGAGTCCTATCCCTCTTCCACCAATGCAAGGAGCATGAACATGACATAGGAGGATATCAAGTTTCTTAGTAAAAAATTTAAAAGTAAAAAGAAGAAAATAAATGATGGTAAAAACCACGTTGTGGTAGTATCAGATTCTAAAAAAGTAAAAGATGTATTTGATGGTGAAAACCTCTTAGATGCACCAAAATATGAGATTCTTGATATCCTTCCTGAGCACTTTTAGGAACAATCTTCAGTCCTCATAGATCCAACACAACCAGTTAACCTAGGAATGATGGAAGTTCCTCAACTTGTCCATCATACACAATCTCTATGAGAGGAAGAAAAGGGATAATTCACTGCGTTCCCTTAAAGAGAAAAATATCAACTTTTCATGGTATTATACCGATATGCCTAGATTATATAATGCATCACTTATCCGTAGCTCCTAGGATAAAACTTGTTAAACATAAATTAAGAAAGATGCACCCACATGTAGCATTATTGGTGAAAGAAGAAAAAATCTTAAAAGATGGACTCATAAGGGTCATTGCTTATGTAGGATGGATTTATAATGTAGTCCTAGTTTCTAAAGAAAATAATTCTATCACAATTTTTAAGCACCAAGCATTTAAAAAAATCTTATCCTAAAGATGATTTCACACTGCAAAACATTCATATAATCATAGACCTCACAACAAGATATGAAATCTATTCACTCATGGATGGGTTTTTGGGCTACAACCAAATAAAAATATCCCTTGAAGAGAAAGAAAATACAACATTTACATGTGCATGTGGAACATTTTTCTGGAATGTAATGCCCTTTGGGCTAAAGAATGACAAAGCCAGATATCAACAAGCTATGATGACAATATTCCATGACATGATACATAATAACATAAATAACTATGTGGATGATACATTAGCTAAGTCAAATATTAGAATAAATCACATTGAATACTTGAGAAAGATACTATATGGAATGGAACAATTTCAACTAAGGCTCAATCCAAAAATGTACATTTGGAATTCAATTAGGAAAGCTCCTAGGATTCATTGTATCAGCTAAAGGAATTGAGGTAGACCAAGAAAAAGTGAAAGAAATCATGGATATGCTACCTCCTAGTAATATAAGTCAAATGAGAAATCTACAAGGAAGACTCTAGTCAATCAAAAGATTCATGTCTCAAATAGCAGATAGAGCGCAACCTTACACAAAATTGCTACATAAAGGAGTTACTTTCAAATGGGATGAACACTATGAAAATAACTTCAAGGAATTAAAATTTTATTTGGTTAATCCTCCTATCTTAATGTGCATATTCATAGTAAGGTAGATACTCTATATTTAAGCTATGACTACATCACTTGGAGTATTTCTAGTGAAAGAGGATGATACCAAGAAGGAAAGAGAAATTTATTATATCAGCAGGACATTGGTATCTTATGAACTCAACTATAGTATAGTTGAAAAGGATTTTCTCTTAGTTGTTTTTTCATCTCAAAATATAAGAAACTACATGCTTTCATATACAGTGAAAATCATTGCAAAGATTGATCCTCTTAAGTATCTCCTGAGCAAGACAAAATTAACAGGAAGGCTAGCAAAGTGGGTTCTAATACTCGGTGAATTTGATATAGGGTATGTAGATAAAAAGACTATTAAAGGACAAGTGCTAGCCGATCAACTAGTTGATTCACCATTGCAAGATGAAACACCATTGATAATAGAGTTATCAGATGAGACAATAATGCACTCAACAAAATATCCATGGAAAATGTACTTTGATGGTTCTTTCACATAGCAAGGATTTGGTGCAGGGGTATTATTTATCACATGTCAAGGTTAAAAGATACATAAGGCATAAAAAATGATGTTTCCATGCACCAACAATATCTCATAATATAAAGTATTGGTAAATTGTCTCAAGCTAGCTATGGAATGGAAAACCATAGAGTCACATATATACGGTGATTCTTTACTCATAATCAATCAAGTAAATGGAGAGTACCAAACAAAATACAAGAAAATAATGCCCTATAAGCAGATGATCGAGGATTTGAAGAAGTAATTTATGTTTATCACATTTCAACAAATTCCAAGAACCTAAAATAGAGCTGCAGATGCAATAGAAACACTATCATCCATGTTACAACTAGAGGAACATCAATTCCACTATAAATTCCTATCTTACGGATCAAACCTTACCTAATGACCTATCCAAAAATGAAAAATGATCCTTAATTATGAAATCATTGCGTTATGTACTCGTCACTACTAACTTATATAGACAAGGTCTTGATGGAATGCTACTTAGGTGTTTAGAACAAGAAGAGTCTGATCGTGCATTAAAAGAGGTTGATGGAGGTGTGTGTGGATATCACTCAAATGGTTTTTCATTATCTAAGAAACTCCTAAGGTCAGATACTATTTTCCTACAATGGAGAAAGATGCAATTTAGTATTCCAAAACATGTCAAAAATGTCAAACACAGAAATATTATTCATGCTCTAGCAAGGGAGCTCATACCATTTACCATACATTGGCCATTCCAACAATGGGAGTTTGATCTTGTTGGAAAAATATATCCTAATCCTTCAATTGGACATAAATACATCATCATGGACACTGCATATTTCACAAAGTGGGTCAAAGCAATGCCGCTAATTAAAGCCACTAGAAAACAAGTTGCTATGTTCATCTTGAACTACATCATTTGTAGGTATGAGATACCCTCATCTATTGTAACAGACAATGGGGGTAGTTCAAGAACTAAGACATTGAGTACCTTTGTACATAGTTTCACATTACTCAGAATTGCTCTTCAATCTATTATCCTCAAGGTAATGGATAGGGAAAGGCTTCAATAAAGAGCATTCTAAAAATCCTACATAGAACTATGAGCAAATATAGTAGAGATTGACATTTACAATTAAACCTAGCACTATGGGCTTACAAAACAAGCATCAAAACACAAACAAGAGCCACACCATTTTCTCTTGTCTATGGCACAAATGAAATTTTACCAATAGAAGTATAAATCCCTTCTTTGTGAGTATCCCTCAAAGGTCTTGTCACAGACAAACAATACCGCATAGATGGGGTTCAAGAACTATAAATGGTGGATGAGCATAGATAAAAAGTGCTTGATTACCTGTAATTTTATCATAAAAGGATGTCAAAAGGGTAAAACAAGAAAGTAAATCCATGACAATTTAAAGTGGGGGACCTGTTTCTAAGAGACAATCCTAAGAATCAACCAAAAAGAGAACAAAAAGGCAAGTTTGAACCCAAGTGACTAGGGCCTTATGTTATCACAACAATTTTTGGGACATGATCTTACCAGTTAGCTACACTTGAAGGAGATGTTCTTCTGATCCTATCAATACTCTACACTTGAAGGTTTTTTATGTCTGACATCTAGCTGAAGGGCTTGTATAGAAAAATTGATCCTAAAAAAATACCAAAAATATTGAAAATTTGATCTTGAAGAAAGCCTAAAATCGTAGAAAAAGAAAAAAAAAAGTGGAAAAAGTCCTAAAAAAAGGTATTCGTGGTGAAAACCTGGCAAATAGGCACCTTGATACTGCAAAAAAAGAGAAAAAGAGAAAAAGTACAAAAAAAATGAAAAATAAGAAAAAAGTGTGTTGGTGAAAACCTAGCAAATACGCATCTTGGTAGCCAAAATAGAAAATTGTTGAGTGGTGAAAACCTAGAAAACATGTGTCACTTGTAATAAATACTCCATTTATCAATGCACTACTTGAACAAATCCTTCATGGTCATGTCTTTGATATCAGTTAAGCCTGAACTCTTCAAGAATGTACTTTTGTTTCCTAGACATTGCCTATATTTGCATCTTAGGGATGACATTATGTACTAGGGCATCTCTTCTAGCTTATTCAGTCAATAGTTGTTGGTTGTTGGGTCATTCTAGGTCCTTTTCTAGGAAATTTTTCCACTGCAAATAGTATTTCTTCAATACTTGAATCACAATAACTTGGTCACTATCATAAACAAAGGTTTTTCTTAAGCACCACTTACCTGTAATAGACATCATACTAGTGTTTCTCAACAATTTAATCCTTCTAGTATTTATCAACACTATAATCGAACAGTGTTTCTCAACACTCCATTGGATTGCAGTTGCTAATATTATCCCACTCACTCAGACACAGATATACATTACTAAATTCCAAGTTGCAATTGATGATTTCTCTACTGTGATTAAATAATGAATCAAAGGTGTTCCTAAACACCACATAAACACATATAAACTGATCTTTATTTGATTATGAATCTTTTTATGTTTTGATGATCTTTCAAACTAGGGGCAATAAATGGTTATGAATTTTATTTGTTTGATTATCATTTTTTTCTTGTTATGTCTTCTGAGTTACTCCATGACGTCTATTAAATGACAAACAGTCATAAGGATAGGGTTATAATTTTTTATTGGTTTTCTGCATATGGTGATTGCTGCAATGATCCTACACACTTCACCTAATCTATATGTTTATGATAAGAGCTTCCAACATGAGTGGATATCCGCATATATCTCGATCCTTTTTATGTGTAAGCTACGGTGAGGTTCAATCAATTTCCTTGTCTATTTCTAATAAAATTCTAAGTAAGGTGTACGACACATTATGTACCCAAGGATATGAATATTAAAGGTCATTGTGGGTTACATATCTTACATTTCACACGAACATAAGATGATTCTTAAAATCAAAAGGAGATAACCAAAAAGTCATCCTAGCCTCTATGCCTTGATGCTCAAGTTTATTTTCAACATTGCATGCAATTAAGGTAGTATTCATACTCTCATGATACTTCCTTGGTATTAGTGATAGTTGTACTAACTACCGAGGTCTGTTACACAAACTCCCTGTGATGATAACATGCTCGTGTAAAAAGACAAGTGATAGTCATAGAGGTTTTCATTTAGTTGCATTTAAGTTTTCATAATTCATTTGACAACATAAGTAATTAAGATCAAAATTATTTCTGGTTTCATTCAAATCCAAGTTTCCTACTTAATTTATTTACTGATATATTCATGTCGTTGCATATACATAACATTGCATTCATAATGGGAATAGTAAAAAACACAAAAATATAAATCATTCAAGTATTGCATGTCTACATCCTAAGTGCATCTATACATATATTTGCATAACAAAACTCTAAAAAACATACATCTGCATATTCACATAGAATCATTTAACACATCTATATATCAGTGAAGACCAAAGAGAATAAATGATGTCATCACATGAATCTAATCTAAATCATCATAAAGACCAAATACATCATCAAGTATGAATCAATCTACTCATCTATCACATGAAATAGCTATCAATTAAAAAAAATGCACATATCAGAATCAAAAGCTGCCATCTCATATATATCAGATAAAAAATATGGGAATGTATAAACAGTATCATGAGATCAGAATAAAAATATACACATGTATCGAGTATCAGAGGTAAAATAAGTGATCATAGAAGGATCAACATATAAAAATATTAGGAATCAATAGTCTCATGTTTGACTACCACCCTCAGCCTAATCAGGAGGTGGAGGAGGTGGTGCATCTCCTCATGGAGGAGGTGGCAGTGACATTTCTCCCTTTGACTTCTATGCTATGAAAGAATACAATGCTTCTCTTTTTGTCTATGGAGTGACTATGCAATATAGAGAAAATTAATATGCTACTCTCTATCCCTAATGTATTATAGTACGGTCTTGAAGATTTCTCTCATCTGTCAACCTGTCCCTTTTCTGATCTCTCTCTACTCTGAGAGGACCTAGCTACTGATCTAACTCAGACCTTACTAGATCAAGCTACATGTCCCTAGATATTAGAAGTTCCTCTAGCATACTAATGCAAGCCCTCATCTACTCTCACTCTCACTCATACAGTGACAAAGTATCTCCATCTCTCCCAATATCTATGTGAGGATCCTATCTGAGAGGTCTGTATCCACCACTATTCTCACTTGTAGGTCTTTGTCCTGATGATCTCTATTGTTGCTACCTAGTTAGTAGTGGATGTGGATCCCTATATAGAGGTATAAACCTAACAAGGTTACATCGGCGATCCACTCCAAAACCCCTATCATCTCCATCATCACCCATATCGTCTCGGTCATGTCTCTCACTTCTATCTGTAGGAGGGCCTCCACCACCTCTGTCACCTCTACCATCTCTACCACCCCTCATTTACCTGACACCTCTGTCTCCTCTACCTCCATCTCTTGTAAGACCATCATCAATAAGATCATAATCTAATGTGTCTTCAATATGTGGTGCAATCTCATAAGAATCAATAAACCGTGGGAATGGATAATGTACAAGGTAAGCCCTAAACTCATTTGTAACTCCTGCATCCTCTATATCATCCTAGTGATCCCACCCAATGACAACCATCTACAAAATATCTCTCTGTGAAGTCTCATATGCTAACCAAGCACCCCACCGTAGCTCCTCATCATGGATCCAAGAATACACTAGAAGGTCTCGTCAGATACCCTGTATCCTTCTGTACTCTCTCAACACGCGGGTAAAAATGAATCTCTCAACGACATGTCTTGTATGCCTAATTAGATATTTTCTCTGGAAAAAATAAGGCATTTTCTGCCGATCTGATTCCAACTCCTCACAATCAAGTTATGGTTTCCACTCAACCACTGTTACATCATCAAGAACCCGATGCCAATATTCTAGCTTACCTAGGTGGGACTGCTGGACATAACCTAAATACATATAAACATAAGGATCCTTTGGTGTTCACTATCTATCCACAATTAATTGTGTCATAGGGGTGTGCCCCCAGGCCTAGATCTAAAGAATAAGAATAGCTACAATCATCCTTAGAGAGTACTCATACACAATCTCATGCAACTCTCTATACATGTGAGCTATAATATACTACCCCATTTGAATCTGCGGGTAGAGCCAATCATCTATGCAAGCATACCGACCCAACCACACAAAAAGCCATGTTGTCCCTAGTCAGGAATCAAGATACCTCCTATCAATCCAACCATAAACATAGGAAGATGCTCGTACTGAGATAATATATAGTCCCATATTAGATATCAATGTGTAATGGAGGAATCTTGAAAGAATCTTTGAGAATCTAGAATGTATATAGCTGAGTGAGACTCAAAGTGAACCTTGTGCCCCATCATAGGAATACACATGATCCTCCACACATCCTCTAGGGTCACAATCATCTCACTGATAGGAATATGGAAGGTGTTGTGCTCTGAGTGCCATCTCTCAACAAGAGTAGTCAACAACCCTCAATTTACCCTAATGTCGAGTAAATCAATCAAAGAGTATATTCCTAATCGGCCAATAATTTGTCACTCTACCTTATTCAAGGAGCTAGCTAAAGAAAGGATATGCACAGGTTAGGGTCCTTGGAAAGATACAACAGGAAATTTAGTCTATTAGACAGAAAGTAAAGACTTACATCAGTATTTTGGCTTAACAAAACATGTAGAAGATCTAACAGATAGTCTTTTTAAGATCTAATTGATGTTCTAAGTATTTTACTAAAAATGAAACTATTTTTCCTAGATGTGAGCTCACATCCCGAATGTGATCCTATCTTTATAGGATGCGATACAAACACCAGATGCGATCCTGTTTTCACAGGATGTGACTATATTCATGTTTTGGTCAAATTGTACCAAAAGCAACTGATTGATGGTAGACAGGGTACGATCCTATTTCTATGCGATGAAATCCATAGATTTTTCATTTTCTAGATGTGATGCGGGATTTACTAAATGTGTTCCGGAACCCCAGATGGGACTCAAAACTAGTTGGCCTATAACTAGAGAAAAATGATATAAAACAAAAATAGGAAGCATAAAAAGATAGGTCTTGATTTACTCACCATGGGTGCATGGTGCGATGACCACTCATGATGACATGAAAGATAGAATTGATGCCTCTCAATGGGGACCACCATCTTCTCTCCAAATCTTATACAATTACCAAGGATAAAAGTGAAAATGAATGGGTAAAAAGTCATTTTTGATGCTTATATTGACCTTTTAGGGAAAAATAGAAGCTATGAAACCTTAAGAAGACTATTAGTAATATATTTTTTTCTTCTCAAATCGATCAAGAATGCAATTAAACACGCCGAGAGTATCAATAAAAGTGTAATAAAATTTTTGTGAGAGTCTCCACCAAATGCAAAATTGATCTATACATACAAAAATGATTCGCAAGCTTTACGCAATTGGTTTTTCAAGGTTTTATGTCAACAAGCTGCACATAAAATTTTTAAAATCTTGGTCATACATCATTTTACCATGCCCATTATTACATTTCAAAGTAATCAACTTGGTAAAATTATGTTTCCTCTTAACACATTTTTGCTCCATTTCATCTTCTAATTGCTTCTTATTAATCTAATCTAGTGTTCCATTGATCTATCATTCTAAAGAGGGATTTAATTATTATTTCCTTCATTTTTGTTCCCAAGGGGGAATGATCATACTAAAAATCAATCAAATTCTTGCTCAAAAAGAAAAAGTGACTTCATTGTCAAAAGACTAGGGCATGGCAGTTTCCTTTGATCAAGTTGGGATTATTGTGTTGGTGCTCAAATCAACAGATTAGATTTCCTCTGGACTTGCCAATCCAATGCTAGGAAACCCAAGTAATTTGGAAAACTAACAAGATTCAACCAAGGCAAGGTTGAACCCTCTGCAATTCTGGATCTGCAGAACCAAGGTTGGTAGGCCTATACCTTAAACTTATCCTTAAAGTCTTAAGTATTTTTATAGTAGATAGAATACACCTCAAACCCTCTTTCTAAAGTATGGCAAGGCACTTGAAAGAAATCTAACTGAAAGCAATATATCATAAACTATAAACTGAAATACTTTGAGTAATTGAAAGAATGTTTAGTAAATATGTATGTAAATTGAAATGAACAGATATATAAGATATCAAAAAACTATAAACAATAAACTAAATAACTACAATCCAAATAATGATTAGACCAGTGCCTTATCCTATCATGGGAAATAGAGTCAAAATCATCCCAACCCTATGTACAACCTCAACTACAATTTATAAGAAACATATCACTTCAAAGGCGTTATGATGAGCATGCATCTTAAGATAAATCCACAACTATCTCAATTGAGTTTAACTCCTCAAATGATAGACCAATTGATTCTGGCCACAACCAATTGAATTTAACCATGCAAGATGAAAAGACCAATTGATAATTAAAGATGTAAATTCAATCAATTAAGTATGCAACATCAAACTATCCTTTTGAAGAAAATCTAAAGATTTTATCCAAGGGACTAATCGAAAATGAAGTTGAGTAAATTCCCACAGATGAAAGAAAAAATAACTTACTTTTATTGATTTTGAAAAATAGTACATCTAGGTCTATGTTACACTTGTTGATTAAAAACTATCTAAATATGTGAAATTGTATTATATTGTGTTAAATTGTATTATCTTGTCTCTTTACATTTTACATTATATATATATATATATATATATATGTGTGTGTGTGTGTGTGTGTGTGTGTGTGTGTGTGTGTGTGTGTGTGTGTGGCTTTCACACCTCTTTAGGGTGAGAAGACACAACCCTTATTACAAATTATTTTGAAAAAACAATAAACTAAGTAAAATATAACTACCTAACTTTCAGATTTGGCTTTGGTTGAAAATCCAAAACACCTTGTGAAAAGATAATATTTTTTCTGGAGATAGGAAATTTTATTTCCCAAACTGGGTCATTTATGTATTTTTAAAATTCAACCAGCTTCAGCCTCTATCAACATCATCTTTGTAGCAGGTCAAAATTCCAAAATTTTTTGAAGGCTTCAATTAGTTAGTTCTATTTATTTGTGTCATAAAACTTCCTTCCTTTGATTTTTTTAGTATGGAAAAACTTTCTTCTTGATAATGGATTGGGACTTCTAAATTCTCAAAATTTATGGTACCACCAGTGGCTCTTTCTGGGGATGTATGCTCCCAATGAGCATAGCAAGATTCCAGCTATCTCTAGAGAAGCAGACCAAGTATCCACACTTAATCTAATGCAAAGTGAAATTGGGTAGCCCCAGGTCCCCCAAAAAAACTAAACACTACTTCTTTCCTCTATTAAACACCTAATTATGATCATGTAATACTTTGGATCTCCCAAATACAATGCCACCATTCTCATGGAGAACATTCATTTCTTTATTAACATGCATTGAATTTTGTTTACCCTTAGAAAAGTCAACATGTGCAATGTATTCCTTGCTAAATAGAAGATCCCCATGTATTTGATCAACCCTACAAGTAACTATATTAAGCTCTTCTTCTTGGATGCCTTTACATACACAATCTTCCCTATACTCAAGATGTTGTTTCTCTTCACAAAAAGGATTTGGAGATAACTCACATTCAGGAACTTCCTTCTTATCAAGAATTTGATCAGATAGGATACTTGGATAATTTTTAGAGCTAATCTTCAACACAATCTCCTCATTATGTTTGTTTGATTCCATCTCATCTTCACATGTTTGATACAACTTCTGCTCATAGGATGAAATAATGCATGTCTAACTTTCTAAATACACATCCCCATACATATTTTGAGTTACATCATCTTCAAAATGATCACTAGGCCCACTTTCTTAATCACAATGTTGATGGACTTGATTCCACAGAAAATATTCTTCAAATAATGGATTCAAGGATATAGAGAACTCGGGCATATCTCCATGAGAGCTTTCATCTAAAAATTCTTCGTATTCATATGTTGTATGATGTTCTATTTCATCTCTATTATTTGATTCCTGAAATTTATCATCTTCTTTATCTAGTACCCCCTGAGTATGTACTGATCCATCAAATTTCTTATCATGGTGCATTGAGAAAAAAATTTGACCACTCTTCTCAACATGCTTTTGATATTCCATGTCTAGTAAATATGAGATTTCTTCTATACTGAGAAGATCTTCCTCCTCATCATCATGGTCATTGATATCTGTTTCCATGCAAATCTCACTATGTACAAATTCTTCTTTAATCTAATCTGAATTTTTCTCCTCCATGTCATCACAACTATTATTATGGTTCTCAAGAATGGATGCTTCTTTATCTTCTGTATGACTAGTGCACTCATCTTCCCCACCAATATAATTATCAAGCACAAGGCCTTATTCAATCTGAGCATAAGACTCCCTTTTTCTATCTTCATCATCTTCTTCTAATATATGCGCAAGGAACTTTACAAAAGGATCATCTGATGTGATTCCTGATTTTTTGACCTTTCTCATGATTTCTTTTTGTGAAGGCATAATTTTTGAAGGTATTTCTCAAAGAATGTTCACCGTTCTTATCACAAAATGTGAAGAAGACTCCCCTTCAAATCTCTCCAAGCTAAAAAATGCATCAAGTGAAGATATACTAGGATCCTCTTCCATGCTCCAACTTTGGTCTTCATACCGTTCATAGCACATGTTTTCTTCTTCACCACTGACATCATGGAATGTATAAAGAAACCATTTCTCAAACTGTCTCCATGATGAGATGGATTGTGTAGGTAATGACTCATATTCTTCTTGTGCATTATTTTTTAATGACCATGCAAATAGCTTCATGGCATCATCTTCTGTATGGACCTCATAATTATCAAGTAATATATGAAAAGAATCCAAATGATCAAGAGCTGATTCATCATAATCTCCATAAAATTTAGGAACCCTCTCTGAAAGATGTGAAAAAAATTCATTAGAAGTGCATTGAAACATTCTAAGATCCAAAGGCCTGGTATCAATGGGAATCAAAAATGTTTTGAACAGAATTTTAAAAATTATGTAATATATCTTCTATTACTAATTAAAGGACAAATACTCATCCCTTCCAAGCTATCTCCCTAAGTGGAGAAATTTAAAATTTATGACATACAGGGTTGCTACCTTTTTATCTCCTTTTGAGTCTTTTCCCTCAGTAGAGTCACTAACTAAAATAATTTATTAAATAGAGTCGCCACCTTCTTATCTGAAGGAAAATACTTACTATCTTCTGAGTTCTTTTCTCCCAGTAGAGTCTTAAATATATCACCAGAGCTTCTAGGTAAAATACAAAATTTTTATTTTGAACAACTCCCTAGCCAAGTCGCCAATCTGTTGGTGCTCAAATCAACAGATTGGATTTCCTATGGACTTTCCAATCCAATGCTAGGAAACCCAAGTGATTTGGCCAACTAAAAAGATTCAACCAAGCCAAGGTTGAACCCTATGCATTTATGGCTCTGCAGAACCAAGGTTGGTAGGCCTATACCTTAAACTTATCCTACAAGTCTTAAGGTTTTTTTTTTATAGTAGATAGAATACACCTCAAACCCTCTCTCTTAAGTATGGCAAGGCACTTGAAATAAATCTAACTGAAAGAAATATATCATAAATTGTAAACTAAAATACTTTGAGTAATTGAAAGAATGTTTAGTAAATATGTATGTAAATTGAAATGAATAGATAGATAAGATATCACAAAACTATAAACAATAAACTGGATAACTATAATCCAAATAATGATTAGACCAGTGCCTTATCCTATCACGTGCAATAGAGTCAAAATCATCCCAACCCTATGTACAACCTCAGAGACAGTTTACAAGAAACATATCACATTAAAGGAATTATGATGAGCGTATATCTTAAGACAAATCCATAGCTATCTCAATTGAGTTTAACTCCTCAAATGATATATCAATTGATTGTGGCCACAATCAATTGAATTTAACCATGCAAGATGAAAAGACCAATTGATAATGAAAGATGTAAATTTAATCAATTAAGTATGCAACATCAAACTATCACTTTGAAGAAATCTAAATATTTTATCCAAGGGACTAATCAAAAAACAAGTTGAGTCAATTCCCATAGATGAAAGAAAAAATCACTTATCTTTATCGATTTTCAAAAATTAGTACATCCAAGTCCATGTTACACTTGTTGATTAAAAACTATCTAAATATGTGAAATTATATTATATTGTATTATCTTGTCTCTTTACATTTTAAATTATGTATATATGTGTGTTTTGTTAGAATAGTCCCAAAGGATAACTGAGAGGGGGGGGGGGGGNAATTATGTATATATGTGTGTTTTGTTAGAATAGTCCCAAAGGATAACTGAGAGGGGGGGGGGGTGAATCAGTTATTAGCCTATTTAATTCTTTTCTCTTATTAACTTTAAAATACAATAAAGTAAATGCACATTCAGATAACACAATAGACAACACCATAATTTGGTTACGGGGAAACCAAATGGTAAAAACCCTGGTGGGAATTAGTACCCACAATGAACTATACTTGTTTATAGTAATCCCTATTAGAAGATATTTCAACCCTATTAGGAGTTGTACTTTACAATGTAATAAGTATAGTGACATGGTTAAGGTTTGGACCCTGTTAGGAATATTTTACAAATAACCATGTTAGGGTTGGTGGACTCACTGTCCAAAAGCTCACTGCTTCAATGGTGAAGGCTACAACATTTTGTAGAATAGATATGCACTATATTTGATGATAAAATGTAGAGTAGACCTGATGTCTTGATCAGTTCCAATGTATTGTAATCTTCTACTACTTCTTCACATAGACCCTTGATGAATGAAACACAACTGATATTCTGCTCTGTACATTTTCTGTCTCTTTTTGTATCATTCACACTTAGCATATCACAAATGACTTGCTATAAGTATCTTCCTCAAAGTATGAGATCATGGGACCTGTAAGACAAATATTCATAACATCCTTGTCAGCTTTACTGATCACACAAGCATAATTACAACTGTGCAAATATAAACTGAACAGACATGACGCTTCACTAAGTCAGCCTCACCAAATTAACTCTATCTTTTCAATCTTCTTGAAACATGTTTGGCACCTTTAGATAAATATCACCAACTCATAACTAATCATGAATATACACACACATATCCTGAAGATAGGCACAACTCAAGAACCAATGCAATACGTTAGCTCTGTATAGACAAACTCCAGAAACTGTAACTGCCACATTAACAGAATTACACAACACAACTGAAACTTCATATCTGAGTCTGCATGTGTGATCAAAACATAATAAACATGTCTACAACATGAAAATAACTACGTAAGGCTTGATACCATCATTTTGATAAGTACATACAAAACACTGTTGTATATTATATGTTGTCATCAATGACAAACATACAATCAACTAGCTGCCAAAAGTAAATCTCCAACAATCTCCCTCTTTGACATTGATGGCAACATATGATATTAAAAACATCTTCAACACCTGGTATCTTCTTTATTTTTACAATCTTCTCAATATCCTCATCAAAGATTTCTCTACACTGCTGCAGCTCCTTTTTCTATGTTTATACTCCCCCAAAGTATATTCTCCCCCTTACTATATACTCCCCCTTTGACATCAATGGCAAAGGGTGCCATAAACAATTAAGCACAGGTACTACTCTAGAAGTAGAATAGTCAACCATTCATCAATCACTTAATGACTGATTTAATTGTAGCTTTTTCTAATCAGACTCACGAGAGGGAATTACTCCAAACTTTTCCCTGAGATACTCAAAAGTATCTTTTGATAAAGGCTTTGTGAAAATATCTGCTAACTATTCTTTGGTGCTTACATAGTCCAATTTTACTTCATTGTCTGCAACTTTTTCTCTAAGAAAATGGTATTTAATATCAATGTGCTTTGTCTTTTCCTACATCACAGGGTTCTTGGACATGTTGATAGTACTAGTGTTATCATAGTGAATAACAATAGGATATTTAACCTGTATACCAAAATCTTTAATCATCTATTTGATCCAAAATATTGTTGAACAATTTAATTCTGCTCTGACATATTCAGATTCTGATGTTGATTGAGAGAGACAATTATGCTTCTTGCTTACCTAAGAAACCAACCTATCTCCAAGAAATACTTCTCCTCCAGAAGTACTCTTCCTGTCATCAAGACAACTTGCCCAATCTGCATCTATATACACATGAAGTTGTACATTCTCTGATTTAGGATACCATAAACCATAGTCTATAGTTCCTTTTAGATATCTGAATATTCTCTTTATTTCCATTAGGTGATTTGGTTTTGGTTTAGCTACAAATCTTCCAACAATGCCAACTGCATTAGATATGTCTGGTCTAGATTGAGTAAGACATATAAGTTTTCCAATCATAGATTTGTATAATGTCTTGTCAATTGTCACAAAATCATCTTCTTGACAAAGCTTGCTTCTAGTTATCATAGGAGTGCATACTGGCTTACAGTCTTCCATCTTGAAGGTCTTCAATATTTCCCTCACATATTTGGACTAATTTATGAATATTCCTTTATCTGTCTAATTTACATTTAATCCCAAAAAATATTTTGTAGGACCAGCCATGCTCATTTCAAATTCATTCTACATTTCTTTTGCAAATTCTAAACTAAGCTTGTCATTACCTCCAAAGATAATGTCATCAACAAATATGGAAACAAGTAATAGTCCATTAGGTGTCTCTCTTATGAATAGGTTACAATCTATTGCTCCTTTCTTAAATCCAATCTTGGTAAGATAACCATCTAGTCTCTCATACCAAGCTCTTGAGGCCTGCTTAAGTCCATAGAGTGCTTTCTTTAATCTGAATACCATATCTGGCTTGTCTGATAGATTGAATCCTTTAGGTTGTTCTATGTATACTTCTTCCTTCAAGTCACCATTCATAAAAGTTGATTTAACATCCATTTGATATACTTTAAAATCCTTGAATGTTGCATAAGCCAAGAATAACTTTATGGCTTCCAGTCTTCTCACAGAGGCAAATGTGTTAGTATAATCTATCCCTTCCCTCTATGCATATCCTTTACACACTAGTCTTTCTTTCTTTTTTTTTTTACTATTGTTCTATCTTCATTCATGTTGTTTCTGAATACCCACTTTGTTCCAATCACATTTTTCTCATTGGGTCTAGGGACCAATTCCCACGTATCATTTTTTATTATTTGATCTAATTCTTCTTCCATTTCTTTCTGCCAATCAGAATCCTTACAAGCATCTTCAACATTTAAAGGTTTGATCTATGAAAGTAAACATACCTCTTCATCCTCTATTAACCTTTATGCTTTTGATCTGGTCAACACACTGCTTCTTTGATCTCCAATGATATCCTCCTTTGAATGATACCGAGATGTGAACTTTGAAACTTTTGGTGTATCATCCTCATTTGTAATCTATGACACTTCTTTTCTTGATTCAGGTTTATTGCATGAAACATCAATGCAATCAAACATTTCTTCAATAACAGTGTCTTTACTGCTCGGCCTAGGTTCATCCTCAATCATAGGTGCATATTCATAATACCTTTCTTGAACCATGAACTTCTATCAATCTTTACATGAGTACTTTCAATTATCTTCTTTAATCTCAAATTAAAACATTTGTATGATTTGCTTTTAGTAGAGTAACCAAGGAAAATACCTTCATCGCTTCTAGCATCAAACTTACCAACACCATCATCTCTCTTGATGTAGCACTTGCTGCCAAATATTTTGAAGTATTTTACTATAGGTACATTACCAAACCAAAGTTTTTAAGGTGTCTTATCCATTCCTGGCCTTATTTGAGTTCTATTGATAGTGTAGACTGTTGTATTAACTACATCTCTCCAATAGGTGTGCGCAACTTTTCCTTCAATCATCATAGTGCGTGCTATATCAAGTATGATTAGACTCCTTCTTTCTGCTATCCCATTCTACTATGGGGTTCTGGGTGCACTCAACTATCTTTTAATTCCATGTTCTTCACAATAGTCATAAAACTGGTCAGAGGTGAATTCTCCTCCTCTATCTGATCTCAGACACTTTAGTTTTAATCTAGATTCATTC
>MU226615.1:325291-353739 GCA_018584345.1 Thuja plicata
ACTTAGTAAATTGTGATGTAATCCATCAACATACAGAACATCATCTGTCTTGTTCTTTCCATCCAGGGTGATGGATCCTCTGCCTATGATAGGTTTAGGAGTGTTATCTCCAAATATAACCATACCAACTTTGTACTTGTCTAGATAAAAAAAACTATCTTTATCACCTATCATGTGAGGAGAGCATCCACTATCAATGATCCAATCAGTTCTGATATTTTCTTTGGAAGTTAGGGCTAACTCTTGAGTTTCCTTTATATCTTCAATGTCCATATTCTCAATTACTTTTTCCATGTCTTTAAGGGAAATGAATCCAATTTCATCTTCTCATGAATCTTCATTAGTTACACCTTCTTCAGCATGATAGCATTCCTTCCTATATTTAGGTTTATAGTCAAATCTGAATTTCTTTACTCTTGTAGGACACTTGGATGCAAAGTGACCAATCTTGTTGCATGAAAAATATTTGAATGGAAGTTGTCCTTCATATTTCCCTTTTCCTTTATTTTCTCTTCTAGAAATCATGGCAATGATTTCTTCTAGTTCTTCATCAACTTCTTCTTTCTCATTATTGTTAGAGATGTGAGATTTCTTACCATGAACTGAGGCTTTGAAGGATGTTTCACCTTTTGGTTTAGTCTTCAATCTTGATATCTCAAATGCAGAGATTTTACTGATCAAAGTCTCTCTCTTGAAGTGTTGTGAAAATTGCATGGTTTCCTCTAGAATACTTATCTTTTTTTCATAGTCTGATGTTAAAGTAGTCAACATCTTGTCCATTATATCTTCTTCTTATATTTCTCCACCATTGTTTCTAATTTCTGAGACTGCTTCATTTATCCTTTGATTATAGGCTCTAATGTTTTCTTTAGGTAACATCTCAAGACTGTTGTATTTATTTTTCCATGTCTTCCTGCGTGCATTCTTTTCTTGAACATCTCCTTCACACATGTCTTCTAAATACTTCCATATTGTGTATGCCTTGTCTAATTTCTTGATCTTAGAAAATTCACTGTCAGATAATGCACTTATAAGGGCTTCTTTGGAAATTGCATTAGCTATGAATGTTTCCTTCTGTTTACTAGTAGCATCATCTCTTGATAGATCTTTTAAAGAGGGAATAACAACTTCTTGTGTGGCTATCTCAAAGATATCAAAACCCACACACTGTAGATGTGTTATCATTTTGTTTTTCCAATCTAGATAATTTTCTCCATTAAACTTAGGGCTCTCTTTTCTGAAGTAAGACATCTGATCTACCTTAAGTTGTTAGGATTCTTCTTCAAGGCACTTGGCTCTGATACCAATTGTTAGAATAGTCCCAAAGGATAACTAAGAGGGGAGGGGGGGTGAATCAGTTATCAACCAATTTAATTATTTTCTCTTATTAACTTTAGAATGCAATAAATTAAATGCACATTTAGATAACACAATAGACAACACCACAATTTGGTTACGGGGAAACCAAATTGTAAAAACCCCGGTGGGAATTAGTACCCACAATGAACTATACTTGTTTGTAGTAATCCCTATTAGAAGATATTTCAACCCTATTAGGAGTTATACTTTACAATGCAATAAGTATAGTGACATGGTTAAGGGTTGGACCCTATTAGGAGTCTTTTACAAATAACCCTGTTACGGGTGGTGGACTCACTGTCCAAAAATCTCACTGCTTATATGGTGAAGGCTACAACCTTCTATAGAATAGATATGCACTATATCTGATCATGAATTGTAGAGTAGACCTATTGTCTTGATCAGTTCCAATGTATTGTAATCTTCTACTTCTTCTTCACATAGACCCTTGATGAATGAAACACAACTGATATTCTTCTCTGTACATTTTTTGTCTCTTTTCGTATCATTCACACTTAGCATATCACAAATGACTTGCTATAAGTATCTTCCTCAAAGTATGAGATCATGGGAGCTGTAAGACAACTCTTCATAACATCCTTGTCAGCTTTATTGATCACGCAAGCATAATTACAACCACACATAGATAAACTGAATAGATGCAACGCTTCACTAAGTTGGCGTCACCAAATTAACTCTATCTTTTCAATCTTCTTGAAACATGTTTGGCACCTTTAGATAATTATCATTAACTCATAACTAATCATGAATATACACATGCATATCCTGAAGATAGGTGCAACTCAAGAACCAATGCAATATGTCGACTCTGTACAGACAAACTCCAGAAACTGTAGCTGCCACATTAACAGAATTACACAACACAACTTAAACTTCATATCTGAGTCTGCGTGTATGATCACAATATAATAAACATGTCTACAACATGAAAATAACCATGCAAGGCTTGATACCATCATTCTAATAAGTACATATAGAACACTATTGTATATTATATGTTGTCATCAATGACAAACATACAATCAACTAGCTAACAAAAGTAAATATCCAACATGTTTGAGTGGCTTTCACACCTCTTTAGGGTGAAAAGACACAACCCTTATTACAAATTATTCTGAAAAAAATAAATAAACTAACTAAAAAATAACTACCTAACTTTGAGATTTGGCTTTGGTAGAAAATCCAAAACACCTTGTGAAAAGCTAATATTTCTACTAGAGATAGTAAATTTGAGTTCCCAAACTGGGTCATTTTTTTATTTTTAAAATTTGACCATCTTTAGCCTCTTTCGGCATCATCTTTGTAGCAGGTTGAAATTCCAACATTTTTCAAAGGCTTCGATTAGTTAGTTCTATTTATTTGTTTTATAAAGCTTCCTTCCTTTGATTTTTTTAGTATGGAGAAATTTTCTTCTTGATAAGGATTGGGACTTCTAAATTCTCAAAATTTATGGTACCACCATGTTGGATAGAAGGCTTCAATGCTAAACAAGATGGATATCTATGTCTACAATCTCTCAAATCACTATCAAGCTCTCAGAAGCTTCATACTAACCTTCATTTGTGTTGGAGTTCAAATCAACAGATTTGATTTCCTATGGACTTTCCAATCTAATATTGGGAAACCCACGTGATTTGGACAACTAACAGGTTTAACCTTAGGGTAAGGCTGAAACCTCTACAATTCTGGCTCTGCAGAACCAAGGCTGGTAGGCCTACACCTTAATACTTATCCTTCAAGGATTTTTATAGCAGATAATGGATCCTGAAATCTCTCCTTCAAAAGTATGGTAAGTCACTTGAAAGGAATCAAACTATACTCAATTGTAAGGTAAAGCTGCAAAACTGAATGCTTTGTGAGATGTGTAAAGAATGCTTTGTAAAGTGTATATATAAATGAATAAAGTTTAGAATATCTCAACAAAATGAAACAATGAATCAAATATCTATCTTCAATAACAATCAGATTAGTGCCTATGTCAACCTGGGTAATAAATTCAATCCAACATTCAATCCTATATACAGCTTTGCAAGATGGTATTCAACCATCAACTATCTAACAACTTTAGATGTAAAGAAGATTAAGGTCAATATTATATCCTTGTTAGTTCAAATGAGTTTAACTACTATGGTTGAGAGACTAGATGAACAAGAAGCTGGAAACAAATTAAGTTATCACACAGTTTCTGATATTCAAACAATGATATGAGACAATAACCCTTCTGCACAAGCAACTTAAAGATAGAAATTGAAATTCCTCCAATAATTGCAAAGGAATAATTGAATGAAAATTGAAACCTTGAACCAAGAGAGACAAAAAACACATATCTTTTATTGATTATAAAAAATAGGTACATAAGAATCCATGTCCAGTTGTGATCAAAACTAAAACTTTCTGAAGATGAAAAATATCACCACAGACTATCCTCAGACCTTCCAAGAGACGTCCCCCACACTGATCATGGTATCCTTATTTATATAATGTTCAAAGGATGCAAACAAGATTCAGATCAATGCAATGGTTCATCTAACTAAACCTAATCCCTATGATCAACAACTGAACAACCATGATTACAATTAAGAATGATTTATCATCCTTATAAACAGTTATCGACCGAAGTGATTATAATATCAGAATAGTTTTTTTAGAATCTATTATAGAATCTCTAATAATATCTCTTTAACTTCTGCAAGGTATATTAATGGATGTATGCATGTATTTAGATCTTTCATCTTTTAATCCAGACCACTTCATCTTCCTCTTATCACCTGTGAAACCCTGCATGCATACAACATTGACGTATCAAATTTTAACTAAAACCATCAGTCAACAAAATAATAATATAAAAACATGTAAAGACAAATAAAATCCAATTTATCTAATGCCACTCGGGAATTTTTTCCTTTTCATCATTTGAGACATGTGTCATCCAATCACACACTCAAAGAAGATAATGATCGCGTAGATTCTCATCGTCAGTAAACGTCGATCATAGATAAGATGTGAACCTCATTGTAGATCTTCATCCTTCATCACTTAGTCTTTTAGTGGGGCTGGGACACATGGTGAGTAGACTTAATCACTTAAATGTTATATTTTGTGCATCTCAGCCTTAAGTGATTATGCTGATCGTCCGATCAAAAAGTACTTGTCTTCTCTTTAATCAATCTCTGGCTTTAGTTTTAACTGGACTTTGACCTTGGGTTCACAAATTTCCTTAGTCTCCAAGTCACATTATTTTTTCTTTAACCATGGTTCTATTCAGAGATTCGATGACTGAAGCTTTGAATAACTCTATCTAAAACCTTGGGTTTCCATTCAGAGACTTGGTGACTGAAGTCTAATCTCTTAATCGCTAGATAGTTTTGAATTTTCAAATTTTATCTCGCGATCATCCAACTGCTATAGATCTTCATATTTAATCATTTATTCTATCAGTGGGGCTGGGACAGATGTTGTAATCATGTAATGCCTTAATGGGTAATCATCATGCATCTTAACTTTAAGGCATTACGCTCATCATTGATTCTATCTGACACTTAATCTTCTGAACAATTTTATATGCTAGGTGGGCCTAGTACATGTGTTTTTCAGGCTTAATGTCTTATACATTAGATGTCAATCACTTTATCATTAATCAATCACACAACCCGTCTGATCAAACTTAATATGACTACTCTTTACTTTGAATTTGCTCCTGACTTTAAACTGCATCTTTAACCATAGGTTTATTGAGGAGATTCAGTGACTGAATGGTATCATAGTCTTGAGAACTTCCCTTTAACCTTGATTACATCACGAGACTTGGAGAATGAAGGAACTTTAACCTTACTCAAGGAAAACTTGAGTCAGTCCCGTGGTCATGAATTTTCATTAGTCTCGAAGTCGCCAGAGAATTTTGTTAGCTCATGGTTTATCTTGAGATCATGTGACCACCATCGAATTAAAACCAAGCTTGAATGAAATCAACGGATGTCACTAAGTATCTTAATGAAAAGGGCATATTCCATTTGGTTTGGAGATCATGTGACTGCCACATTTTCAAAGGCACCCAATAAGATGGAATATTCTAATATTATCAATGCAGAAAACACTTCCCTAAATTATTCAACCATTCAAATTTGACTATAAATTTGGGTTCCACCAGTGGCTCTTTCTAGAGATGTGTGTGCATACTTGGACATAGCAAGAGCTCAGTTATCTTTGGAGAAGTAGACCAAAGATAGAAAACAAAGAACAACATAAAAGAAAAAACAAAGGCTCAAAAATAAAAGATGCAAGGTTAAGAATACTTCCTGTTCTTAGGAGAAGAATGGTTTCAAATACCGAGTATGTGTTGGAAATTCTTGAACAGCCCCCTCTGCATCTTGCAACAAGTAACTTTTTTCTCTAGCATTATTAAAAATAACATAGGGTCAAAGCCATAAGGCTTCAAATTTACCATAATTTCCTTTATCTTGATCTTTAGCATTCCACTTTAACACCCAATCTCCTTCCTAAAAGTTTCTGTCCTTAGATATCTTATCATGTAAAGTTTTTGTAAATTTTTCATCTGCAACTATTTCCTCACATTTTCTCTTTGTGCATCCATTCTGATCTCATCCAATTCCATAAGATGGTCCATCCTATTTCTGATGAAATCCATGTCTTCTGGTTGTTCCTCTGTGACAAATTTATATACTGGAAGAAAATTGTTCAATGGTAATCTAGCTTGCTTCTCATACACCAATTCATAAGGAGAAAATATAGTAGATTTCTTAACTATTACCCTATCTGCCCAAAGTGCAAGGGGTAATTTGGAATCCCATGCCCTTTTGTTTATGCTCAATATTCTCTTGATAATTTTCAATATGTTTTTATTACTTGATTCAGCCTGACCATTCCCTTGTGGATGGTAAGGGGAAGAATATGACAAGTTAATACCATAAGTACTACAAAATTATGAAAATTCCTTGGATCTAAAACACATACCGTTATCACAAATAATTTTGCAAGGAACACCAAATCTGGTTAGTATATTTTCTGTTAAGAACTTTGAAACCACCTTGCTTGTAGCTTGCCTACAGGCTATGGCTACAACCCATTTGGTGAAATAATATGTTGCAATGAGAATCCATCTATGTTTCCCACTGGAAGGATTAGTAATCTCACCAATAAAATCAATCCCCCACATTTGAAAAGGTCCTTCATTTGACAAAGATCTGAGGGGTAATGCACCATTATACTTTAATCTTCCTAAGAACTTTTGACAGGCTTCACACTTTCTAACATATGTCTAACTATCCTTAAAAACATGTGGCCATTAATACCCAACATGAAGAATTTTATGGGAAGTAGTTCTTGCTGAAAAATGACCCCCACACACTCCATCATGTAGCTCTTTTAAAACTACATCTGCTTGGTACATGTCTAAGCACAATAAAAGAAAACCTTCTCTATTTTTCTAGTACAAGTCTCCTTGAATCAAAACATATCTAGAAGCCTACAACTTTATTGTCCTCTTTTATTTTCATTTAAACCTTCTTTGCATTTCATGTGTTTAAGGAAATAAACATGTCAGTATACCAAGAACATTTTTCAATACCCACCACTGATTCATCAATGCTCACTTGATTTATCTGAATTGCTTCAAGGTTTTATTCTTCCATAAGCTTCACAAGACCCTGTCCTCTAACCAACTTCATTATCTAGATCTCCATATCAAACTCTTGAATTTGATTCACCCATCTGCATCTTCTACCTTTCACTTCAGATTGCTTAAATATATCTTTGATTGCAGCATTTGGCACATAAGCTATCGCTTTAGCTCCTACCAAGTATGGTCTAAAATATTTTACTACTTTAACTAGAGCATAAGCCTACTTCTCATTTATATCATAATTTAGCTATGCTCCTTGAAGATTTTTACTAAAAAATGCTATTGGTTGTTCATAACCTTCATCATTTTTCTGTAACATAACTACAACAATAGTATGATATGATGCAAAAGAAAACAACTGAAAAAGCTTTGAAAAATTAGGTGTTTTAAAGATTGGAGCTTCCTTAATAGCCTTTTTGATGTTAGCAAATTCCTCTATGGCTTCATTAGACCATTTGATTTCTGCACCTTTCTTAAGCATCTTGGCAATAGGTTTGATAATTTCGGCAAAGTTAGGGACAAACCTTCTTACAAAGTTTATCTATCCAAAGAAAGACTTAATCCCTTTAACATTTTTATGAATTTGAATCTTATCTATAGATGCAATCTATTCAAGATTTATTCTCACACCAGCCTTTGATACAATGTGACCAAGAAGCTTCCCTTCAATAAATACAAAATGACACTTCTTAGGGTTCAAAGATATCCCATATTCTAAATCTCTCCTAAAAATCTGCTCCAAGTGATTGGAATGATCATCTACCCTTTTGGAGTAAGCAATTAAATCATCCTAATATACTACCATGATAAGATCAATCAAGCCTTCAAAAGCCACATCCATTGCTCTTTGGAAATTTGCTCCTGCATTTGTTAATCCAAAAGGCATTCTTGCATACACATAGGTTCCCCAAGGAGTGGTGAAGGCTATTTGGTATTGTTCTAATTCCTTAACCTTCACTTGGTTGTACCCTGAGAACCCATCCATCATAAAAAATAATTCATTTCCAGTAACTTTCTATAAAAGAGCTTCCATATTAGGTAATGCATAATTATCTTTCAAGGAAGATATATTTAAGTTTAAAAAATCAACACACAACCTTATATCTCCATTCCTTTTTCTAACTGGGACCAAGTTTGATACCCATGTAGAATGCCTTATAGGAACAATTATTCCTGCATCCCTCATTTTGACAAGTTCTTCTCTCATTTTAGGAGCTAGCGTTGGGTTTATAGGATGTTGTCTTTGTCTGAAAGGTTTTTCATCTGGCTTTAAAGGGATTTCATGCTGAAATAAATCCTCTCGGTAGGCAATAAGATCATCATATGACCATGCAAAGATGTGCCTATATTTTCTTAACAAACTTATCAAATTAGCTTTGATCTTGGTATGAGCCTTTTGCCTATAAATACCTCTCTAGGAGTAAGATTATTTCCCAAGTTAAGTTTTTCAATCTCTTTAGATTCATTACTTATCTCACCCCTTTTGAAACTTTCTTGATCATCAAATATTCCTTCTAGTGCAACCAAACCTTTGGGAATTTTATTTGTCTTTAGCTGAACAACTTCTTTTCCATCCTGATTTTCAACATAACCATTCAAGTCTATGCACTGATCTTCATACTCATATTCATTGATTAAAATTTTTAGGAGATCTCTATCATCTTCAAATATTTTCCAATTTTGCATATTGTCACGAACTAATGGTCTATTTTTCATCTCCACCTGCACCATCTCATCAAAAGGGATATCAACCTGCTTGATGGCTATATTAGCCATCAAGTCACCAAGAAAATTTTATGTTCTTTCTATCCACTTAATTGAAAATGCATCAAAGAATTCAATCAAATCCCAAACCAGATTTCTATACTATTTTAACCTAGGATTCTTAGTGATGAATCTATTTCTAACTTGAGAAACAATTAATTCAGAGTTACCACAAATTGAAAGCATTTTAATACCATATGATTTTGCAATATTTAAACCAATAATTAATGCTTCATACTCTGAAACATTATTTGTGCATTCAAAATTAAGTAAGAAAGAAAATTTCAAAATCTTACCATATGGGGACACAAAAGTGACCCCTACACCATTACCTTCCTTGTTGCATGCTCCATCCAAATTCATTTTCCAAAGTTTATCTTGATTTTCCTGCAAATACACTTCAATGAGACTATCAATTTTCAATACTAGTTTAGCAATACTTACCTAAAAATTATCCATGTCTGAATGACAAAAGTTTATCTTTTCCATCCCAATGTCTTTATCAATAATATATTGAGATCTAGGCTCTCTAAAAATTTTTACTTCCCTGCCATTCACTGGAATAGTACCATAAGATAGATCTAATTGAATATGTCCACCTACTAGATTATACCATTGCCTAGAAAAAAGAATTCCATAGTAGGAAGGCACTTCAACAATGGTAATATTAGTTTTATATGACATTTTAGGACAAGAAGGAAATTTAAATTCTACATCTTTCATGATACCAACAATAGGGATAGACCTATTGTCCATAGAATAGCATTTCCCATAAGTTGTATCCACCTTCATTCTGAGTTCTTTCATGACTTATGCAGGCATAATATTCACTGTTTCTCCTGAAACTATCATACAATTCTTAAGCAATTTATTGTTAATTATCAAAGTGAGATAAAAAGGATCTACATGTGTTCCATTTTCAGAAATAGAAGTTCCTAAATAGACCACAGGAGGATCTTCAGTTACTTCTCTTTGATTAAGTTCTTCATTAAAAACATTACCTACAGTAGACAAGACCTTTATAGTTTCATCTTTATATTCAGGTATTTTCATAATTTCTAATAAAGGAATAGAGATATTTACCTAAGATAAAGTATTAGATATAAAAGAACTATTATTGGGAATAGATCTACTGACCGTTATTTTTTCCTTTGCTATTTTAGGTGCTTGATGAGGATCTACCTGTTGACTTTCTTTTGCATCATCATCTTTGGTTCCTTTTATGTCAGGTTGACTCGCATTCCTCTTTGGTGTTTTGATAGATGTTCCTGCAAGCTTTTCCTAATCAACATTTATCGTTCTATTTCTCAGTTTGTAATTACTCCTAGCTTCTTCAAGTGCTACAACAGTATATGATTCCTTTTCCTCATTTGTCAATCTTTTGATAACTAGTGTTTTTCCTTGTTGTTTATCACAATGATATATTCTATTCATATCCTCATGGTAAGCATATTCTTCTTTAGAAGAACTATAATCATCATCTCCCCACATTGGTTCTGATGAAACATTATTTATTGAAGGTTGTTGCTCATCATTCTGTTCTTCCTCTTCTTGAAATCTCTGGGCCACAACACAACCATAAGGGGAATGTGGTAGATTACAAGTATCACACCAAGGATAGTCTTCCATAAAATGATTGTTTATTTTCAATGGATCAGGTGTCTCCTTAGTATAGGACTGCTTATTAGGTTTTTCATCTTTCCATTAAGTCTTATATGGCATATCTTGTAATCTAAATCTTTCATTTCTAGGAAATGGTGGCCTATCATTTTGAGGAAATGTTGGCTTATCATTCTTGCCTTGTTTTTCATTCACATTCTTTAGCATATCCATAATTTCCTTTAGATCATTCTTTTTAGGGGATTTTGAATTATGCAATTTAACATCACTTCTTTTATCTATCCTTCCAGTAGCCCTTCTATTATTTTCAACAGTGGAAGCCATTCTGAAAGCTTTTAGAAATGTTTCAGGGCCTTGTCATCTAATCTCATAATGTGTCTTACTATCAAACGTAGTTAAGTAAAAATCAATCAGAAAAGAATCCATAGGCCTTATATCTCTTGGAATTCTATTAAGAACTTTATTAAACCTTTTATTGAATTCTACAACTAATTCATTAAAGTTCTTTTTAATACTAGTTAACTCATGAGAAGAAAAAGATGTGTCATTATGATCACCAAACTATTCAATAAATTGATTTACAAAATCACACCAGCTTGAAATGGATTCTTCAAGAAATCCTCTATACCATTCAGTAGCATCTTAAGTTAATGATTGGACAAACAACCTCATAAAAATTTCTTCATGGTTTCCATCTAGTTCTTCAATAGTGTTCTTCAAATTTATGGTATGTTGTTCAGTAGATTCCACTCCATCCCCTGAAAATTTTGGAATAGCATTCCTCAAATCACTTGATATGGTGTTTTGATATCCAACCATCCCACTGAAATCTAGCTGCCTATATCTTTCCACCACCATAGGATCTCTTCTTCTCTGGCCCACATTGTGTTGGTTTCCATTTTGGCCTCTGGGATTTTGATGATTCATGCCTTGGTGGTTTTGTCCATTTCTATGACCATTACCCATTCTTTTTTGTCTAGGATTACCTCGGTCATAGTTTTTTGCATTATTTGGTTGTCTCCAATAATCATTTCTTTGATTGTTGTTATGGCCTCTCTCGTTTCTTCCTCTATTATCAGGTTTAAAAAATGGATTTGTGTGATCATTGTTGAAAATTGGTTCTCCATTATTTCTATGAGGAGGATTGTATTTTGGTTGTCCATTACTCTTTGGCATCTCCTTTTCTTTTGTCTCATCTTCATCCTCAAATACTAAATCCAACTCACTCCTTATCTCTAACTTTTCCAAGGATTCATCAGGTAACCTTTTCATAGCTCTCAATAGCTTTGGATTCTTTTTGCCATATTCAGTTAGTTTACTCAATATAGCATATAGGAAATTGTCTTCTTCATCATATTCTTCCTATATTTCTTGAGCTGAACTTTGATCATCTTCATAGCCAAAGGGATTTATAAAACCTTCTGAATCATAATAGTTTCCATCATTGAAAATAGTAGTCTCCCTATTAGGAAACCTTCTATGTCTTGTATACATCTTGTCAGCAACCTCTTTCTTACTTCTTTTCAAACTTTTCTGCAAGTCTAATTCAAATTGGTCTAGATGCAAAGATCTTCTGCCCAACATGAATACTTACAATCAAAGTTGTAGAGTCGCCACCTTCTTGTCAGAAGGAAAATATTGCTTGTTGGTCTTCTAGATTCTTTCTTCCTATAAAGTGCACATCAAACCTTCTGGTCTACAAAATCTAAAATCCTGAAAACTATTCCCAGTAGAGTCACCAATCTATTGGTGCTCAAATACACAGATTGGATTTCCTATGGACTTGCCAATCCAATATTGGGAAACCCATGTGATTTGGCCAACTAACAGGTTTAACCTTGGGGTAAGGCTGAAACCTCTACAATTCTAGCTCTGCAGAACCAAGGATGATAGGCCTACACCTTAAGATCCTGAAATTTCTCCTTCAAAAGTATGGCAAGTCACTTTGAAAGGAATCAAACTATACTCAATTCTAAGGTAAAGCTGCAAAAATGAATGCTTTGTGAGATGTGTAAATAATAGTTTGTAAAGTGTATATATAAATGAATGAATTTTAGAATATCTCAATAAAATGAAATAATGAATCAAATGTCTATCTTCAATAACAATAAGATCAGTGCTTATGTCAACCTAGGCAATAGAGTCAATCGAACATTCAATCCTATGTACAACTTTGCAAGATGGTATTCAACCATCAACTATCTTACTACTTTAGATGTAGAGAAGATTAAGGTCAATATTATATCCTTGTTAGTTCAAATGAGTTTAACTCCTATGGTTGGGAGACCAGATGAACAAGAATCCAGAAAAAAATTAAGTTATCACACACTTCCTGATATTCAAACAATGATATGAGACCATAACTCTTTTGCATAAGCAGCTCAAAGACAACAATTGAAATTCCTCCAATAATTACAAAGGACTAATTGAATGAAAATTGAAACCTTGAACCAAGAGAGACAAAAAACACTTATCTTTTATTGATTATAAAAAATAAGTACATAAGAATCCATGTCCAGTTGTGATCAAAACTAAAACTATCTGAAGATGAAAAATATCACCCAGACTGTCCTCAAACCTTCCAAGAGATGTCCCCCACATTGATCCTGGTATCCTTATTTATATAATGTTCAAAGGATTCGAACAAGCTTTAGATCAATGCAATGGTTCGTCTAACTAAACCTAATCCCTATGATGAACAAATGAACAACCACAATTATAATTAAGAATGATTTTTCATCCTCATAAATAGTTATCAACCAAAGCGATAATAATATCAGAATAGTTTGTTAGAATCTATTATAGAATCTCTAATAATATCTCTTTAACTTTTGCAAGGTATATTAATGGATTTATGCATGTCTTTAGATCTTTCATCTTTCAATCCAGACCACTTCATCTTCCTCTTATCACCTATGAAACCTTGCATGCAGACAATGTCGACGTATCAAATTTTAACCAAAACCCTCAATTAACAAAATAATAATATAAAAACATGTAAAGAGAAATAAAATCCAAGTCATCCTTGCCACTCGGGCATTTTTTCCTTTTCATCATCTGAGACACGTGTCATCCAATCGCACACTTAGAGTAGATAATGATCACGTAGCTTTTCATTGCGAGTGAATGTTGATCATAGATCAGATGTGAACCACACCATAGATCTTCATGCTTCATCACTTAGTCTTTCAGTGGGGCTGGGAAACGTGGTGATCAAAATTAAGCTCTTGAATGTTAGATTTCAAGCATCTTGGCCTTAAGCCATTATGCAGATCATTCGATCAAAAAGTACTTGTCTACTTTTTAATTCAATCTATGTCTATAGTTTTAACCAGACTTTGACCTTGGGTTCACAAATTTCCTTAGTCTCCAAGTTGCAATATCTTTTCTTTAACCATGGTTTTATTCAGAGATTTGGTGACTAAGGTTTCGAATAACTCTATCTAAAACCTTGGGTTCTGTTAGCACTTTTTCTTGCACCACAACCTTAAAATGATAGTATACTGATTATAATTGAATGAAAACTCCCTTTTGATAAGAGAAAGGCTAATTTTTGAGGTATTTGATAACACTAGGGATACCTATTATCACCTCCTTCATTTTTGAGTTCCACAGACTCAGGCAGGTATTACCTATTAAAAGATTACTGATTCTTCAGCCTATGTATTTGGTGGACTAATTCATTCACTGGTTACTTACTTCATACCTCACTGTAATAACTTGTAAAGTACCTTGGAGATTGTAATAATTAGTTTGAAACAAAGTACTACAAGCCAGGCTATGATCTTCATAACATAAAACAATGAGACAAGGACTTTCATCCTTCTTCATTTTACTTTAGGAGGGGCAACCTAATGATTTAAACTTTAAGAAATCAACAAACTTCAACTGTAATCACTATGAGTACAATTGATTTTACACATATATTTTGGAAGTAATTGATTTTGAATAGTATTGAATATTTGGATGATGGTAGATTACCAAACAAGTTCCTAGACCAGTGCCTATCCTTGGGCTTATAGAATCAATAAAAATCCATAGAAATATAAAAATAGAATATTGTAAGATGCCTTACAACCTACATGCAACTCAGATGAGATGCCTTGCAAACTATCCTGTCACTTTTATAACATTGTATCAAATCCTTAGATATTGTTATGCTCCCTGAAACTACTCACAAAAATTAGTTCTTCCCTTGAAAGAAACTTGCAAGAAATTAGATAGCTACCTTGCAACCAATATGCTTAAAAATGCCTTACAAATTTAAACATAAAAGAGCATACATAATAAGTAAAGAGACAAAAATAGTATAGAGTAAAGTTGCACTGTATTTTATTCATATATTTCTACTTTAGTACATAAAAAGATTAAAAAATCTCAAAGACACAGACTAAAATTTATAAAATTTGGTTTGCCAATATATTTCATCTCCCTTAACTATTACAATTTTGATATATTAATAGGTCCTTAACCATTTTGGAATCCTTAAAGTTAGGATGCAACAAGATTCAGATGGTTTAAGGAACCTAACCCTAAAAGTACAGAAAAGATAAGAAATGAGAATGTATAAGTGGTGGGGAGACAAAAACAGGGGATGAGATCTGATTTTCTTCGTCTTCATCTAGATTCTGGCACCTTTGTCTGACAATGTTCAGGATAGCATCAAATATTTATACTGAGATCAAGTGACCGCCATTTCAGGCTAACCTACACTTATCTTTGATAATAACTAACCTCCCTGTGCTCAATGATCAGGTGCAAAGTGTTTCTCTTTACTCCTCATCCAGGATCTCCTCCTCTATTACCACAGGATTTTTCTTCTTTGGTTTTGTCATCATATCCCAAGCTGTCACCTCATCCTCTGTAGGCCATTTAAAAATCTGTATACTCTACAATTTCCCCTTCTGTCTCTCCCATCTAACATCAGTGATGTTTTTGACATCAATTAAAAACTTTTTTATGTCAGTCTCTGCCCTGAATGCTTCATCCAAAATCTTTTTAAAGCTATCTAAATCCAGATTAGATTCTGTAATAAATGCCTCATTGCTTGGCATTCTGCTATCAAACTCACTTCTCCAGGCCTCCAAGGCCTTGACATGATCATCTTCTCGTTTCAAAGGAGGAACAAACCTATTGAAATCTAGTGAGAATAGGCTTAACTTAGCCTCTATTTGATTGAGTTTTCCCTTAAAGAAAGATAAAGATACATTTACCTTTTTTATCTCATCTTCTAACTCTGTAACAATTTCTGGTAAATATGATCTATGCTGCTGCAAAGAGGCAAGTTTCTCAAAAAAATTCACCCTAGGAGACCAAGTGACAAAATAAGGGTTCAAAACTGAAATATACCCTGTTACTTCAGCATGTAATGTGGATAATTTGTTATAAGCATTAAGGATGATATCTATTTTATCTTTTAGTATATCTATCCTATGCTGAAGAATGCTTCTTAATGCATCAATGGCCACCTCATTATTATTTTTGGCCACATCCTTAATTTCAACCACTTCCTTTGCTTCAACTTTCTCCTCTATCTACAAAGGTTGCACTGAGGGCACATATACCACTTTGGGTTTCTCTTTTAATTGCTTTGTCATCTTAGCAATTACCAGATCCTATTGATGTATCTATATATGACATAATTCCCTATCCTTTGCTAGGCCACTAGCCTCCTCAATCACAACACCACACTTTTCAGACAATTGCTTTGTCTTATCCTCATTCAAGTGAGCCCAATGTGTCATGATCTGGGAAATCTCAAGATCTCCAGTATTTTGTACTATCCCCACCATTTGATTTCCAACCATGCTCTCCTAAATATTTACAAGTTGACGCTTTTGGTCTTTTGGACATAGGTTCCACATGGAAAAGGCTTGTGATTTTGGACTATATCCAAACCCTTTAATCATGTTGCCCATCTAGATCTCACTTGCCATCTGAAGATTTGGTTGTTTTCTAATTTTATCAATTATGAATATTGAGGCTAAATGTCAGCCCTCAGCAAGCAAAATTCCACTGTTCAAAACCATCTTTCTAGCTTCAATAGGAGAGATAGCCTCACTGTCAGGGTCATAGGTTTGTAGAGCTAGCAGAGCCTCATTTGTCATTTCCTCTTCACCATCTAACTTCATTTGTTCTCTGATTTTCTCCTTCTTATGCCATCTCAAGAAGTCTTTAAACTTATTAGATTTTATAAAGCTATCATCACTTAGGAACTATTGCTGGTGAAGTAGCCTTTCATCAATACATGCCCTAAGAGGCAATTCTATGTTTTCCTCTTCATCATGTTGTTGTCTCTTTCCTTTTCTAATTTCTTTTCTTAAATTGTGATCATACAATCTATGGCTAGGAATAAGAGCACTTATCCTATCTCCTTTTTTCTCCTTTCTTGTATAAGAGGTTTGACAAGGGTCAACTTTTTGCCTCTTGGTGGTAGGCTCCTCTATATCATCTGGCCGGGAAACCTTAGTCAGGTCTATAATATTCCCCTGTTCTCCATGTATCTAAGTTGTCTCTACAACATTCTATTGAGGTTCATCAATTTGAGGTGGATAGGCATATTCTCCATCACTTTCACTCTCATACTCAGATTCTGAATAATTAGATTCTTTTCCCCCTTTCTTCATATCTAAAACTCTGTCTAATTGCTCACAGAGTATGTAAAAGTTATCAATCATAGCTTTGATCTTATCAAAATAGGGTAGGTCAGGGTAAAAACCTCCAAATGATAATCCATTTCTCTTTATTTTTTTCTCCAAATTTAGTAACTCCTGAATTCTCTCCCTCATGGTTCTTACCTCATCTTCATCAAGGATATTCCTAGTGGCATCCTCCTCCACACAAAGACCATGTACATTTATGTTTGGTATGGTAGGAGTTAGGAGCTTCCTAGCTCCTGCAATAAATCCTTCTCGATCAATGTATCTGTATAATGTTGCTCTCATCTTGCAGCTTTCCAACCATGTGCTCACTAAAACAATAGCACCCTTACCAATTGTAAACTAAAAAATTTTGAATTGCCTAGGGGTTAATGTCCCCTTCCTGTGTGGTGCAAAATGCTCATTATCTTTCAACAACAGCTGCCAAATGAACTCAATAGCTACAACTCTGGATGGCACATGATAAGGTATGACATGAGGAGGATGTGTGCATCCATATACCCTAATCATAGTAAAATTCTCTTCTAAAAAGAAGTCTCCCCAATCATGGTCACCCTCCCATTTATCCACATACTCACAGGGTCTCAGCAGCTACAACACCTTCATTGGGAGTCTAGTATGGCTAATAGTCATACTCTGCATCAAGGTATATACAATCCAGTTCTCAAATGCACAAAATTCACAATTCTTGGATGTATAATTCCATATCCTAATCCAAAATTGAATAGGATTGGGCGAGTCATGAAAAATCCTCTGAGGGTTCAAATTGTTCACATTCATGATCCCATAATTGAAATGCAATAACAAATGCATCGGGATAGAATAATGAAAAAATCTAGGTTCCTTTTCCTTAGGATTTTTCTCCTTCTTCTGTACAACTACAAACCCCTCATGCATTTTGTCAATGATATACTGTATATAGTCATAACTAGTGCTAGAATGCACATCTTGCAAATCTAACACCATCATTAAAATTCTAGAATTTATTTTCTCAGCTCCTCCATCTATACCCAATACTCTACACAAAGCATAAGCAATGTACTTGATATAGAAATGTAAATCTCTAAAATAGTAGTGTACAGTTCCAGGTATAGGGGCAATATGGTTTCTAACTTCCCTAAGAATATGTTTTTGCAACTGGTTTCTAGCAACCCCTTTCTTCTTGCTTAGTAATATTAATTTTGGTGGACATGGTACTATATAAACCAAAGGCTTGCATGAATGAATTCCTATTTAAAATCAATAATGCAGTACCATCATTCTTTTTAATTGTCCTAGACAAAGAGTAGTAATGGCTTGCAAGACATAGAAACAAGTCTACATTTACATAAACATCAGGGAAAATTAACCTAGCAGGACCACTAGTCCAAGGGTTTGATATGGGGATGGATTTATCAGAATTATTATAAAAATAGTTGTATAGAGAAAAACCTATGGAACCTGGAGTGCAGGCATCTCTGATTTCATAGTACTCATCTACCAATAAGTTGGCCTTTTCCCTCTTATTCTGCGTAGACCCAGGAAATAACTTCAAAAATTCATCAAAAATATTCCTCTTTCCCTTAGCATCATCATCTACTTCATCACTCTTCCCACTAGTAGAAGCCACACTGACTGCTTTACTCATCTTGCTCTTTTTTCACTTTCTCTTTTACCGATATTGAGACAAATCTTCTCTCAGGACTGCCTACTCTTCTCTGTGCACTCCTAACAATTCAAGAACCTTGAAAATTGGAGAATTACCCTGAAATTGATCAATTTCTTCTTTATGGACATAGAAAACCTAGCAATTGATCGCTCTGAAATTTTGGATGCATGATAAATGAAAATGAACCTGCGATCATCTCTTTATGGTAACTTCTCAAAGTACTTAGCTCATCATTGAAGAAACAATCAATTTCTCATTTAGGTTAACATTCTATGGAATTAATTGAAATCCTAGCCATAGCTCATGAATGTGATAGGAAATCAAATTCATACGAGTGCATTTTTAGAAAAACCCTTATAAAATTTGCACAGAATGACATGTCTTCATATAATTGGTTCTTCACTAGACATCTCAGCTACCCTTTTCATATAGTAATTAATCTCCTGGATTTTCATTAGACGATGAATCTCCATGTTGTCATGTCAGCAACTGCTGCATTTTATCACTTTTCATATTTAGTGACCACGTGACTGTACATTATCTCTTTGTCGCTGATCAAATCTCTTAACTCTCAATTATTCTGGAGATCTAGCCAATGTATGATTTTCTTTACTTAGCTTAACCATGATTAACTTCTGGCGATCACGCGACTGAATGAATGCAAGTCGCTAGATTCAACGCCAAACCCAGAGTTTATTCGGAGACCCCGCGACCAAGGTTACTTTTCATATTTTAAACTCTTATCGCTAAGTCTCTGAATGTTTATTTTAGTTTACTATACCCTGCGAACAACCTTAGTCACCCAATTGCTGATTAAAACTTCTCTTTAATATTTCTTTCAGAGACTACATGACATAGCCCATGAAACCTTATCTTTTAATTTTAATTCAGAGACTATGCGACTAAAGTAAATCTCCTTGTCATGAGAACTTTTTACTCTTATGAAAATTTGATAGAGACTTAATGACTACCATTGATCCTTTTCCACTCTGCATCTAACGACTCTGCTAAGTCACTGAGTATATTTTGAAAACCTTAAATCATTTGGAGACAACGCGACAACAATAAATACATAGCCTTACATCCTTTAGTCTCTTAATCACAAAATGATATTTTCCTTTTGGGAGACAACGTGACCAACCTTTGTTCTATTCATTATGGACATGTGTCTCATCCTAACAGTTTGTCTCCAAATCGCTAAAGAAATGATGACTTACCATTTTTAACCAGCGACTACCCAACCACCATATATTTTATTCAACTTGTAGTTTGTCGCCAAGTCTCAGAATCTTTTACTTAGCTAACTCTTTAATTGGAGACTTAGCGACATAAGCATTTAACTTGTCACTAACTGTGTTCTAATTTGGAGACCATGCGACTAAAGTAATCGCCAATTCTCATGATAATTTGTTAACTGCAGGATATATTGCGTGGCACCACGACTTAACTGCTTGTCTTCATATTTCCAGATGATGTATTTCTCCATTAGGAGACTTCATGACTAAAGGATTTTGCTAAGTCTCATAGCTTACAAAGAATATTCTCTTTCCTTTCGAGACATCCTGACAATAGTTAATCACCAAGTCTCATGACAAAAAAGAATATGCTTTTAGGATTAAGTGACTAGGACACCTTTGAAAAAGGCACATGAATTTTTTAACTTAAGTTTCTCAAAAAGGTAATGCAAAAATAGAAACTTGATTGACATTTTAGGGCTTTTTTTTATTTTCACTTAGATGATAGCTTAGGGTTTTTTGCTCTTCACTATTCATGTGGATTTTGACATAAAAACATAAAATTTCCACAGGGATACTTCAAAATGGTACAGACCTTCTAATTTTAGATAGAAGTTGGCATAATGACAACAAAATTTTAGGACAAACCAACAAAACCGAGAATACAACCAACAGAGGCTCTACCTGAGGATTGACTAAAGAAATTTTATGGCAAAGAACCACAGAATCTCTGGTTGCAGACCTTACAAAAAAAAAAGAGGACACAAACAAACCTAAAACAAAAGGGAAACTATTTACAGTATTTACATAAATGTAGGAAAGTATTCATAGTATGATGCATACTTACTTAAGCATGCACCTTGATTCTCAGTCGAAAAAGGGTTTAAGGAATTGCCCATGCACATGCAACTCAAAATATTCTCCTTCCATGTTCTTCAATAAGTAAGAGTCTTTTCCAAAGTTCTGTGAGACAATAAATGGTCCAAGCCATAAAGACTCAAATTTATTGTGTTTTCCTTTATCTTCTGCTCTTGCATTCCACTAGAGAACTAGGTCACTAGACTGGAATTTTCTCTCAGTAGCACTTTTATCAAAAAGGTACTTCATCTTCTATTGCAACTTAATGTTTTCTTTTTGGCTATTTCTTCTTTCTTCATCCAACTCTATCAACTGAGTCATTCTATTCTACATATTATCAGAAACATCTAAATGTTCTTCTTATATAAACTGATATACTGGTAATAAATTATTGATAGGAAATCTTTCCTTTAGACCATACACTAGCTCGAATGGAGACTTACCAGTTGCTTTTTTAACTGTTATTCTGTTAGCCCAAAGTTCTAGCTTCAACTTAGTATGCCATGCTCTTTTATTCATTTCAAGAGTTCTTTTTAGTATTTTCAATATACTCTTATTACTAGACTTAGCTTGTCCATTAGACCGTGGATGATATGGGGATGAATATTATATTGTAATCCCATATTTTTCACAGAAATCTATCATTTCTTCTGACCTAAAACTCATGGCATTATCCATTACTAACTTAGCAGGTACACCAAATCTAGTTATAATATTCTCCATTAGAAATTTAGTGACTACCCTGCTTGTTGCTTTCTTGGTAGGGATAGCTTCAATCCACTTGGTAAAATAATCTGTGGCAACTAATATCGAACTGTGTCCTCCACTAGATTTCTCCTAGAATTCACCAATAAAATCAATTCCCCACATAGTAAAAGGAGCCTCAGTACTTACTGGGTTTAGCAATAGAGCACCTGAGAATTTTAGCTTGTTTGAGAACCTTTGACAAGGCTCACATTTCCTGACATATTCATAGGTATCTTTGAATAAAGTGGGCCAATAATACCCAGCCCTTAAAATCTTGTGGGCGATAGTTTTAGTAGAAAAATGACCCCCATGTTCTCCTGCATGCATTTCACATAAAAATATTTCAACTTGGTATTTATCAAGACATAATAGTAATACACCATTCTTATCCTTCCAATACAAGTCACCTTGAATCCAAGTGTATTTTTGAGTTTGCAATCTCAGACTTCTTTTCTGATTTTCTGACATATGATTAGGACATTTGGCATTTTTGAGAAAAAAACACAATATTAGTATATAATGGTTGTCTCTCTATGCTTGTAGTAGTTTGATCATGTATATTTATCTGATTTATTTGTACTAGATCCAAGTTTTCTTCTGTCACGAGATTTTCCAAACCCTGTCCTCTTATTAACTTTGTAATATGGATCTCAAGGTTAAATTCTTGAATTATGGTGATCCATTTACACCTCTTACCAATTACCTCTGACTGTGTAAGGATATCTTTCACTGCTGAATGAGGAACATATGCTTGTATTTTAGCAGAAACCAAGTATGGCCTGAAAGATTTCACATCTTTTACCAAAGCATAAGCCTGCTTCTCCATTATTTCATAATTAAGTTTTGCAACTTGTAAGGATTTACTGTAGAAAGCTATTGGGTGTTCAAATCCTTGTTCATCCTTTTGTAGCAAAATAGCAGCAATTGTATGAAAAGATGCAAATGAAAACAAAGAGAAAGGCTTAGTATAATCTGGAGATTTCAAAACTGGAGCCTCTTGTACTACTTTTTTTATTTTCTCAAATGCCTGTTGGGCTTCTTCATTCCAAACAAATTTTACATCTTTCTTTAACAACTTTACAATAGGTTTAACAATCTCTGCAAAATTTGTTATGAATCTTCTGATAAAATTAATTTTTCCTAACAAAGATTGTACACCTTTTAGTTTTTTTGGAGAAATCACCCTTTGAATTGCTTCCACTCTCATAGGGTCTATTCTTACCCCTTCCCTAGACACTATATGTCCAAGCAACTTTCCCTCTTTTACTGCAAAATGACATTTCTTGGGATTCAGTGAGACACCATATTCCAATGCCTTATTGAAAATCTTGCCCAAGTGATCACAGTGATCTACAACTTTCTTAGAATATGCAGTCAAATCATCCTGATAAATGACCATGAGTAAATCAATAAATTCTTTAAAAGCAACATCCATGACCCTTTGAAAATTTGACCCTACATTTATTAGCCCAAATGGCATTCTGATATAAACATAGGTTCTCCATGGAGTGGTAAATGCAGTTTTGTATTGTTCTGATTCTTTAAACTAGGACTTGGTTATAACCTGAGAAACCATCCATCATAGATAGCAACTCACAACCAATCACCTTGTGCAACATTACTTCCATATTAGGTAAGGAATATTTATCTTTTAATGAAGCAATATTTAAATTTATGAAATCTACACAGTCTGATATCACCATTTTTCTTTCTGACTGGTACTAAATTTGATACCCAAGTTAAATGTCTGATTGGATGCATTATCCCAGCATCCTTTAGTTTCATCAATTCTTGTTGCATCTTAGGAGCCAACAAGGGGTTAATAGGCCTTTTTTTTTGCCTAAATGATTTCACATCTGACTTTAATGGGATTTCATGTTGAAAAAGGTCCTCTCTATATGCTTTTAGATCCTCATATGACCAAGAAAAGACATGTTTATATTTTCTCAACAATTTGATCAAATTTACCCTTATATGAGATTCTAAACTCTTTCCAATATAAACTATTTGAGGACTATTTTCAGATCCTAAATTTAATTCTTCCAAATCCTCAACCTTGGCATTGCTTAATTTTGATGAATCATTTTGTTGACTACTAAACAATGCTTCAAGTTCAACCAAACCCCTAGGAATCTAATTAGAACTTAACTGGACAACCTCATTTCCCAAAATGTAGTCTTTTCCATCATTTCTTTCTAGTAAAGTACTAAAATCTATACTCTGATTCTCATAATGGTCTAAACATTGCATAAACCTCAGAATATCTTGATCATCTTGGAAAACCTACCAGTTGTATATGTTGTGCAGAACAACTGGTCTTGTTTTGACTTCTAGTATTGATACCCCATGTAAGGTCAAATCATCATTTTTCAAAGCAACATTTGCTAAAAAATCAGCCATTATATTCTTTGACCTTTCTAACCAACTTATATCAAAGGCATCAAACATTTCAATTTGATCCCAAATAGCATACTTGTACATTTTCAATCTATCATTCTTTACTGCATATTTGGATCTAACTTGAGCTACTACCAATTCAAAATCACCATAAACCTTTAAACATTTTATACCATGTTTGATAGAAATTTCAAGTCCTAAAAACAAAGCCTCATACTCAGTAGTATTATTTGTACATTGGAAGGCTAATATAAAGGAATACTTAAAAGTTGTACCTGATGAAGATACCAACAATACACCTACCCCTGATCCTTCTTTAGAGCAAGCCCCATCAAAGTAAAGTTTCCACAATCCATCTCCTTGCATAATCAACTCTCTATTCAGAGGATCAACCTCTTCATGCTGATAATAAAGTTCATTTTTTCGCATCCTAAAATTATCCATATCCATATCAATGCAAAAATTAATGTTAGTGTCTTCAAATCTCTCTATCATGTGAGGAGTTCTACTCTCCCTTAAGACCTTAACATTTTCTCCAGCAATGTTAAAAGTAGCATATGATAAATCACTTTGTATACTACCTCTCATTGAAGCACTCCACTTTCTCAACAGCAGCATGCCATAATGTGGTGGGATGTCAACCACAAGAACATTCATAGGCATTATTACATCAAGGCAGACTGCTAATTTATAAGGCATTGCCTCAATGGTACCAATTACAGGGACCTCTCTAGAGTCCATAGCTTGACATCTCCCATGAGGAGTATCAACTTGCAATCCCATTGACCTCATGATTTCTACTGGCATAAAAGTATTAGATGCTCCTGAATCAATCATACAATTTTTTAGCATCTTTCCATTAATTATTAATGAAAGAAAAAATGGGTCGACAACTTTTGGGGAAGAAGTTGTATTCAAAAAATTTGAGGAATCTCAGATGTTAGCACCTCAACTTCCTTTCCTTTGTTAATTGGTTTCTTGTCAACATTCTCTAGACTTTGAACCTTTATCATGGGCACACTGTTCAACAATGACATTACCTTTTCCTTGTGTTCTTTAATTCTCATCATCTCTAGAAATGGCACTTTAACTATCATTTGGGACAAACATTGACCCATGTCTACTGGAGTATATTTCACATCTGAAGATTTTGATTTATCAATAGTGATATCACTTTCCTCAGTATGTTCATTCAGAGCTGGTTCTTTTAATTTTTTGCTTTCTATCTTTTGGACAGGAGTACTTGTTTCTTACCTTTTCAATTCTCCTTCTTGTACAACATTTGGTTCAATGGCTTTTGTAATGATTTTGACCTTATGTTTATTTATATTTTCACCAAGTCCTTTTTTTTGCACATACTTAGTGTCTATCTTGTTTTCTTTTATAAAGACACTTGATGGCTGACTACCAGTACTACCTACTACCTTGTTTCTCAAATTGTAGTTGCTTCTAGACTTGTTCACTAAATCTGCAGTAATCCTAGCTTTCTCTTCATCTAAAGCTTTTCTAATAAGTGGAACATCATGATTTTCTTGAGCATAACATCTTATAAGGTCATCAGTTTCCTTAGCTTCACTATCAGACAAAATCTGTTGATGATGATTTTCTACCCTTCTTTGTGAACTACAAGAATCATGATTTTCATTTTCACTATCTGAATCTATATCATGACATGAATAAGTATTTGTCATATTATGATCACACTGTTCACCCTCATCATTTCTCTTCTCTTCACTTACTCTCAAGTCTAAGGAAGTAATACAAAAATTAGGGTTATGTGGGGCTTCACAAACCTCACACCAAGGATCATCATTACAAAAATGGACAACATTTTTATGTAGAGGGCTTGGAGTTTTGTTATCTATCTTCTCTTTTCTAGGTAGAATAATAGGCTTCCCATCCTTAAACTAGGTTCCATAAGGATAGTTTTGCATTCTATTTTGGGGATTGTATGTAGTATTATAAGAAGGCATATTGTTCTGAGGAACCCTATATTCCTTATACTCTGGTTCTTTTAAGTTGCTCCTACTAAACCCAGAGTCATCTCTCCTATTCAACTTACCAGATACTCTTCTGTTCATTTCAATATTCACTACTATCTTATAAGAATCAGTAAGAGTTCTAGGGTTTTTATCTCTAAGAGCATATCCCATTTTAGAATCAAAGGTATTTAAATAAGTTTCTAGACATACCTCTTCATCCAGCCTTATCTTCTGAAATAGCTAGTGCATAGCTCTTTGAAATCTTGTATTAAACTCTGTGACCTCTTCATTGTAATTCTTTTTGATATTGTTGAACTCATTCAACAAAAATATTTTATTTGTTTTATCTCCATACTGATCCTTAAATAATTCAATTAACTCATCCATAGAAACAACAAAACCATTAGAAAGGCTCCTAAGCCATTCTCTTACATGTTCTACTAAAGACTAAACAAATAATTTCATTAACACATCCTCATGAGTGATATTTAAATCATCAACAAAATCAATGAACTTTCTTAAATGTGTTTCACAAGAAATAACACTGGTACCTGCAAACTTTGGGAGCTTTTCTCCTATATCACCCACATCTTTAGGGAAAGCATTAGGATATCCAGGGATACCAATAAATTTAAATTGTTTATACCTTTCAGTATGGAATGGCTTCCTTTGAAAACTATCATTCTCTTTGAAAGTAGTGGCCTTTGCTTTAGAAGCAGTAATATTCTCTGGCCCAGGATGAGAATACTTCAAAGACTGCAAAAAATCTATTTTCTTCTTCATTTCAACTGTTACAGCTTCCATTTGTGCCTTTTCTAACATTTTCTCCATGGTTTCTTTTTCAATTCTCAACTTCTCCAAATCAATATCTAAGTTGGACATTTTCTCTGTTAAAGGCTTCTGAAACTTAGGTTCTTGATTTCTGTATTCACTCATCTTTTGTTTAAATTTATCCCTCTGTGAACTAGAAGCCTTATGAGTGAGTCGTATTTCCTGGTCCTTTTGAGATCTCTCTGTATCTCTCATATTTTAATGTCTTGAGGATCTTCTTTTACTCTTATCAGCATCCTTATGCTCATGTTTTTTCTTTCTCATTTATCTTTCCCTTTTCATTTGTTGAACAAGGGCAAGCTGCTTCATGATGAACTTCTCATTTGCTAGCTCATCAGAGGGAGCTTCTTTAGAATCTGAACTAGATGTACTTGTTTCTTCTCTCTCATTAGAAGTAGAAGTGATTGTAGGTGTTTCTAACACCCTTTCTATAGCTTCTTCATATTTTGAAGTATTTCAATCATGAGAATGTTGATTGCTATTCATGTCTCTCCTATCATTACCCTCTTTACCTCTTGGAGGAGTTTCATCCATGCTAACTTGGTTTCTCTTTTTTCTCCAAGACATTTCCATCTTTGAGGATGATGGGATTCCACCATATAACACCTTCTAAGGATCATTTCTCATCCTTAACCTAGTATTCATTCTGAAAGATACTTACTAAATTTTCACTAATCTAAGAGATTTTCTTTAGAGTTGCCACCCAATAATTTGGAATGAATGAATACTTATCAAAAGAGAATTTTGACAACTATAACTAGTATGATTTGAAAAATTTTAAACTTTGGAACACCAGAGACTTCTGAATACTTCAACAAGACTTTGCAAACTCTATCCCCAGCAGAGTCACCAATTTGTTAGCACTTTTTCTTGCACCACAACCTTAAAATGATAGTATACTAATTATACTTGAATGCAAACTCCCTTTTGATAAGAGAAAGGCTAATTGCTGAGGTATTTGATAACACTGGGGATACCTATTATCACCTCCTTCATTTTTGAGTTCCACAGACTCAGGCAGGTATTACCTATTAAAAGATTACTGATTCTTCAGCCTATGTATTTGGTGGACTAATTCATTCACTGGTTACTTAATTCAAATCTCACTGTAATACCTTGTAAAGTACCTTGGAGATTGCAATAATTAGTTTGAAACAAAGTACTACAAGCCAGGCTATGATCTTCATAACATAAACCAATGAGACAAGGACTTTCATCCTTCTTCCTTTTACTTTAGGAGGGGCTATTGGTGCTCAAATTGACAGATTGGACTGCTAGAGAATTTCATTTATCCAACGAAGATAGATAAGATCGATTTGCCAATGAACAAGGTTTTGACAACCTCCTGCAATTTTGATTCCACAGAACCAAGGCTGGTGGGCCTGTACTCCAAAACCTATCTTCAAAGTCTTCTAGAAGTTTCCTATAACGGATAACTGATAACCTCTATTCCTACTACTCAATTGGTTAATAAGATCACAAAACTGAAAGTATATGTGTTAATGAAATGTAATGTATTTCATATCTATTGATATAATTGAAATATGAACTAAACTAGATGATAATAAAAGAGTATTCAAAAACTTGAAACAATGAAACCTAATACCGAATTCAAATAATGAGAAAGACCAGTGCTTTATTTCTACAATGGGAAAATAGAGTCGATAGTTCTCCAATCCTATGTTCAAC
>MU226615.1:353839-374462 GCA_018584345.1 Thuja plicata
CAACATGTGAGATAATTGAATTCTTTTTAATTAAGAATTGCTTTATTTGATGAAATTAAATTAATTTAATTGAAATTAATTTAATTGGAAGAATATAATTAGTGAGTTTAAATATTTGATTTAAAGTTAGGAAATTGAGTTTAATTAATTAAATAATGGTAATTTAATCAATTAAAGCTTAATTAATTAAATAAAATTAATTATTTAATTAATGTTGAGAATTGGATTAGATGATTTGAGAAAGATGAATTTAGAAGAAAAAAGATGATTAATTAATGATTAAGAAACCATTAATTAATAGATGAAAATTAGGGTTTTAATGTAAAGTTGCAAGCCTATCCATTTTAGGGTGTCTACAATAATAAGTAAAGAGACAACAATAGTATAGAGTAAATTTGCACTGTATTGTATTCATATATTTCTACTTCAGTACATAAAAAGATTAAAAAAGCTCAAAGACACAGACTAAAATTTTGAAAGTTTGGTTTGCCAATATATTTCATCTCCCTTAACTACTACAATTTTGATCTATTTATAGGTCCTTAACCATCTTCGAATCCTTAAAGTTAGGATGAAACAAGCTTCGAATGGTTTAAGGTACCTAACTCTAAAAGTACAAAAAATACAAGAAATGAGAATGTATAAGCGGTGGGGAGACAAAAACAGGGGATGAGATCTAATTTTCTTTGTCTTCATCTGGATTCTGGTGCCTTTGTCTAAAAATGTTCAAGATAGCATCAAATATTTATACTGAGATCAAGTGACCACCATTTTAGACTAACCTACACTTGTCTTTGATAATAACTAACCTCCCTGTGCTCAATGATCAAGCGCCAAGTGTTCCTCTTTACTCCTCATCTAGGATCTCCTCCTCTATTACCGTAGGATTTTTCTTCTTTGGTTTGGTCATCATATCCCAAGCTATCACCTCATCCTCTGTAGGCAATTGAAAACTCTATATACTCTGCAATTGCCCCTTTTGTCTCTCCCATCTGACATCAGTGATGCTTTTGACATCAATTAAAAAATTGTTTATGTCAGTCTCTGCCCTGAGTGCTTCATCCAAAATCTTCTTAAATCTATCTAGCTCTAGATTAGATTCTGTAATAAATGCCTCATTTCTTGGCATTCTACTATCAAACTCACTTCTCCAAGCCTCCAAGGCCTTGACCTGATCATCTTCTCCTTTCAAAGGAGGAACAAACCTATTGAAATCTAGTGAGAATAGGCTTATCTTAGCCTCTATTTGATTGAGTTTTCCCTTAAAGAAAGATAAAGGTACATTTACCTTTTTTATCTCATCTTCTACCTCCGTAACAATTTCTGGTAAATCTGATCTGTGCTACTATAAAGAGGCAAGTTTCTCAAACATTTGCACCCTAGGAGACCAAGTGACAAAATAAGGGTTCAAAACTGAAATATACCCTGTTACTTCAGCATGTAATGTGGGTAATTTTTTATAAGAATTAAGGATGATATCTATTTTATCTTTTAGTATATCTATTCTATGCTGAAGAATGCTTCTTAATGCATCAATGGCCACCTCATTATTCTTTTTTTCCACATCCTTAATTTCAACCACTTCCTTTGCTTCAACTTTCTCCTCTATCTGCAAAGGTTGCATTGAGGGCACATATACCACTTCGGGTTTCTCTTGTAATTGCTTTGTCATCTTATAAATTACGATGTCCTATTGATGTATCTTTATATGACATAATTCCCTATCCTTTACTAGGGCACTAGCCTCCTCAATCAAAACACCACACTTTTCAGATAATTGCTTTGTCTTATCCTCATTCAAGTGTGCCCAATGTGTCATGATCTAGGAAATCTCAAGATCTCCAGTATTCTGAACTGTCCACACCATTTGATTTCCAACCATGCTCTCCTAAATATTTACAAGTTGAGGCTTCTGGTCTTTTGGACATAGGTTCCACATGGCAAAGGCTTGTGATTTTAGACTATATACAAACCCTTTAATCATGTCACCCATCTGGATCTCACTTTCCATCTTAAGATCTGGTTGTTTTCTAATTTGATCAATTATGAATGCTGAGGCTAAATCCGAGCCCTCAGCAAGAAAAATTCCACTATTCAAAACCATTTTTCTAGCTTCATCAGGACAGACAGCCTCACTGTCAGGGTCATAGGTTTGCAGAGCTAGCAAAACCTCATTTTTCACTGCCTCTTCACCATCTAGCTTTAGTTGTTCTTTGATTTTCTCCTTCTTATGCCATCTCAAGAAGTCTTTAAACTCATCAGTTTTTATAAAGCTATCATCACTTAGGAACTATTGCTGGTGAAGTAGCCTTTCATCAATACATGCCCTAAGAGGCAATTCTATGTTCTCCTCTTCATCATGTTTCTATCTCTTTCCTTTTCTAATTTCTTTTCTTAAACTGTGATCATACAATCTATGGCCAGGAATAAGAGCACTTATCATATCTCCTTTTTTCTCCTTTTTTGTATAAGAGGTTTGACCAGGGTAAACTTTTTGCCTCTTGGTGGCAGGCTCCTCTATATCATCTGGCTGGGAAACCTTAGTCAAGTCTATAATATGCCCCTGTTCTCCCTAAATCTGAGCTGCCTCTACAACATTCTATTGAGGTTGGTCAATTTTAGGTGGATGGGCATATTCTCCATCACTTGCACTCGTATACTCAGATTCTGAATAATCAGATTCTTTTCCCCCTTTCTTCGTATCTAAAACTCTGTCTAATTGCTCATAGAGTGTGTAAAAGTTATCAATCATAGCTTTGATCTTATCAAAATAGGGTAGGTCAGGGTAAAAACCTCCAAATGATAATCCATTTCTCTTTATTTGTTTCTCTAAATTCAATAACTCCTAAATTCTCTCGCTCCTAGTTATTACCTCATCTTCACCAAGGATATTCCTTATGGCATCCTCCTCTACACAAAGACCATGTACATTTGTGTTCGATATGGTAGGAGTTAGGAGCTTCCTAGCTCCTGCAATAAATCCTTATGGATCAATGTATCTGTATAATGCTTCTCTCATCTTGCATCTTTCCAACCATGTGCTCACTAAATCAATAGCACCCTTACCAATTGTAAACTAAATTTTTTTGAATTGCCTAGGGGTTAATGTTCCCTTCTTGTGTGGTGCAAAATGCTCATTATCTGTCAACAATAGTTGCCAAATGAACTCCATAGCAGAAAATCTAGATGGCACATGATAAGGTAGGACATGAGGAGGATGTGTGCATCCATATACCCTAATCATAGTAAAATTTTCTTCTAAAAAGAAGTCTCCCCAATTATGGTCACCCTCCCATTTATCCACATACTCATAGGGTCTTAGCAACTACAACACCTTCACTGGGAGTCTAGTCTGGCTAATACCCATACTCTACATCAAGGGATATACAATCTAGTTCTCAAATCCACAAAAGTCACAATCCTTGGATGTATAGTTCCATATCCTAATCCAAAATTGAATAGGATTGGGCCGATCATGAAAAATCCTCTGAGGGTTCAAATTGTTCACATTCATGATCCCATAATTGAAATGCAATAACAAATGCATGAGGATAGAATAATGTAAAAACCTAGGTTCCTTTTCCTTAGGATTTTTCTCCTTCTTCTGCACAGCTAAAAACCCCTCATGCATTTTTTCAATGATATACTGTATATAGTCATAACTAGTGCTAGAATGCACATCTTGCAAATCTAACACCATCATTAAAATTCAAGAATTTATTTTCCCAGCTCCTCCATCCATACCCAACACTCTACACAAAGCATAAGCAATGTACTTGATATAGAAATGTAAATCTTTAAAATAGTAGGGTGCAGTTCCAGGTATAGGGGAAATATTGTTTCTAACTTCCTGAAGAATATGTTTTTGCAACTAGTTTCTAGCAACCCTAGGCTATAACCTATACCTTTCTTCTTGCTTAGTAATATTAATTTTTGTGCACATGGTACTATATAAACCAAAGGATTCCATGAATGAATTCCTATTTAAAATCAACAATGCAGTACCATCATTCTTTTTAATTATCCTAGACAAAGAATCATAATGGCTTGCAAGACCTAGAAACAAGTCTACATCTACATAAACATCAGGGACAATTAACCTAGCAAGACCACTAGTCCAAGGGTTTGATATGGGGATGGCTTTATCAAAATTATTATAAAAGAAGTTGTATAGAGAAAAACATGTGGAACTTGGAGTGCGGGAATCTCTGATTTCACAGTACTCATCTACCAATAAGTTGGCATTTGCCCTCTTGTTCTGCATAGACCCAGGCAATAACTTCTAAAATTCCTTAGAGAAATTCCTCTTTCCCTTAGCATCATCATCTACTTCATCACTCTTCCCACTGGTAGAAGCCACACTAACTGCTTTACTCATCTTGCACTTTTTCACTTTCTCTTTTACCGATATTGAGACAAATCTTCTCTCAGGACTGCCTACTCTTCTCTGTGCACTGCTAACAATTCAAGAACCTTGAAAACTGGAGAATTACCCTGAAATTGATCAATTTCTACTTTGTGGACATAGAAAACCTAGCAATTGATCACTCTAAAATTCTAGATGTATGATAAATGAAAATGAACCTGCGATCATCTCATTATGGTAACTTCTCAAAGTACTTAGCTCATCATTGAAGAAACAATCAATTTCTCCTTCAAGTTAACATGTGGAATTAATTGAAATCCTAGTCATAGCTCATGAATGTGATAGAAATCATATTCATATGAGTGCATTTTTAGAAAAACCCTTATAAAATTTGGATAGAATGACATGTCTTCATATGATTGGTTCTTCACTAGACATCTTAGCTACCCTTTTCATACAGTAATTAATCTCCTAGATTTTCATTGGATGATGAATATCCATGTTTTCATGTCAACAACTACTACCTTTTATCACTTTTCATATTTAGCGACCACGTGACTGTGCATTATCTCTTTGTTGCTGATAAAATTTCTTGTCTCTCAATTCTTCTGGAGATCTAGCGACTGTATGATTTTCTTTACTTAGTTTAACCATGATCAAATTTTGGCGATCATGTGACTAAATAAATCCAAGTCGCTAGATTAAATGCCAAACCTAGAGTTTATTTAGAGACCCCACGACCAAGGTTACTTTTCATCTTTTAAACTCTTATTGCTAAGTCTCTAAATGTTTATTTTACTTTATGAGACCCTGCAACCAACCTTAGTCGCCCAATTGCTGATTAAAACTGCTCTTTAATATTTCTTTTGGAGACTATGCAACATAGCCCATGAAACCTTATCTTTTAATTTTAATTCAGAGACTATACGACTAAATAAAATCTCATTATCGCGAGAACTTTTTACTCTTATGCAAATTTGATAGAGACTCAGTGACTACCATTGATCCTTTTCCACTTTGCATCTAACAGCTCCGCTAAGTCGCTGAGTATATTTTAAAAACCTTAAATCATTTGGAGACAACGTGACAACAATAAATACATAGCCTTGCATCCTTTAGTCTCTTAATCACCAAATGATATTTTCCTTTCGGGAGACCACATGACCAACCTTTGTTCTATTCATTGTGGACATGTGTCTCATCCTAACTTCTTGTCTCCAAATCACTAAAGAAATGCTGACTTACCATTTTTAACCAGCGACTACCCAACCACCATATATTTTATTCAACTTGTGGTTTGTCGCCAAGTCTCAGAATATTTTACTTAAATGACTTTTTAATTGGAGACTTAGCAATAGAAGCATTTAACTTGTCAGTAACTGTGTTCTGATTTAGAGACCCTGCGACTAAAGTAATCACCAAGTCTCATGATAATTTGTTAACTATAGGATATATTGTACGACACCGTGACTTAACTGCTTGTCTTCATATTGCCGGATGATGTATTTCTCCATTGGGAGTCTTCACGACTGAAGGATTTTTCTAAGTCTCATAACTTACAAAGAATATTCTCTTTCCTTTCGATACATCCTGACAATAGTTAATTGCCAAGTCTCATGACAAAAAGGAATATGCTTTTAGGATTAAGCGACTAGGCAACCTTTGAAAAAGGCACATGACTTTTATAACTTAAGTTTCTCAAAAAGGTAATGCAAAAATAGAAACTCGATTGACATTTTAGGGCTTTTAATTATTTTCACTTGGAAGATAGCTTAGGGTTTTTTGCTCTTCACTATTCATGTGGATTTTGACCTAAAAACACAAAATTTCAATAGGGATACTTCAAAATGGGACAAACCTTCTGATTTTAGATAGAAATTGGCATGATGACAATAAAATTTTAGGGCAAACCAAAAAAACCAGGAATACAACCAACAGGTTTCCATTCGGAGACTTGGTGATTGAAGTTTAATCTCTTAATCGCTAGATAGTTTTGACTTTTCAACTTTTATCTGGCGATCAGCCGACTATCGTAGATCTTTATATTTAATCATTCAGTCTATCAGTGAGGCCAAGACATGTGTTTCAATCATGTAATGCCTTAATGGGTAATCATCGTGCATCTTAAGTTTTAGGCATTGCACTCACCATTGATTTTGTCTGACAGTTAATCTTCTGACCAATTTTATATGCTAGGCAGGCCCAGTACATGTGTGGTTTAGGCGTAATGGCTTATATGTTAGATATCAATCAGTTTATCATTAATCAATCATGCATGTTATCTGATCAAACTTAATATGACTTCTCTTTACTTTGACTCTGATCCTGACTTTAAACTACATCTTTAACCATGGGTTTATTTAGGAGATTCAATGACTGAATGGTCTCATAGTCTTGAAAACTTCCCTTTAACCCTGATTACATCACAAGACTTGGAGACTGAAGGAAATTTAACATTACTCAAGGAAAAATAGAGTCACACTTGTGGTCATGAATTTTCATTAGTCTCAAAGCTACCAGAGGATTTCATTAACTCATGGTTTATCCTGAGATCACACGACCACCATCGGATTAAAACCAAGCTCGAATGAAATCAATAGATGTCGCTGAGTCTATTAATGAAAAAGGCATATTCCATTGGTCTGAAGATTACGCAACTACCACATTTTCAAAGGTGCCCAATAAGATGGAATATTCCAAGATTATAAATGCACAAAACATTTCCCCGAATTATTCAACCATTCAAATTTGACTGTAAATTTGGGTTCCACTAGTTTGATCAAGTTCAGAGTTTGTTTTATCAATTCTCATTCAATCAAGTTCAATATTGATACCTCAAAGCTCTTAGCAGCTTCGTACTAAACTTCATTCGATCAATTTAAGAGTCATTATTGTCAATTCTTGTTCTATCAAGTTCAAAATTGGTATCTCTAGATCTTTGTTCAATCAACCTTTGTTTGATCAATTTCAAAGGTGATACTATCACTCTGATTTCAATCAAGTTTGAGACTGGTCTCATCAACTAAATTACATTTAATCAAGGGTGGAATTCTCAAAATTTTTGAAATCAGCATAAACCATTCTTTGAATCAATGCATTTCTCGCACATCAATTTAAAGAGGGGAAAATGTAATCACCCTAATTTGGTCTACTCTAAACAGAGATCATATTTTCCCTAAATGTGATCATACCCTCAATTATTTCAATCCAACTATTCTGTTATTGACATAATTCATAAAAATCAAAATAATCTCTCAAATCAAAGTAATTTCATCACTACCTCACATTAATTACCTTGGCCTATTAAATCAAATCAGTCCCATTAAATCATTGGCTAAAGTAATTAATTAAAAGGCATTTAATAAAACTCTCAAAATACAACTCATCACTTGCACATCAAAAGCCAATCCATGGACCAATGAGAGTTCACTCACATGGATCAACAAAGATTCAATCCTCACCTCTCCTTACCAATTGATCTCAACCCTTCATTTCTCATTTTCTTCCATAAAAGGATTGAATTTTGAACTCAATAGGTCCTCATTTTTACAATTCTAAGTGCACTCTTATGTTGTTCATTTGGTTTCATGAATTGATATCTAATTAGACAAATCTCTAATTTGTGCTTTAATGAGTAATTTTAGATTGAATTGAATGATAGATAGTTTGAATTTCACTTAAATCTTCCATTCTAGGATTGAAGGTGTCACTAGTCTGATGCATAATCTAAAGGAAAATTTATATCTTAGATCATACTCTTTCTAGATAGGAAGAAATATGTCAGTTTCCTTTGGTTCCTTATATTTTTCAATTGAATTTGATGACTCTAACCAATGATATAATGATATATTGAAGTGTTGTGTTGTAGATTGTAGGTACAATAATCACACACACAACAGGTAGGAAGCGTGGATGATAAGCTACAGTGGAAAATTGGAATATATTGTCTCTGGTCGTTTAGGTGTCATACGATTTTAAAATTTAATGATTGGTTTTTGTCTTGTTCGGTCAGGATCTTGTTGTATCCCTTGTTTTATAAAAGGGTATTTCAGGGCCTTTAAAAGAGGATTCAAGTTTTACGAATCAAGTAACATGTCTTAGCTTGGAGAGAATAACAGTGTAAGATTCTAGATAGCATTTGAAATGAATTGGTATGATATTTTGTAAGGGTTTTCATGGAGTTGGAAGGTGTATTATATAATAAAATAGAAGAAATTTATTTTATATATAATGGTGGTTCAGATCTCTCCTTTGTACATTTTTTCAAAGCTTTAAATGAAATTAATCAAGGGTTTATCTCATTTAGTGCATTGTTGTGATGTATGCAACTTTTATTCCATGCTATGATCTAAATGAGCATTTAAATGTTGGATTAATAGTGCAGATTTGACAAAGTCATACATGGATTATGATATGTAGTCTGAGATGGTGTTATTATTGAAGAGGTATTGAAAGGTAGTACTTTTAGATCTATGCTATAAATGAAATCATATTATATAATATTACTAATGACTCTGATACCCCAATGGATTAGGCACTGGTCTGGGCTTTGAGAATCATACAAAAAAAAGACTATTCATGTTTTGTTGTTACCTGCTGCAACAAAATCATTTAAATCAAGAGTATATTTACTTCCATTGTTGATCAGTAAGTTATTACATCTCATGCTCCAAAAGGGTAAGTTTTGATAGATGATTATCTATTATATGATCTATCTTAGTTATGTTGGAGTTTGTATATGTTCTCTACTCGCAATAATGGTTTTCACAATTTTAATCTTTATTTAGGAGCATTAAAGGGTATCCCTCCTAGGTTTAACACAACCTAAAGTGTAGATGAATAAGTTAGTATCCCTATTAGTTTGTCTAGTCCTGTTATAGTTCTTTGAACATTGGATTTGGCTACTCTGTAGGATGTATCCAAGGGTGTACTAGTGGTTGTTGATAGTGTTATACCTTTTCATGAACTGACCAAAGAGAAATGTTGAATGATGTGGAATTTCTCACATAATTTTGTTACATCCTTATTCTTTTATTGCTTTCCATTATCTATTATGATGGAATGTGGTATGCCATATCAGAAAATGATGTAATTAAAGATGAATATTGATATTTATTTTCCTATTGCAGTAGAGTGAGGTACGACTTCAACCCACTTGGTAAAATATTTTGTTGTTGTGATTATGTATTTGTGACCATTTGATGAGGGAGGATGTATCATTCTTATCAATTCAAAACCTCATTGATAAAAGGGCCATGGTGTAATCAATGGTTGCTACTCTTTTGCTAGCATAGGTATCAAGATTTCATGAAATTGGCACTTTTGACAAGTCTTTACAAACTAAAAAGCATTCTTCTCCACAAATGGAAAATAATACCCCATTCGAATAAGTTTTTTTTAAAAATTTAAACCACTATAATGTGAACTAAAAAAACCCTCATGAATATCTCTTAAGAAATTTTTAGATTCTTCTCTCTCTAGACAACTAAGTAAGGTTCTGTCAAGACCTCTTCAATACAATGTATCAAATATTAATGTATATCAAGATGTTTGGCATATGAAATTTCCCTTTTGATTTTGGGATTTGTTTAAGGGTGGGATATTTTATTTTAGGTAAGTGTAAATAGGATCATACCAACTGGATTCACGACCTATAAGTGAGCATATAATTTGGGATTCAGGATCATCATAGGCAGGTTTACTTTAGCCAAGGTAGCTATAGCATATGCTTCTCTATTCTCTGTTCTTTGGATTTGTTCAAATGTAATTAGCATATAATACTTCTTGATATTATCAACCATTCTCTTTTAAGGTATAAGTTTATCATCCCTATTTTAATATTCATCATTGATTTGGTTGATTACTAGCTATGAAACCCCAAAGATTCATAGTTTTGTAATCCTCCATTTTAAGGCAATTTTTATCCTGACCATTAGTGCCTCATATTCAACTATGTTGTTGGTACATGGAAATTTTTTTTTGTAAGACTTTGGTATAGTATAACCTTGAGGTGTGATAAAAAATAATTCTTGTCCCCAAGCCATGTTGAGTATATGACCTGTCAAAATATAAATTCCATGTTTGAGGTACAATTGTAAGGATGTTTACATTAGGAAAATCTATTTGTATTGGTTCTTCACTTGATGTGTTCTTAAGTTAGTTTATCTTCTACCACTTTCCCTTTTATTTCTCTTTGATCCACATACTCTATATCAAATTCACTTAGGATCATTACCCATTTAGCTAACCTTCTTGTGAGATCTGATCTACTAAGGAGATATTTCAAAGCATCTATCTAAGAAATTAGTTTGAATTGATGTGATAACATGTAATGCCTTAAATTTTGTGAAGAAAATAAAACTTCTAAAAATTCTTTCTTTATGAAGGTGTAATTGAGTTCATACTTGGACAAAGTTATACTAATGTTGTAGATAACCTTTTCTTTTCCTTGTTCATATTGTTGGGATAATAAGATTCCTAATGAATTCTCCATTGCTGAAATCTAGATTAACACAATTTTTCATGGTATCAGAGCCATTAATAATGGATGATTCATCAAATATTTATTGAGTAGATCAAAGTCTTCATCACACTTGGTGTCCCACTTAAAATAAGTGTCATTGTGGAGCAATTGAGTGAAAGAGTGACACTTTTCCACTATTTGGGCTATAAATCTTATGATTTATTGAAGTCTCCCTTCTACTAGGCTCAATTGGCTTATGTTTCTTTTAGGTCCCATTTCTATTATGGGCTTCACTTTTTCTAGATCAACTTCAATTCCATTTTCTAAAACAATACATCCAAGAAGTTTTCTTGATTTTACCCCAAATGCACATTTTTGGGGTTTAGCCTAACCTTGAACTTTTCAAGCCTTGTAAATATGTTATCCAAGATTGGTAGATGTTCTTCTCTTGTATACGACTTGGCTAAAATATAATCTACATAATCTTGCATCATATCATGGAAAATTGTGGTCATTGCTCTTTTATACATTGCTTTGAAAATTTTGAGACCAAAGTGCATAACAATCCAATAGAAAGTACCCCATGCATATGTGAAAGCTATCTTATCTTAATAGTCTAGTGCAATATTTATCTATTTATAGCCAAAAAATCCATCCATTAATGATAACATAGAGTGTCCAACTATAAGATCTACAATATTATCAATTCTTGGAAGAGGAAAAGTCATCTTTGGACATGCCTTATTTAAATCTCTGAAGTCTATGAAAAACCTTATACTCTTTTCAGGTTTAGAAACTGACACAATGTTTTAAATTCATTCGGCATAAGCAATGGATCAGATGAAGCCAATATCTAAGAGTTTCTTCAATTCTTCTTTTACTAGCAATGCCACATGTGGGTTAATTTTACTTAGCTTTTGTTGCAATGGCTTATCTCCTGGAGCAATATTCAAGTGGTGCACTATAAAATTAGGATCTATTCTGGGTATGTCAACATATTACCAAGAAAATTAAATTTTCCTTTCCTTGAAGAAATCTAAAAATTATTTTCTTTCTTCTTCGGATAGGGATACTACAAAGTTGATGATCTTGGATTCTTCTTCTAATATTCCAATATTCTCTTTCTCTATTGGTTCTATCAATATGGAAGATCTTTCTTCATGATTATGTGAAAGTATGTCAAGTATCTCCTCCTTATATCCCTTGGTGAGGTTTTCATCTTTGGATTTGTCTTTTATTTTTACTTTTTTTGTGATCTAGTACTGTCATATGGAAGTTTTAACCACTAGATCTTTGATTTTTGTCTTTAATTTTTTTACTAAGAGACTTGAGATCTCCCCTTGTTGATGCCTCTTAATAATTTCACTGGTGGAAGATGGTTCAAATATGTTAAGGTATAAGGAAATGGAATAATCATTTTGGAAGGTGTCTATTTCAGCTGATTTGGTTAGTTCTCAATCAATGAGTTTTAGATGTAGTAAAGGTAAAGGATCATTGGATGTGTTTAGGTCTATTACAATTAAGGTGAGGATGGTATTATGGTCTATCTCATACATTTTATCATTAAGGTCAATAATGTGAGCTTCCTTGAGATGGTATAAAGAGATTGGATCTTTTTCTTCGTCACTCAAATATTCTTCTATGTATTGTGATGTATTATCTAGTAGTGTATACCCCGAGCTTTGTCCTTCTAGAAATAAGGGTATGTATAGTTGTCTTTGATTTTTATCAATCCTTGAGGTGATCTCTTTTCTTCCATAGATGTGGATGTATAGGAATGAATGAAATCCACTTTCATGTCATGGTAAGACTCTTTAGACAATGAATCCCACTTTAAAGAGTCGTCATCACTATATGATTGTAGCTTGAGAATTTTCTCATGGATATGAGGGAAATTATTCTTGGTATGACCAGCTTCAAAATATACTATTCCATTTTTCTCTTTATTAGACCTAATGGTATCTTGCAAGGGTTCTACTATTCCTTATTTTCTCTTTCCAAGAAGACCTGATCCTTGATACCCCATCTTTTTCATGATTTCAAAGCCTTTCTCATGACGATGCATGAGAATACTTATATGTTGTACGCTTTCACTTAATTCAAGTTTTTAGTCTTTTTACAACCACTTGAGGATTTCATTATCATCTTGTTCTCCTACCAAGGATGTGATAGACCTTACAAAATTGTCATTGTATTTTTAAGGAAATGAGGGTGGTTTGTTTTGTGTTGTTGAAGGTATTCCATAAGACCTAGGAGAAGGTGGTAAATTTACCATTGAAAAGGAATATTATCCTACTCCTTTATGATGAATCTTTAATTTATTCTCAAAATCCCTCATTAGTACATCCATGTTCAAGAAATGTGCCTCTCTTTCTTTCCCTTTTTCTTATTTTGAAGGACTTGACTCTTTTTGTTTATCCTTGTTTGATGTATTTCAGATAGAGGAACTAGAGGTTTGTTTATTTGATGCATCAGGTATACATACTTCTCTATTGTGTGGTACCAAATCATCCATTATGGGTTTCACATTGTTATAATATTGAAAAGGATTGAGGTTACTATTGATGGTTATCTCTTGACCAAGATAGAAAAACTTAACGCATCGGTGATATGTTGAAGGATCTACCCAAATCTCATGGATTCATGGTCTACCCAACAATATGTGGTATTTCAAATTCAGATCTAACACTTGGCACACCGTTTCTTTTTGGATTCAACCAACTTGGATGAAATTTCTTCATCATCATAATTTTTAATAGTGATTTTCTCTTAGGATAAACAACATACTTATAATAGACCAATTTTTTGACCAATTTTAGAGTACATATGTTCAAGCCAACCCCTCCATCTATCAAGACTCTTTTAACTCTATGCTTGTTGATAGGAACTTCAATATGTAATGGAAGATTTTGGGGTGATGCAAGGACATGTCATCTTTCTCGGAGAAGGATAAATAATGTGGTTCAATGAGATGAGATACCATGGCTTGAAATTGGTCTACATCCAAGTTATTTGAAATTGTCATATCAACCAAGAATTTTTCCAATATTTCTTTGTGAGATGGTAAGATTTTCAATAATTCTAATATCGAAATTTGTGCTAGTGTTTTTAAAAGTTGATCAAAGAAGACTATATTGTTTCAATGAAGATAGATTCTCTTTTTAAGGTTACTTTGGATGCTTTCCCCCTAATGATTATATTAAAAGGTTATTTATCTTTCTAATCTTTTATAACTATGACACTAACAGATTTATCAAAACCTAGTGTTGTCATAGGTATGAGAAAAGTTAACCTTATCTTGCCCATTCTTGTTGTTTTTGGCTGCATTTGAGGATTGTCCCTATTCATGATTTAGGAAAGGAGTTTTAAATGTTGTGTGATCTTCATTGTTTTTTCTTCCATCTATCTCAATAATGTCGTTATCCCTGGGGGATTGGCGCTTTGCAAGTTGGGAAAGTGGCGATTGTATCCCATACTTGCAAGGTATGCATGGAATTCTTTTCAATCTTACCTTGCATGAGAGTATTTTTGGATTTATTGTGATGTGATTTGTTTTCTACAGTCTTCATTTTTCACTTGTGTGTGTCTTGTAGTCTTATTATCCAGGGTGTCATCTAGGGTTTGATCTATGAGTGTGTTTTCTTTGATTGCTTCCTTGCCAAAATGGATGTGGGAAATGTTTGTACTCATCATGGCGAGGAGGGGGAGAGTAATGCAAAGAGAGAAGCCATGGATAATATTAATGGAGGTTTAAATTAAATTAGTAAAAAACCATTATATAAATCTATGGTGGTAGATTTTCCTTCCATAGAGTGCCAGTCCACAATGTTCTTCAATGGAAAATTCATCAGAGACACTCCTGCTAGAGCCAACAAATGTTTGGATGTTGAAACTGATGGATGTGGAATGGGAGACACTGGCAGTATCCTGAGTGCCGACCTCAAAGGGGGATAAAAGGGTAAGGGTCATTCGATCAACACAATATCATTTGAGAAATGTGGCTCTTTTATTTGTTTATATGGATAATAAATTTCTACCTTCTAGAAATTTTCTTGATGATTGGCTCATTAATGTTTGGGGAAAAAAATTAGAATTTTTTGTTAAGTTCAGCCGTATGATCCAAAGAGGATTATTTGTGGTGTTTTTGAAAAACCATAATATGCAGGAGAGGGTTCTAGAAGAAGATTTTTGGAAAGTGGGGAAATGCCTATTTAGGGCATTCTTGTGGTCATCAAATGGAAATTTTATGAAATTTTTGGCTAGATCTTCTCCACATTGGGTTGAAATTAGTAATGTTCAACCATAATTTTTTCCTTCCATTCCATAAATTCTAAAGCCCTTGGGCTCAATTTTGCAATTTGAAGAGTCTAGGGTGACCCTTCCTCATCTTAATGTTAGGGTTCTTTTTTATCTTGAACTAGAGGTTGATTTCCTAGATTTTATTTTGTTGGAAGTTGAAGGGGAAACATTTTCTTGGAAAACTGCCCTTTTAGGAAATCTAGGGGCTTGTTTTCACTGTAGATTAAATGGACACACCTGAAGACCATGCCCTTCTCTCTAGAATATCTAGAAAAATTTTGAGGTGTCTATTATGGAAAAAAATTAGAGAACTTGAATAAAGAAGATTTTAACAAAAAAATGATGAATCTATCATAGTAATGGATACAAATTCATCTCCCGATGTTAGTAAAAATACTGGTAATGAGAATCCAATCATTAATAAAGAGCATGAAAATGTGGAAGATAAGCTTGATAAGGCACAGTGAAAAATTATCTCTCTGTCTAATCCTTTATTTGAGGAAGACTTTGAAGTATTCCTTGATAACAATAGTAACCCTGAAAATTTCCTATCTAGTGGTCAATAATATAATGACACCCTAGGTTAAAATTGTAATAACAGGGATGGTTCTGTTAGGAAAAATGCATAACAAATAGCCTTGGATAGTTTTAGAGGAAAAGAAGATAATGCAAGGAGACTCAAACAAGCCTCCCTTGAAATAGAACATTTCCTCAACTGTATCTAATCCCTTATAAATTGAAAATAATTATAAACATATTGTTCCTTTTGTGTCTTTGGGTGACATGGTGGTTGAAGACAAAAGAAACTTCATATAATTTCTAAGTAGAAGTGCTATGAAAAAGAGGAAATTTGTTGCAATGAATTCCCTCTCTAACAGAAAGGAGATAAGAAATAAGCATGCTCACTCAAAGATACCTGAGTGTTTTGATAGGCTTTATTAGAAAAATAAATCCCTTCCTAATCAATAATATTTTCATAATGATGAACATTCACAACTGGAATATCTGAGGGCTTGAAATGCCTGATAGGAAATATATAGTCAAAAAATGGTGCAATAACATTCATAATAAAGTTATAATTTTTTTACAATAAATTAAGGTAGTAGGGTATCATGCGTTTAACACCCTAAAGTTTATTTGGACATAGTTACTTGTTTGTATACAAACCATGATAAGGGGAAAGGTGGTACTAAATTCCTAACTAGTCCACATTGGGATGACAAAATGGTGGAGGAAGGTGTATCCCCTTGCCAAAGGGCTAAAAGAGTGCTATTTTAAAAAAAGATAAAATAATTGGTATTTACAATATTTATGCTGCTAATGATTATAGAGAGAGATCTAGATTTTGGGATTGGCTTACCAACAACTTACCTAGTGCTAATTGGAACTTTATAGGAGACTTTAACATGGTGGTGTTGGTAGTATTACCATTTTTGAGGTCCTACCCAAAAATTTTGTTTCCCAGTGGTTATTTTTGCCTAAAAGTGTCAAGTCTTGTCTAGGGTAATGCCAAAATTCCCTGTGAATTGTCTTGTCCAAGATTTGAAATGGTGGAAATTGTGAAAACCCTAAGTCTAGGGTCATAACCTATAAAAAAAAACTAAGTGTTCTTGGCTTGTTCTAATTTCATGTTACTTTATTCATTCACTTAAGTGACCATAACCCATGTGTTCTTTTAAACGGGTCCATGTTCAATTTGTTGTAAGTCCTAAACACTTTAATAATCACTAAGTTGAAAGCCCGTGAGTCTTATATTTAAGGTTATGTGTCAAGCTAATATGTTTCCATCCAATGGTCCACTTAATGACCTAGCCCTCAGATGCATATAATCTACAACATAAGGCATTAAGCAGTGATGACACGTGTTCTTGTGGTGGGTCCAGCATAAGTAAAGGTTAAGTAAAATAGCATCCAATTCCTATTTGATCAAATGACCCACTTAATGACTTAGTCTCAAGATGATTAAAATCTATCACGTAAGTCATTAAGACTAAATGATGTGTGTCCTTTTGGTGACATGGTCCCTATTACATAAAGTTTGATGGAGATTTCAAAGAAGATGAATCTAATGGCTCACTTAATGATGTGATAAATATGCGTAAGATCTAAAGCATAAGAGATCAAGTTTGAGTGATGTGTGTCCTTTGGTGACATGGGTTCCACTAACATGAAGGTGACCACAAATTAAAGTGCTGAAAATTCTAAAAGATCCAATGGATAACTTAATTTATTATGGTCAAGATGTGCACAATCTAACATATAAGTCATTAAGCAGTAATGCCACGTCTCTTGGCAAGCCCGAGATTTTTGAAAAGAAGTTTGATAAACCGCAAATAGATTCCCTTTAATCCAATGGTGGACTTAATTAATTCATTCAAAGATGCATAGGATCTAGCATACATGACATTAAGTCATGATGACATGTGTCCCAGTGGGTCCAGCTGAGGTCGTAAAGGAGTTTAAAGGTACGCAAGTCAGGGTTGATCCGATGATTGACTAAAACCATGGCTGGTAAAGTGATCAAGATCTACAGTATAAGTGATTAAGTCATGTTGACGCACGGTAGTTGGCAATCCTAGTATAACACAAGGATAAAGAGGATGGCCTAAGGTAAAGATGAGGAAGATCTAGCATCTAAGCCATTAAGTGGTGCTGACGCATGGCTTCTCTGATAAAGTTATAGCCGTAATCAGTAAAGTCTGGGGTAAAGTAACCGGTGGTCACGTTAGAAAAGATCGGATGGCTAACTTAATGAATTATGGTAGAGATGCATGAGATATAATTCTTAAGCGATCATTTCATGCTGACACATGTCCAAGATGAATAGTGGTTTCCATAAAGTGATGAGAGCCACATGATAGATGGGATGTTGTTAAGATCTATGGTTTAGATTTAAATTTTTAAGAATGGTTTCAATGAACCGTTGAGCCATGAATGTTTAAACCAAATGAATGGATTATAGAGTGTGTGGCCACCTCAGATAAAATTCAATGTGAGAGATAGATTTGATTGGGCATATAATCCATTACTTGAGTTTGAAGTTGCCATAACCATTGAAGTGATTGAAGCAAAATTGAAAGTTGCAGTAATCTTGCGCTCTGTGTTACAAATTGTAGAATGGGTAAGTCTTTTATTTTCACACTTCTGAAACATTAAAATTCATGCTTGAAGTAGGGTTTAAAATTCTAGAGAATAAACAGAGTGTTGATAAAGTATGATACTGTTACTATAAGAAACCCTAAATACAGAAATGGTCCCTAGAATTGAGTTCACTAGTAAAATTGATTACAAAGATAGGAATGTTCATGATGATCTTGTACAACCATTGAATAAATCCACCAATGACTCTACTAAACTCAAACAAATGGTGCCTATAAATCCTCATTTTAGAGTTGGGGAGGGTTTATATGATATGGGAAGATGAGCTAGGGACGCCAAGGTTAATATAAATGGTCTCAATTTGTTTAGAATTTCTTTCACCCAAAAGAATGCTCCTATCCCAGACTCTAACATATGGGATTTGGATGTTGGAAAATTGATAGTTCCTCAAGTGTTTATGGACACAGATTTGTTGATCATAATTTGCAAAACTTATGATAAGGTGTCTAGGGTTTTGAGAGATACATATGGGAACATACTATCGAGTGTTACAACCAATGAGATAAGAAAAGTTTTCAATTTGAGTGACCTTTATGTTCAGATGGATGCCATTGATTTTGAGAATTTCAAAGAAGTGTACAAGGATCAAAGGGAGTACTTTATAATTGTAGCTTTGAAAGAGTGTTTCAATAAGATAGGGGGTTTAATTATAGTAGGCCCTAACACACCAAAGCCCTTCAAATTAGATTATTTTGCTGGAAAGGTGTTGTCTGACTTTCAGTCACCCTTTTTTTTGGCATTCTTGGAGTCATCTAGTCATGTCAAGTCAGTCTGGTCAGTCTGAGTCTAGGTCTAAGTCTTTCTTAGGTAGGCTATCTTTTTCGGGTTTCCCTATCATTGCCTTTCCTTCTCTTAGCCGGGTGGGTTGTTCTGAGGTCTTTTCATATTTGGGTAGGTTGTAGATCCCAACCCGGCAAAGATTTGTGCTCTAATCAATGTTCTTTCTTAGGCAGAGATTGAAGACTGGTATGGATCAATTCTACAGGTCTCAACAATCCTAATGCAATAAACGGTGAGAAATTTGGTTAAGAAATGATCGAGAACGAGCTCGGCGGGATTTCAGAAATCATCATCTCCATGGCGGAATTCTACACTGTGCGGGTTTCGCACCTCTCGGGTGATTTTCTGCAAAGGCAGAAAGAAGAACTTTTCCTTGTGCGGGTTTTGCACCTCTCAAGTGATTTTCCGCAAAGGAGAATTTTACACTTTACGGGTTTCGCACCTCTTTGGTGATTTTCCGCAAGCTTATTTATAATAAGGTGGGCCTGATTTATTAAAAAGGAATATTATGTTATTGTTTTAAGAGATCAAATAAAGCATGTGCTTTAAGTTAAGTAGCCCACACACTTAAAAATGACATGCGGAAAGACAGGTAGTGGCTTCTCCATTACGCGGAAATCGCACCTACTAGGTGCGATTCCTGCAAAGAAGGATTTTCACATATTGTAGATTTCACACCTCCCTCTACATTTTCCGCAATGGAGAAGCACTTTTCCAATTTTTTGCTGGAGAAGCACTTTTCCAATTTTCCGCTGGTGAAGCACTTTTCCAATTTTCCGCAATAGTGCTCATAGATGGTCGAAGTGGGAAATCCAGAATCAGCATCTTCTACCTTATGTTCAATTTCAAATTCAAGTTCAGAAGAATAATGTTTCCATTCCGTGGCCCAATGGATTCAGCTTGATAATGCTGGTTGAAGATGAAGAGTTTCAGATTCCATAGTGACTGTTCGAGTGCTCAGATTTGAAAAGTCTTTTTCTTTGCATTCTGTCTCTTTGTATTCGAAGAAGAGGAAAGGTCATTGGCTCTTAGAAGCCTGATGTATTGTAAAGTCTATAAATTCTGTAAAGAATTTAGTATACAGGGTCAGAAAAGTTGTTAATGAAGCAGAAGTGATTCTATTTACAGAGGTTTTGTCTCATGTTTGTTGTGCCATTTTAGTGAATCATTTGCATTTTGAATAGATAGAACAGTTATATGTGAAGCCGCAGTTGCATGCTGGATTCTATTTCATGTCTGTGATTGTAGTGAAAGTAATTCTATTTTCTCATCATGTATAATTCTTCTCCTATTCATTCAGTAATTTAGATGCATCCAAATAGAAAGTACAATTATATATGGAGCTATGATTCCTTCTTGAATTCCATTTCATGATTAGTAGTTGTAGTATAAGCAATTCCATTTTGCTGTCTATATATGATTCTGCTACTGTTCTCATTAGTAAGATATGCATTCTTAAAGTAGGTAGGTTTAAGTTAGATGACAGACTTCATGATAATCTGTGATCAACATTCCATTGGGGATTATAGATTGTCCACCTTATCCTCGCCTGAATT
>MU226615.1:386392-401343 GCA_018584345.1 Thuja plicata
ACATTCGTGCTTGTATGGTGGTGTAGCTTAGTTCACATTTCAAAATTTGGAGCTTAATCAATTTACCTCATGTCTTGAGTTTTGGGTGCACTTGCACAAACTGTTAGATTACAAACCTTTATACTTTATTAGAAAGGCCTGTCCGGGGAAAGCGCTTCTTCCTCGGAGAATGACCTTAAACTAGTAATCCTTCCGATCAGTATATAAACAAGGCTTGAACCAAAGTTCTGTCTTATCTAGCCAAGCTTGGGTGAGGTGTGTTGATGATAGTCTAGATTGGGTGAATATCCCTAAGGAGCTAGCATGATCAACTAGGCTCTTAAGTGAGTCACACATGTACAAACTGATTGGAGAGACACCACAAACCCTTGCTACAACCTTGTTAAAATAGAGGCCAACCCATTTTACCTCCAAACAGATACCTTATTATAGTGCAAGGGGTTGCAAAATTTCCCCCCAAGATTCCCAACATATGTGTCCCACGGTATTTGTGTAGTGAAAGAGATCTTCACTCCATGGAAACAATACTTGGAAACAGCAAAAACATAGGCACCTACATCATGGACCTTCGTGTCCTAGTAGCATGACAATTGTTGTGTTAGCTAATGGACATTCAAGCATTGGGCCTATAACATTGTATTCTGAAGCCAATTTGACCTAGATTAATTTGATTGTTCATTGTTGAGACCTAGTGATAACCTTGCAACTTGAAAAAGTTGTAGAACATACACAATTTCAATCTTCACTTTTCAAAACACAGTGTCTATTGTGCTTGGTCCTTTGATCAGTTTCTAAAAATGCAAAACAAAACATCCAAACTGTCAAAATGAGTCAAATGTATTAAAGTATAAGGTTGTCAACGTCAACTATCTTGCAAATTAGAAGCCTTGTGTGATAAACTACCACAATCGACCAATCATTTTACCATAATCGGTGAAATTGTACCACATTTGACCAGATATACTATATTCCTGTTCTAACCTAAAACCTTGAAAGAATTCTTCATTTGGTGTCCAGAACTAGTGTCTATCCCACAAAAATGCGAAGAACATTGTGTGAATCTCTAAACATTTAAGATTACCCTTTCTCTGTAAAGCATGATTATTGTCTAAAACATTGTTATTTTGAAAGCTCAAACTCAAAATATCTTGAACCCGTCTTATCAAACATCATCATCTTTATCAAATTGAATTTGTCCAAGACAAAGGTCAGCAATCTTATCTTTTATCATCACCACTTTGAGATCAAGTTATATCAAAATTTGTCCTTAGAATTACCCTTGTCCAAAACTTAACTCAAACTTTGCTTAGAAAGGATCCTCTTCTTTGTTTTCTTTATATCACTTGTTTTAGTTACAAAACCTGGACCACACTATGTCTCAAACACCTCATGGAGGACCTTACACAAGGTCTAAGGCTAGAGCTCAACCTGATGAGTCATATATCAACCATTTCCCCGCGTGGGAAACAGAGCAGGAGAACGATCCCTTCATGAACACCAGTTTTGCTCTATTCATTGAGCAGACCCGTGGGACAGCCTTTTTCCAAGATATCACCAAAGAAGAACTTGAAGATGTGGAACAAGATGCCTACTCTACCAAAGTATTTGACGCTATTGTAGAGAGGAACCCTAAACGTTACTTAGCCATGCTAATAACGAAGGGAGTCAAACTCCCCGCTGAATTCAGTGTATCAACTATATGGCCCAAAAACCCTCTCGTAGGTCAGAATACTACTCAGCTTCCCTAGATACTACATGTTGTGTCACAAATTTTTCCACCATTGGCCTTACCCACATTGACACAAACTATATCCAATCAAACCAATGACCCAACCCAAGAAAGCACATCATCTACTCAAGGCATGACAAGCTCGCAACCAAGTGCACCCATGGTCAATAGTATGCATCCACCTTTAATCTCATGGCCAGTGTAGTCCAACTCTCATGCTATGCCTTCCATCCCACCAAACACTAGTTATTCTGAAACTATGCCGCTACTATAATCCATTCACACTAGTCTTAGGATCAACACATCATGCTCGCAAGGATCCATCTCTGCAGGACCTATTTAAAGTCAAGGCCCACCCAAAGCTACATTTTTGCCCATTCTGACACCAATCCAACCTCCGCAATAGCAACCCTAGCTTCAGTTGCCTCTTTTCCAACCTCCGCAACAACAACCCTAGCTTCAGTTGCCTCATATCCAAACTCAGCAACAACAACCCCAGCTTTAGTTGCCTCAGTTCCAACCCCCATAACAACAACCCCACCTTTAGTTGCCTCATATCCAACCTCAGCAATAGCAACCCCAGTTTCAAACCCAACCTCAGTAGCAACAATACCTACCCCAGCATTATCAACCATAGCTTCAGTCACAATAGCAAACACATCAAAACCCACCATGGACTTCTCATGTCCCTCTTGTTACAAATCACTCGGTGGGGAATCAATATCAAGTCCTAAGGATGAAATCCTATGTTCCTACTCAAGGGACATAGAGGTGCAGCCTCATACCCACCATGACACAAAGAAATGTCCACACGCATCAGCCGCAATATCAAACAGACATGTTAATGCAACAAATTGAAATCCTTCAAACCCAAATGATGGATATGCAAAATTAGGGGCAAACTAAATCCTATACCATAGAGGATTTATACCCATACCCCTTTGACCATTCTCTTCAAATGTCTCCATTCCCAAACCACTTCTCAGTGCCAAAATTTGACAAGTGTAGGGGCAACACCAACCCTATCAAGCATATATGAGAGTTCTTTGCTAGTTGCGTCAAAGTCGCTCATGATGAGACATATCTAATGCGACTGTTCCCACAAAGTTCAGCCAGACCAGAAATGGAATGGTTCTCACATCTACCTCATGGCATCTAGTCTTGGGGAGAATTGGCTGAAAAGTTCATAGCTCACTTCCATCATAACATGGAGTGCAAGGTCAACATCAAGGACCTTTGCGACATTAAACAGAAAGATGGAGAGTCTTTTGTGAAATTCCTATAGAGATGGAGGAACATGGAAAACTGAATAACATATGATGTGCCTAAACAAGACTTGATAGTCATGTTTGTTGACAATCTCATCCCAGACATGTCATTCACAACAGAGCTACAGTTAGCTCCGAACTTCACACAACTCATCGAGAGAGGAGTTCGTTGTGAGAAGAACTTGGTCAAATGGGGTATCCTTGCAGATCCTACACAAATGAACACAAATAAGAATGCAACAAAAAAATTTAAGTGGTGGAACAAGAACAAAAATGTCACTAGCGATGGTGTCATTGATGTAAAGATGGTCAACTACGCGCAACCCAAGGTGTCACTACAAGGCACACCTATGGAAAACCAAAACCCCACAGGGCCCACTCAACAAGAATACACCCAAAACCAACCCCCCCCTATACAAGCAGCCGCTATGTCAAACAGTCATCAACAAAATCAATGCAAACCACAGTTTCAATTCCAACAACAAGATTTCACACCATTGGGAGAGCCAATCGAGTCAGATTTACGTAAGCTGATATAATCAAACACTATCACTCTCCCAAAAATCAGAGACTTTGAACAAGAGGAAAACAAACCAAGGTGTTATAATGACAAAGACTTCTGTGAGTTTCATCGGGTCAAGGGGCACAAAATAGCCAACTGCTACCGATTGAAGCATGCTATTCAAGACCTGATTGACATAGGGATCATTGATGTGATGAATATTCAAAATAAAGGCACAACTGATCACACCATTTTCAATGATACCTTCCATGATCACAACAAAGGAAAATCCTCTAGGTCTGGTGGAAAAACCAATAAAGTTAACTATACATATGCCAATAGTGACAATGTCTTAAACTGCATAAAACCTTCAGATAACCATGTGGCCACAATCACTATCAGGGACAGAGGTAACAATTGTGCTATAACAATGCATCATGCTAGAGTCATCTTACAAGGAGTACCATCCTCAACTACTACATCAGCCAATCCTATAGCAAACCCAGATCCACAAAGAAGCATAGTGGACCAACTAAAATGCACACCTGCCCAGATATCCATGTTCAACCTCTTGCACATATCTCCACAACATAAACTGGAACTTGATCAAGCACTTCAAAATGCAGCTGTCCCAAGGGACATAACACTTGAAAACTTTGAAATGATGGTCAACCATATAGCAGCTAAAAAACATGCCACCTTCATAGAATGTGATGTGTCACCGCATAAGCACCTGCATAATGATCCTCTACACTTATTTGTCCAAATCCACAAAAGCGCTGTCCGTAGGGTCCTTGTTGATGGTGGAGCTAGTTTAAACATTTGTACTCTAAAGTTAATCAAGCAACTAGGTTATTTTGAATCAAGCATTGATGTCACAAGGAGGATAAATATCAAAGCCTATGATGAAGAGGAAAGGTCCTCTAAGGGTATTATCATTCTACCTATTCACATTGGACCTGTGGTAAAAAAAACTCCCTTCCAAATCTTAGATCTTGAATTGGGATACAACATGTTACTAGGGAGACCTTGGATACAAAAAATGCAAGCTATACCATCAACATACCATGAATGCATCAAGTTCCCTCACAAAGGGGAAGAGATCATCATTGAGGGAGATCCCAATCCCTTCCAATATTGTAATGCAGTCCAAATCAGTGTGGATAACCAAGTACCATCGAACCAAGATGCAAGCATCCCATCCTCCTCAGATTCAAATCCCAAAGATGTCACACGAGCAGCGGGAAAGATAGTCATTAACCAGGATGCAAGTATCTCCTCCCCTTCAAATTCAAATCTTAAAGATGTCACAGAGAAAGCAGGCAAGATATCCATCATAGACAAAGGATGTGGTGAATATAAATATGAAGAGGCTTTCACCATCATGCACATGCCTCTAAGCCCCAGAACTCACGGTATACCACAACCTGTCATTACAACAGAAACTCAGTAGCTGGTTCTTTTTAGATGTCCACCCACAACCTTTGTCTGATGGGGGGACATACCGGAAGAGAATCCTTTTGAGAAAGACATCAATACCTGGTTATACAGAGACTCCCTTGAGACAGTCCGACCACCCCTACCCTTGGAAAACTATGGTAACAGTTACACAATGATAAAAAGATTTGGGTATAATGGTACAACCAGACTGGGGGCAAGGCAACAGGGCATATATGAATTACCTCTTCCACCAACCCAAAGAAACACTAGAGGTTTGGGATATGGACAACAAAGAACTAGTCCTGTGATCCAAGACATTCAGGTCAATCATGAGAAAATAGAAGAGATGCACTGAGGGAACAACACTGAGCATGTCCTAATAAGCAACATATTAGTGAAGTTGTTGCCCACTAAAGAGGGATCCACACAATTCCAAATAAACCTACACTTAGCAATCAACGATAACCAAGGAAGTGAGACAATGGACGAACATTCCATTGAGACTAACTCGAATGAGTATGAGTGGAGATCCCTCCACGACTCTGAACCATCAATCCCTTACTTTTTCCCTCAAGTTGATATTATCATAAACCTAGTAGACCTGTTTGAACAACTAACCATTACCGAACAAACCTATATAGACAAACATATCATTCATCAGACCTCAAGTGGTGTGTCCTCATCATAGTCCAATTTTGTAGGCACCATATCAGTAGACCCGTTTAGTCAACCAAAGCCAAACAGTAGTGAAAGTGTCTGTCTCATACACCCTGAGCTTATAGAGTGGGATCAAAAAGGACAACCTGATCTTGATTTCTTTGAAAATGATGAGGCAATAGCTCATTTCATGGGACTAAGGGAAGGCATTTTGTTAGGAGATCACAAAGTAGGATTCTCTATCAACCTAGACAGAGAAACATACTTTGGGGAGGAAGCTCCTCTTTCCAGTCCACAAATGAAAAAAGAACAAAAGAGTAAAAAGCTAAAAGAAGATGTATCTTCTAGAGAAAACCTCTCCGAGGTGCTAGAAGATGGAAAGAGAGAACTCCTACCCTTAACAGAGGAGAAATCAGAACTACTAGCCGAAGAGACAGAGGAAATCAACTTGGGGGATGACAAGAACCAAAAGAACATATACTTGTCAAAATCTCTCACCCCTGAGGAGAGAGAATAGTTCATCAACTTCTTCAAAGAAAGAATGATCAATTTTGCATGGTCCTACTCAGATATTCTAGGGTTGGCTCTAGAGTTGGTATTACATCATCTCCCATTGTTACCCAACGCTAAACCTATCAAATAGAAGCTAAGAAAGATGCACTCTCATGTTGCATTACTAGTCAAGGCAGAACTGAAAAAGCTCCTGGATGCTAAATTCATCAGACCTATACCATATGAAGATTGGATATCTAATCTAGTACCAATTATGAAGCACAATGGTCAAATACAGATTTGCACAGACTTCCAGGATCTTAATATAGCATGTCCCAAAGATGACTTTCCTTTACCAAACATCGATATGATAGTGGACCTAACTGCAGGGCATGAAATGTTGTCACTTATGGATGGCTTCTTAGATTACAACCAAATAAGGATAGCACCAGAGGACCAACACAAAACGGCCTTCACATGTCCTTGGGGAACATATTGTTGGAATGTCATGCCATTTGGTCTAAAGAACACTGGAGCAACATATCAGAGGGCAATGACAACCATATTTCATGATCTTATCCACAAGACAATGGAAGATTATGTGGATGACATACTAGCAAAGTCCATACTTTGAAAGGATCATTTACAGGTTTTGGGACCCATCTTTGATAGAATGGAGGAATTCAAAGTCTGACTAAATCCAAAAAAGTGTGCATTCGGTGTCACAGCGGGAAAATTACTAGGGTTCATAGTATCACACAGAGGAATTGAAGTGGATCCAACAAAGGTCAAGGCAATATTGGACATGCCTCCACCATCTAACCTAAGACAACTAAGAGGGTTACAAGGAAGGCTCCAATCGATAAGATGCTTCATAGCTCAATTGGCAGACAAGTGCCACCCAGTCCAAGTTCATATGGATAGAGCAATGTGAACAAGCATTTCAGATATTCGAAGACTACCTTCTTAAATCTCCTATATTGGTACCACCAGTACAAGGTAGATCATTGCTTCTATATATCTCAGTGATAGATTCAGCATTAGGTGTCCTCTTGGCACAACATGATGATGCAAGAAAGGAGAGGGTCATCTACTATCTAAGCAGGACTTTGGTTGGATATGAGCTAAACTACATGCCAATTGAGAAGTCATGCCTGGCAGTTAATTTTTCTTCCCAGAAGCTAAGACACTACATGTTGAGTCATCAAACAAAATTGGTTGCACATATTGATCTTCTCAAGTACCCCCTAAGCAAAGTAGCACTCACAAGATGACTGGCCAAGTGGGTAATGATCTTAAGCAAGTTCAACATTGAGTATGTAGACAAAAAGGCTATCAAGGGACAAGTGATCACAATTAACTAGCAGAGGCACCGATTCAAGACCACCAGCCTATTATCTCTAATTTCCCTGACGAATCTATCATGACATTACAAATGGTGATCAAAATATGACAACTTTATTTTGATGGATCATGTACAAACCATGGAGCAGGGGCAGGGATAGTTCTTATCACTCCAGATCATGATACAATTCTGAAGTCTTTCAAACTCAACTTCCAATGCACCAACAATATAGCAGAATATGAAGCATTGGTCATTAGTCTAAAGATAGCCATTCAATGGAGAATCAAGAATATAAAAGTCTTTGGTGATTTGCAGTTGGTCATTAGTCAAGTCAACAATGATTACATGACCAAAGATCAGAAGCTCATACCTTACAGAGCACAAATGGAACAACTATGCACCAAGTTTCATTACATTCTCTCCGAGCAAGTCCCAAGAGCATAGAACAAAGTGGTAGATGTGATGGCTGCCATAGCATCACTGATTGATATGCCAGGAAATGATACCAAATTCCAGTTTCTAGTGGAGAAACTCTTGGTGCCATCACATCAGGCATCTATCACAGAATCAACATGTGTCCTTGTTGGTCCTGACTCCCCATGGTACCAAGACGTCTATAGCTATCTCCAAAACAATGTCTTACCCCCAAATTTGTCTAGGAACCAAAGAAAAGCCCTCATATGCCAAGCCTCTAGGTATATAATCCTCTCTACTACTCTATATAGACGAAGTCTTGATGGAACATTACTACGATGTCTCACTTCCATGGAATCCCAGAAAGCTTTGTACGAGGTACATGAAGGAAGATGTGGAACCCACGGAGGTGGAAACAGCTTAGCTAAGAAAATATTCTGCATGGGATACTATTGGCCCACAATAGAGATAGATGCACACAAGAATGTTCAAAGGTGCAGATAGTGTCAAATTCATGGAGACTCATCCATGCACCAGCCCAGGAATTGAATCCCATCACATCACCATTGCCATTTTCAATGTGGGGATTTGACTTAGTGGGTAAGATAACACCTTCTTCAGCAAACAGACACAAGTACATCATAGTAGCAATGTAGTACTTCACAAAGTGGGTGGAAGCAATTCCCCTCACTTACATCACTGGAAAATAGATAGCAATGTTCATGCTTAATCACATCATCTGTCGATATGGGATCCCCCAAACAATCCTGATAGATCATGGTACACCTTTCCAGAATAGGGATGTTGAAGACCTGTGTGAGCAGTTCTGTATCAAACAAGGATTCTCATCATTTTACTACCCTCAAGGGAATGGCCAAGCCAAAGCTACAAACAAAATGATCTTGAAAATCTTGAAGAAAATAGTAAACGAATCAGGGAGAGAATGACATTTACAACTTAGTCCCACATTATGGGCATACAAAACTAGTGTGAGAACACCAATGGGGGTAACTCCTTTCTCCCTAGTCTATGGAATAGAGGTGATATTACCCCTCGAAGTGGAAATCCCATCCCTGAGGATATCATTGAAAAACCTGGTTTCTGATGAAGACTATAGAGTAGCAAGGCTCAGTGAGCTAGAGTTACTAGATGAAAGAAGGCAACGTGCCTTTGACCACTTACAAGGATATCAAAATTGCCTTAGAAGGAACTACCATAAGAAGGTGAAGGAAAGAACATTTGAGGTATGATACCTTGTCCTCATGGAAAATTAGAAGAATCAAGCATAGCGAGTCAAACTTGGTAAGTTCGAGCCTAGCTGGCTAGGACCTTTTGTTATAGTCAACTCTACTCAGAGTGGGGCATTCATACTAGCAACACCAGAAGGAGACCAGCTCCCTAGCTACATCAACAACATGCACTTAAAGAGGTTCTACCCTTAAAGGTCTCTATGGTTAAGGCATTTATCTACATATCTAGAAAATACCAAAAAAATAAAAAAAATACAAAAGTTACCTTGGTGAAAACCTGGTAATCAGGCGCCTTGGTGACAACAAAAAAATCAAAAAATAAAAAAAGTAAAGAGAAAACAACATCACTCTCTCAGTGAAAGCCTGGCAATCAGGCACTATTGAGTAGGTACCTTGGTGAAAACCTGGCAAACAGGCGCCAAGTGTTCAAATACAGCTTCACCATCAATGAGCTCCAAAAGCTTGAGCACACTTCAAAATGCAAGACTGACTACCCAAGAAATATCTAGAGGCATGATCCCCTCTGAGCACCAAGCACCTACCCATGGTTACTTATTGGTCCATCAGACTAGGGGGTGATTCTAAGAGTTCTAAAAAATCCTAAAAAAATTAGAAAACTCATCAAAAATCATAAAAAGATCAAAAATCAAAGCAAAAAATCAATCTTCACCAAAAACAATCAAAAAATTGCAAAATCCCAAAGAAATAAAACCAACTCGATTATCAAGAAAGCAAGGGAAAGCACACCTAGTCAACCAATTGTCACAATCATCGACTTTGCAAATCAGCATTGGGCCCATCTGACATAGCTTGAGCAACTGCCAAATTGATCAAATCAAAATTGTCACAATCATGAGCTTTGTGAACAAGCATTGGGCACATCTGACATAGCTTGATTAGCTACCAATACGATCAAAGAAATCAAATCTATCAATCAATATTGTCACAATCATGAGCTTTGCAAACAAGCATTTGGCCCATCTGACACAGCTTAATTAGCTGCCAACACGATCAAAGCAATCAAGCCAAACAAGCCTATCCAAAGAGTTGAGCCAATCAAGAGAATCCAACTGCATCAAGGAACCACACAAAAATGTTGACTAGGTTAGTCAAGTCAGTCAGATGTCAGTCTATATTTCAGGGTTATGTTCTTACGCTACTTCAGGATCCACCATGTGAGGAGAGCAGCTATGATAGATCATGACTTATTTTCTTTGATTACTGTCTGTTGAATGTTCACTTCAATTTTAGGGCCATGATGATTTAGGATAAATGTGGTAGGCGCTGTCACTTATCTGGTAGCCACGTAGTTCCATGATCTGAGCTTAAACCTGGGAAAGAATTGGACATTCCTTCTCTTTTATTTTTCTTGTTTGGTTTATAGAATCAAGGGCTCACAGAAATATTCAGATGGACTCTGAGTTTCTTAGGAGTTCTATCTTGGTTTCTATGGGCTTTCCCTTTATGTTGCAAACAAGAGCTCATGATGCTATCCAGATGGACTCTAGGGGCATAGGAGTTCTATCTTGTTTGCTTGGCTTTCCCTTTTTGGAAGTCAAGAGCTCACAGTGTTATCCAGATGGACTCTGGGTGCATAGGAGTTCTATCTTGGTTTCTCTATTTTTAGATTAACTCAGAGGACAAGCGGTATCCAGATGGTCAATATATGGGTGCTCTTGGCTCTCTTTATTTTCAAATAGGGACATAGTTGAATCTAGATGGTCAATTTTTGGGTGCACTATGGGTCTCTTTCTATTCAATCTCTCTACTCCTTCTGCAATCAAGAGGTCATGGCGGTATCTAGATGGTATGTGATCTGGATCATTCAACGCTCTTCTGGAATATCAGAAAATACAAAAAAAAGATGCAATGATGACAATTATTGGAAACTGGGGTAGCGACTTGAGACATTCATCCATTGTACCATATCATATCTATCCAAAAAATGCAAAAAAATGAGAAAAATTTCTATCATTCCATTCTATTAGATCAATCTCAGATCACATCTATCCAAACTAACTTCTTTCTAACTAACACTTGCATTACTCAGATATTTTATGCATACTAGATTGCATTCATTCATTAAGTGCATTAGAAAGATACAAAAAACATGGTAGTTGCATACATCACAAATCATAAAAATCACATGCATTCATAAAGCATCTCATATAAAAGAATTTCATTTACACCATCCTACATAAACATGTTAGTATCATAGGAAAAGTAAGTCATCCATATACAAGTCTGCATAATAGAAACACATTGCATATACATCTCATCACTAATCATGTAGAATCATACATAAGCCGGTAAACCATTGCACATCATATCAAAACATAGCTGCATCTCATGTAAATCAAAATATCTGAGTCCAAATGAAAATTCGCAAGTCTAAAAAAAGAAGGTAATCAACATGTATATCCAAATATATATATCAGTGTATTGAGATACAAAAATGGTACTACTCAGTGTAAACAATGAATCACTACAAAAAAAGTGTACAAAATGTATATCAACAGGAGCTACCCCCACCCTTGCCAGGAGGGGCACAAGGGGGAGGCATATCAGAATCTGTCCTATGGGAGGACCAAGGAGCTCTGACACCACTACTTTGTGAACACTATGCCCTGTTGGATCTCTGTGATGTTGTATAACTAGGAACCCTCTCTACAGCAGGAACTGCACCCTCATAGTATCATCTCTAGTACTCTATCTCTCTCTGAGCCTCTTTCCTAGATCTATAATATCTATCCAAAATATCTCTCTGACCAACATCCTATACACTGTCAATGAATGTGTGGACCTCAGTTTGAGCCTGTCGCTCTCTGGACTCCGCAGCTGTAACCCGACCCTCCAAAGTAGTAGGATAAGCATCAGATAGGGAAATTCAGGTCTGAAGGTCCTAAACCTGTTGGGTCAAGTGCTCCACGTCTGAGGGATCATCGTCCATCCCACCCATGGCTACATCCATATCACCCTCCTCTACCTCTCTGCCCATCCCCTCACCTCGCCTCCGCCTGAAAACCATAGAATCATCCTCACTCTTGGAGCTCTCCCCAGTGCTACTCTTGTTACTACCACTCTCCTGTGAGGATCCTGTCTCAGCACTCTTCTCATCAAGAGCCTCCACATCTATATCTGCGAGATCTACATCCACCTCCTCTATAACAACCCGATCCTCCTGTCGGGGAGCCAAAATTGCTTTCGTACACTTGCGAACTCTACGCACCAGCTGGGGTGCCTCCTCCTCCTCCAAAATGGTGCCCAGCCCAACTCGGGACTGACCACCACTCTGACCACCTTCGATCCTCACTGCACCTCCAGCACCCCTGGGACCAGGATCATCTCATCCATCGCCACCTCTCCCTCATCCTCCATCCCTCCCACCATCATCACCTCTCCCTCATCCACCATCCCATCCACCATCCCTCCCTCCCTATCCACCACCCCTCCCTCCATCACGGCCTCCCCTACCACGTCGTACCCGTCGAGCCCTCCGCATGATAGTCCTAGGAACAGGATGTGAAACATCTGTCAAGGAAATAGGATGATGCAGCAACCAATGGGCATCATACTGTGGAGTAGTGCCTGCTAAAGATAAGTCAACTATCAATACCAGAGCAGATATACACAAGTATGAAAGCAAGATATGAGAACAAAACAAGAGAGCAGATATACATATAAAACCATTACAAGATATGAGCATAAATAGAGAGAAGAAAAGAAGTACATAAGAAATCACAAGAAAGACAAACCTGGCTCAATAGTAGTAGAACACTAGGTCCATGCTACAGGAAGCAATCCTAAAAACTCAGTGCGAGCAGCATCAAGTGACACTACAACACCCCAGACACGTGCATCCCTCGATCGCTGAGCAAAATAGGCATATGAATCTGAGACATCCTGCTACTCGCCAAACTGTCATAACACCCTGTTGGTGTTATGGAAATCAATCATGTGTACATGGTCACTAATGCAACCAATCAGGTATCTTCGCTGTCTACAAAAAGGAAGATGGATATCCTCACCATCCCAAACAGGACAATCTCGGTAAGGTCTCCAGATAAATTATGGAATTATGTCTAGCTGTTGTCGCTAGTAAGAAAGATGACCCATATGGGTCTAAACAATTGCACCATCATACATATATACATAGGGCCTATCAATAGGGAGAGCATGGGAACCTACAGGATGGTAGACAACTATATGCTCCCACACCCAAATCTATAATAATGTAGTACCACAACCAAGTGACTTACCATCAAGGTAAGCCACATACATCATATGGAAATGCATGTGGGCCAACATGCATGGGCCCCACACAAAGACAGTATGGTCTTAGACCATACTCTGAAGAACGCTACCAAACCCTATAGAAAAACCACGCTGACAGCAATCGGGGCAAAGGATCCCACAAATCAAACTACCAAACAATGTGGATAGTCTATCATAGGCCTAATCCAAACCTTGACCAAGGAATGTCATACCCTCCGGCAAGCCCGAGCTGATCCCAGGGTAGTCTAGAGAGCTCAGTCAGGGTAGTGACACCAGTGCGGGTGGAATACTCTACCAACTCACCCTTGATAGGGAGTTGGAGGATGCGATACACATCCTTCAAAGTCACAGTGCACTCCCCAGTGGGAAACCAGAAAGTATAAGTCTCCGAATGCCATCACTCTACAAGAGTTGAGATCAGACCCCTATTGGTCGTGATCTCTGACATATAGCAGATCCAATATAATACCAGGTCACGAAGTACTGACCTCTCATCCTCTGAAAGCTGAAATCTGTACACGAGTCCTACTGGCCTTGACTCTTGACACCGCAAGATACACCTGATGAACTGTATAGAAAGTCCAAAAATAGAAAATTATCAGTTTCAGATGTTGAGGAATGTAACAGAAGCTAAAAGAGATAGATAACTGACAAAGACATTAGGTATACAGTGTTAAATAGTCGATTGCGGCATTAAACATGGTCAATTATGGTACTTTTATGCGATTGCGGCTCCTAAACTACAAGTGCGGCACTCAAACAACAATTGCGGCATTTTAAGCAGGTAAATGTGGCACTTTTATCAAATGCGACTTAGAACTAGCAATTGCGACATTTAAACCACAATTGCAGAAAAACCGCAGTCGATTGCGGCAAAGGTATAATGTTTTAAAAAAAGTACAAAATATCAAAGAAATAAATAACGCAAAAAATGACATGAAAAGTGAGGAAACTCACCAAACATCCAGAGCCAGTAGGTCGCCGGTACGAATGGACTCAATCAGAAATGTGAACAACGCCTGGAAGACCCGCCATCGCTCAAAAATAGGAGGAAAAGGAAGCAGAAAACAATAAACAAACTCACCAAGAAGATAAGAGCTCCAAATCGTAAAGTGACAAATGAAGAGCTCTCTTAGCTACTTATAGGGGTTCTGAGAAACCCCAATGTCACCCAGGAGCTCCAAAATTTCTTCCCGGTCCCTGGAAACTTCAAAGGTCAATTACAGGGGCATTTTAAACTAATTTTCAGATCCGTCAGCTACCCAGTTCCACAATTTGCAGTTTCAACAAATTAACGCTCGTCTCGTGACTTTTTGCTCAAATTTGTTGAGGGGGAATAAATACACCTACTAAATGCCGGGGCAAGCTAGGGAAAAATCAAAGATTCTTTGACACACTGTGACAAGTCACATTGCATCAAAGAGGGGCAAATGTAGACACCCTAAAATGGATAAGCTTGCGACTTTACATTAAAAACACTAATTTTCATCTATTAATTAATGGTTTTTTAATCATTAATTAATCATCTATTTTCCTCTAAATTCATTCCCCAAATCATCTAATCAAATTCCCAAAATTA
>MU226615.1:414810-425553 GCA_018584345.1 Thuja plicata
TCAATTACCTTTTTCAATCTTAGATTAAAACATCTATATGCTTTTCTTTTTGTAGAGTAACCAAGGAAAATACCTTCATCACTTCTGGCATCAAACTTACCAACACCATCATCTCTCTTGATGTAGCTCTTGCTAACAAAGATTCTGAAATACTTTACTGTAGGTATATTACCAAACCAAAGTTCATAAGGTGTCTTATTTGCGCCTGGACTTAATTGAGTTCTATTGATATTATATACTGCTATGTTCACTACATCTCTCTAGTACGTGTGTGCAAATTTTCCTTCAATCATCATAGTGTGCATTGTATTAAGTATGATCTTGTTCCTCCTTTTTGCAATCCCATTCTGCTGAGGGGTTCTAGGTGCACTCAACTATCTTTTAATTCCATGTTCTTCACAATAGTCATAAAGCTGGTCAGGGGTGAACTCCCCTCCTCTATCTAATCTCAGACATTTCAGTTTCAATCTGGATTCATTCTCAACCTTAGCTTTGAATATTTTGAAATTTTCAAAGCCTTCAGATTCCTCCCTTAAGAACGCAACCCAAATCATCCTAGAAAAATCATCAACAAACAAAATGAAATACCTTTCTCCATAGTATGATCTTGTTTGAGTAGGACCACAAAAGTCTATGTGTACCAAGTCCAATTTGTTTTCAGATGAGTTTTGCTTGCTTCTAAAAGAACTCCTTACATGCTTACCCATAACACACTCCCTACATACTGTGTCAACTAGTCTTGCAATACTAGGAAGGTCTCTAACTACCTTGACATTACTGACCTTTACTGTATTATCAAAATTGATATGGCATAGTCTCTTGTGCCATAATAACCAACTGTCATCCACCTTTGCAACAAAACAACTAACATCTGAATTGAGCTAAAAAACATTACCTTTTGTTTTAGAGCCTGATGCAATCATGTCTCCATCCTTGTTGTTAATGATGTACTTGTTGTCTTTGAACTCTAAATGATAACCTTTGTCAAGTAGCTGTCCAACACTCAACAAGTTATGATGTAATCCATCAACATATAGAACATCATTTGTCTTGTTCTTTCCATCCAAAGTGATAGAACCTCTACCAATGATAGGTTTTAGAGTGTTATCTCCAAATCTAACCATACCACCTTTGTATTTGTCTAAATGAACAAATCTATCTTTGTCACCTGTCATATGATGGGAGCATCCACTATCAATGATCCAATCAGTTCTAATGTCTGCTTTGGAAATTAAGACTAACTCTTGTTCTTCCTTTTCATCTTCAATGTCCATTTCCTCAAGCAACCTTTCCATGTCTCTAAGGGAAACGAATCCAATTTCATCTTCACCTGAATCTTCATCAGTTACACCTTCTTTAGCATGATAACATTCCTTCTTATCTTTGGGTTTGTAATCAGATCTGAACTTCTTAACTCTTGTGGGACACTTAGATGCAAAGTGACCAATCTTGTTACATGAAAAGCATTTGAAAGGAAGGTGTCCTTCATATTTTCCTTTACCTTTCTTTTCTCTTCTAGAAATCATAGCAATGATTTCTTCTAGTTCTTCATCAACTTCTTGTTTCTCATTATGACTGGAGATGTATAAGGATTCTTTACCATGGATTGAGGCTTTGAAAGTTGTTTCACTTTTAGGTTCAGTCTTCAATCTTGATAGCTCAAATGCAGAGATTTTGCTAATAAAAGTCTCTCTCTTGAAGTCTTGTGAGAATTGCATGGTTTCCTCTAGAATACTTATCTTGTTTTCATAGTCTGATGTTAAATTAGTTAGCAACTTGTCCATTATGTCTTCTTCTGATATCTCTCCACCATTGTTTCTGATTCCAGAGACTACTTCATTTATCCTTTGATTGTAAGCTCTAATGTTCTCTTCAGGTAACATCTCAGGACTATTATATTTCTTTTTCCATTTCTTCCTGCATGCATTATTTTCTTGAATATCTCCTTCAAACATATCTTCTAAATACTTCCATATGGTATATGCTCTATCAATTTTCTTGATCTTAGAAAATTCACTGTTAGATAAGGCATTGATTAGGGCTTCTTTAGTAATTGCATTATTGGTAAATGTATCCTTTTTTATATTAGTAGCATCATCCTTTGCAAGGTCTTTCAGAGATGGAATTGTAACTTCTTATGTAGAAATTTCAAAGATCTCAAAGCCAACACACTGTAGATGTGTTATCATTTTTTCTTTCCAATCCAGATAATTTTCTCCATCCAACTTAGGGATTTCTTTTTTGAAGTAAGACATCTGATCTACCTTAAGCTATTAGGCTTCTTCTCCAAGGCACTTGGCTCTGATACCAATTGTTAGAATAGTCCCAAAGGATAACTGAGAGGGGAGGGGTGAATCAGTTATCAATAAATTTAATTCTTTTCTTCTTTAACTTCAGAATACAGCAAAGTAAATGCTTAATCAGATAACACAGTACACAACACACAATTTGATTACAGGGAAACCAAATGGTAAAAACCCCGATGGGAATTAGCACCCACAATGAACTATACTTGATTATAGCAATCCCCGTTAAGAGATATCTCAACCATATTAGGAGTTGTACTTTACAATGTAATAAGTGTAGTGACCTGGTTAAGGGTTTGACCCTGTTAGGAGTCTTTTACAAATAACCCTGTTAGGGGTGGTGGAGTCACTGTCCAAAAGCTCACTGCTTGATGGTGAAGGCTACAACCTTCTGTATAATAGATATGCACTATATATGATGATGAATTGTAGAGGAGACATGTTGTCTTGATCAGTTCTAGTGTATTACAATCTTTCAATTATTCTTCACATAGACTCTTGATGAATGAACCAACTCTGATAATCTGCTTTGTACATCTTTCTTCTCTTTTCGTATCATTCACACTTAGCATATCACAATTGACTTTCTATAAGTATCTATCTCAAAGTATGAGATCATGGGACCTATAAGACAACTCTTCATAACATCCTTGTCAGCTCTACTAAGCACACAAGCATAATTACAACCACGCAAGTCTAAAATGAATAGACACGATGCTTCACTAAGTCAGCCTCACCAAATTAACTCTAACTTTGCAATCTTCTTGAAACATGTTTGACACCTTTAGATGAATATCATCAACTCATAACTAATCATGAATATACACACACATATCTTGAAGATAGGTGCAACTCAAGAAACATGTTATATACGTTGGCCCTAAACAGTTACACTTCCAGAACTGTAACTGCCAATAACAGAATTACATAACTTTACTAAAACATCATATCTGGGTCTATGTGTATGAACATAACATAATAAACATGTCAAAAACATGTATCTAACCATTCAATTCTTCATATCATCATTCTAATAAGTACATACATAATTACTACTATGTATTATATGTTGTCATCAATGACAAACATACAATCAATCAGCTACTCAGAATCAAATCTCCAACACATGTTGCACTGGTAATGTGGTCTATAAAGAGGAAAGACAATAAGAGAATTGGTGGAGATGATCATGCTGAACATACAAGTTGCCTCTTGGTAAGAAGAGTAACAGACACCTCAGGAGTACAAGTAGCTAACCTTACTTTGGAATCAACCAAATTTGGCATGAAGGTAGGTGCGAAACATGAAGAAGAAATCAAAATCTTGAGGGAAAAAATATGAGATTGTTATGAAGGCCTATAATGATGAGGTGATAAAGTATATTGAGAAGGATAAAAATATTGCTATCCTTGAAGGTAAACAAACAGCTCAATTTGTTCCTCAAAGAATGATTACACAAGATCCTCACTAACTCTCATCATCAAGTCCGATTATAAGTTATCCCCCTTCTCCCATGCCATCAAGTCCCACTACACAAGAAGACTTGGAACTAGAAAGAGAAAAATTAATTGCTGAAAGGACCAATTTAGCAGAATCAAAGAAGAAATGGGTTGAAGAATATATAGTGTTTAAAGAAGTAGAGGTATGGGTACAACAAAGGTATGTTGATAAAATACATGTCACTCTCATGCAATGCACTTAGGATTTAAGTCCTACTGTCATTTATTCATAGTGAAATAAGATTGTCATCATATTGAATGAATATAATACAGATAAGGATAAATGGGATCCAATAATGAATAGATGGAAGGGAAAGATAGAAGGATTTAAATCCTTCTATACTACATCCAAATAAGAAAATAATGTTGATATCATAGTGACTGGCACTTATAAATGTTTCAAATTACTGGTACACTTGGACATCAAGAGGGGCATCATTTTGAGGAAGATAGAAACTCTAAGGAAAGAATATTCAAAGGATCGTTATGAGATGTTTCCTAACTTTTTCAAAAAGAGTGGTGAAATAAAAAATGAAGCATTATGGCTAAGAAAAATGAATGAGGCATTAGCAACAAGAACCAACAATATTATTACTTTGGAAAGCACAATTTTTTTTGTTCAAACTGTTGATATCATCAATAAGTCTAGATCATTTTTTGAATTTTGGATAGAGGAATTTGAGAAGGAAAATGTTAGCTAGAATGAAATCAACAACAACAAGGATGAATTCATCAGCTTCACTTGGCCAAGTGATGAGGTGTATATGTCATGGAAGGATATGTATAAGGCAGTTGATCAACAAGAAGGTGATAATGTGTCAAAGAAAAAAGTGGTAATGCTTCTTGATTCATGAATAAGATAGACACGTGTAAAAGATCCTACATCAAAAAGATCAAGAAAAAAAAAATTGAGATGACTATTTCTGAACAAGTTTAAAACAAGTACAATAACCAGGTGGTCAGAGGACAAATTACTTTGATTATATTTTAACAAAAGTGGTTATCATTCCACCTATTATTCTGTCTTATAAATGGATCATAGGTTTTGTCTTTTAGCTTAGTCATCTGAAGCTTGTTGCATCCTTGATTTTTAAGGATTCTAAGATGACGAAGGCAGACTATATAATAAATGTTAGAAGACTTTTCAAAGGATGATGAATTTACAACTGTCAAGAAGACTTGGTATTTTGTTTAGTTTTTTAAAGCTTTGGTCTGTCTTAATGTATTGAAGCATAAGGATATTAATAAAATACAGTGGAATCTCCTGTTTCAAGTCTACGGTGTCTTTTTGTACTTTTGTTCATGCTCTTGTATGTTTAGTTTGTAAGGAATTTTAAACATACTGGTTATAATGTAACTATACAATTATTTGTGAGTTTCCTTCAAGGAGGGAGTCAGTCTCATGAGTAATTCTAGAGGGCTAGATATTACTATGAAAATTTGATACATGGATGTGAGAATGAGAGGATAGTTTGTAATGAACTCTATATGGGGTTTTATTTGTGTTCTTATTAATTGATTTTCTATGAATTTACATCTCATTGGACTCTTCACCTAGGATTAGGCACTGGTCTAGGTTTTGATAAGTAGTTCTTATCATCAATCATAAACCAAATTAATCTTTACATTAATGTTACTAATAATATTTATATTTGATTGTATTCAAAAGGTACAATTCATTTTGGTGATTCCTTAAAGAGAGAATCATTAGATTATCCTTGCTATGTCTAGCACTATAAAAAGAAGAAGGATGAATGTCCTTATTATGCTGATAATATCTTTTGTTAAGCTTATTGTTTGGCATATTAAGTTCAGCATAAATTTAATGATGTTCATTAGTAGGGCGTGTTGTCAACTATTGTAGTTCAATACAGGAGTGAATAAGTTTTTCTACTATTAGGTTTACTGAGAATCAGTAGTCTGTTAAATGTGCACCCACCTGGGTTTGTGGAGCCCGAAGTGTAGAAGGATTATATCCTTGTTAATTAGCCTTTTCCCTATATGAATCTAGAATTGGGAGTCTGAGAGTCAAGATGGATAATCTATATAGTGTTTCAACAAGAAAAAATGCTAACAAAATGATGACTCTACTGGGGATTATTTTAAAAGTTTCATTATTCTGAAAGTCTCTAGTACTGCTTTAAAATTTTAAATCAAATTTAAGTTGAGTTTTCCCATCTGAGTCACACTAACAAAATGGCGACTCTACTGGGGACTATTTTAATGTTCTAGAGTCATGCTTTTTAGGGAGTTAGTCCTTGTGATACTAAGAATATGTCTATTTTTCCTAATAATTGTAAGAGAAATTCTATTTTGCTTATCTGTCATTGCGCACTACATGAAGGTCATGGTCTTGAAGATGATAGAGATATTATCTCACATAGATTAAGTAGTGGTTTTGAAATTTTTATGTGCCCCAGTGCATAATTTTGAAGAAATATTTGCAAGAGAAAGTGAATCTGCACAAGTATAGATAGTAAAGGATAGTGCTCATTTAGAATTATTATTGTAAAAGAAAGTATAAGTTGCGACAAGATTCTTAGCTATTTTATATATTTGTCCCCTACAAAGAGGTGGCGACTCTAATCTCTATGCATTCTAGTGTGATTTTCATATTGAAAATATTGAATATACTTGTCTATTCTAAAAGATGATTCGACAGAGGAACACCAGGTCTCATTATAGATTAAATCTCAAGAAGGATATTGGAGAAGAGTTCCATACTCCTAGAAGGAGACAGTGGTCCAAGAGAAGTGGATCAAATCATGATTCCCAAAATATTTCAAAGAGGGAATAGAGACTCGTATTCCTGAAAGAAGGTCATCTTCATTTGAGAGTGCAAAGAAATCAAGGCCTGTAGGTCCTAATAGGGATGATACATCTTTTGATCCTTTCAGAGAAGGAGAGATGACAGATGTAGGCTTCTTCCCTGTAGAAGAAATTCTAGCTCCACTAGAAGAAACATCTGCTACTGAGACAACCTCTAATGATTTTGATAAGTTAAGAGATGAATTTCTGGCTTTGAGAAAAAATAAAAAGGAGCAAGAGGTAGTGATAGAAGATTCAAGGAAGAGGCATGAACAAGATCTATATGATTTTCTGGTAGAGAGGGAAGAACTCTTGGCTGAAACAAGAAGAAATAACCTCAAGGCTAAGAACTTAAGTGAAGAGGTTAAAGGCTTAGATATAGACTTGTTTGGTGATCTTGATGATTTGAGGAAGAAAGCCCCAAATAAGAAACCAAACTCTGGCAAAGATGAGTTTGAAGGAGAAGGACCTATCATTAGACAATTGCACCCATATGAAATTCAAAGAGTGCAAAACTTAAGACAAGCAGTAAAGATGTCCTCAATAAGGGTAATAAAAATGCTATTGGTGTTATTATAGATGATCCTAAGAAAAATATGACTATCCCTGCAAGAATACCTCAAGTTGATTTAGAACTTGAACAAGCCAGAAAAGATATAGAAGATCTAACCAAATAGATGGAAAAATTAGAGTTAGAGGCTACTGTAGCTGATATGACAATGAAAAAATCGCTCTTACATGCTACTATTAATACTACTACAACTAGTTCTATGTCTATTGATCATGGGAATCAACAAAAAAATCATTCTATTGGTCCTAGTCCAAACAATCAAGGTGCTGGTCCTAAAATTTAAACTTCTAGCCCAAGTGTAGCTTCTTAGCCTGTTGGTTCTAATCCAAGCACCTAAGTATCTAATCTAAAGCAAAGTGTTCCCCCACCTATTCAAAATCAAAAGGGATCAGATGGACCAAGTGGTAACAATGTGCTAGGAAATTTCCAAAGGAGACCTGTTCATATGGATAGGTATAGAGCTCTTTTCTTTGATGGCATTCCTGGTCACCCAAATGTGATCCCCAATAAGGTAAGGGATTAGATCCCTAAATTTATAAGAAATAAGGTCATAACTTGTGAAGAACATTTGAAATATTTCAGTGATAAGATAACTAATTTTGAAATTTAAAATGAAGATGTCATCATGAAACTTTATGTTCAATCTTTAATAGAAGATGTTAGGGATTGGTTTAGAAATCTGCCTAATGATAGTATTGCTTCATGTGACGAGTTTATAAAATATTTTAGGGTATAATACAGAGAACATGTGAACTTTGGTTATATGCTGAATGAATTCAATAACATCAAAAAATTCCCTAATGAGAGTATGGAAGACTTGAACAATAGATTCCAAAAGGCCATGAATAAATTGTTCCAAGTGCTGAGGTTAGATGAGGAATTGTGTCTAACAACTTATTTCAATGCTACTGATGGTAAGATGTCTTACCTGCTTAGGGACAAGAACCCAAAAACCTTGAGAGATGCATATAAAGTAGCCATTGATATTGAAATCAATAGGAGAGCATCAGGAAAGATGGGAAACATGGATGATAGTAAAATTTGGAAAAAAAGGGACCAGCTAGCAAGCTTGTCAAAGAATATGACACAATGTACAAGTTAGTCAGTGCAGTAAAAGACCTCATTACTAGGAAAAAAATGACAGGGGAGGTTACTATGATAATAAATAATCAAACCAAAGGTTTGATAAGAAGCCTAACCTAAGGCATTACCCATACAAAACAAACTAGAGTAATGGTAAGCCCATCTCTGATGATCAAGAGAACCTAAAAGCCAAGGAAACCCCTAATCCCCTAAAAAGGAATAGTAAAAATTATGTTGAAAACACTCTTTGGTGTGATGTCTGCAATATGCCACATTATTCATATCAATGTGTGGTAGCCCAAGCCTTATTTGATCAAATGGGTGAGAGGGATGAACAAATGGGTGCAGGGCAAAGGCCCTGCCATTAATATGTTTACAGTAAAAAACCTTATCCATGATTTTAAAATAGTAATCCACTCTCTAAGGATATGAATAAAGAAGAAAATTTGTGTTTAGAATATCAACCATAGGTTATTCTCTATCAAAATTATGAGGTTGATATTATGTCACAAGTAACTATAAATGCATTGGGAAATGATAAGTCACTTTCTCATTTCAAAATTCCTACTGATCAAGAGAAAATATCCTTGACTGCTACAACCATCAATCAAGCCAGAAATGCATACAATTTGAGAAATAGGAGAGTGGAGACAACTCAAGGTAAACCTCTCCCTACATATATCAAAAATGATTCCCCTCAAGGTTTTGTATATTATCTTGGCAAGGAAAACAAAGATAAAAATCCTGCAACACAAGCATAACCTTCTTCTGATCAAGAAGGAAGAAAAGAAGAGAAAGCGGCCAATGATAAAGCCAAGAAAGGTAAAAAATGGGTGATGTATCCTATGAACTACCATGTTTGACATGAAACATACTCTGACTCAAATGAAAGGTTCAGTCCCACTAATGGAGATGTTGCAAATAAAAGAACATAAAGAAGCTACATTAGCACTTTTGAGAGGGATAGATGATGTCTCTATGTCAAACCATGAAAAAATGTCCTTGAATCTCAATGATGATAGAAAATAAATTTCCTCTATCAAGGAAAAGAATGAAAAAATTAAAGGAAAAGAAAAAAGAAAAGAAATCTCCAATATCTACGTTGGCAATGTAATTCTATGTCACTCTAGTTGTTAATAACTTCTTAGTAAATAATTGCATGATAGATTCTGGTGCTACAGCAACTGTAATGTCATGTCATGTTATGAAGGAAATGTGCCTTCAAGTCGCCACCCCTACTAGAAGTTGTTATGTTATGGACAACAGGGAAGTTCCTATGATAGGAACATTAAAAGACATTGAAGTGAAAATCACTGCTTTTGCAGAAGCTACTTACAGAATGGACATAGTTGTTGTAGATACCAAAATCTATTATGTTATGCTTCTGTCAAGACAATGGGCAACAATAGTGGGTGGAAGACTGCATTTGGACTTATCCTATGCAATGATTCATATAAATGGTAATGAGGTAAATTTGTATAGAGAACCTCATTCACCTATCATGGTGGAGATGGTTATGCATGACCAATTGAATTGTTGTGTAGATATTGATAAGGAAAATATTGCTGTGAAATAAATCAAGCCATAATTGAGAAATATTGATCCAGTTTTTGAAAAGTTGCTGTTGCACCAAAATGGATTGTGACAGATTTACTTTGATGGAGGATGCTCCAAGGAAGGATCAGGAGTAGGAGTCTTATTCATTTCCCCATCAGGAATTACTTTTAAGTAATCTTTCCTGTTAGCCTTTCATTGTACAAATAATATAGCTGAGTATGAGGCCTTAATACTAGGAATAGATATTGTCATTAAACTTGGTATCAAATGTTTGAATATTCATAGAGATTCCCAATTGATCATATCTTAGATAAGGGCACAATATGTTGCCAAAGATGATAGACTAAAAATATACAAGTATGCATTCTGGAATAGGTTAGAATTCTTTGATGCTTTCAACATCCTATGGGTATAAAGATCAAATAATATATTGGCAGAATTTCTTGCTAATGTTTCCCTTAAAAATAATGATGTTACCCTTACTGGCATATCTGTGGTAGAAGTGAAAAATAGACCCTCAGTCCCTCATAATTGTTAGAATGAATTTAGAATAACTGAGAGGGGAGGGGTGAATCAGTTATCCTCAGGTCTAGATGTAGTAAATAAAAACTTTCTGTACTTCAGATCTACTCGGCAACAGTAGCATAAATCAACAACTTTAATCATGTAGTTTACTGTCAATTGAAATTAGCTTGTAGTAACATAACAGTAAAGTAAACCATAAGTATTCACACAATTTGACACAAGTATTTAACATGTAAACCCAATATGGGAAAAACCACCAATAACATGTGTTAGTAAACAGTTTTGCCTCAAAGCAATGCTATCTTAAACTATAAAACAACAGTATACTAACAGCTTGAATTCCTACAGAACTAGTCAGGAATTCTCTGCTTAATGTTTATCTTGATTAACAGGC
>MU226615.1:431893-449582 GCA_018584345.1 Thuja plicata
TGCTTTTGTGAATATGTCTGCTAATTGTTCTTTAGTGTTCACATAATCCAATCTCACTTCTTTACTCTAAACTAGCTCCCTCAAGTAATGATACTTGATAGCTATATGCTTTGTCTTTGAGTGCATAGTAGGATTTTTAGAAATATTAATAGCACTTGTGTTATCACAATATATGACAACTAGATCAGTGATTTCTTCCTTCATACCTTTCACTAGTATCTTCAACCACACAATGTTAGAACAGTTAACTACTGCTGCCACATACTCAGCTTCAGATGTAGATTGTGAGGTGCAGTTCTATTTCTTGCTTGTCCAGTAGATCAATTTCTTTCCTAAAATAAATGCTCCACTAGTAGTGCTTTTCCTATCATCAACATTTCCAGCCTAGTCAAAATTAGTGTAAACTCTGAGTTCAAACTTGTCATTCTTTTTGTAGTATAGACCATAGTCCTTAGTTCCTTTCAAATATCTCAGAATTCTTTTGACTGCCATCATGTGAGTTTCCTTAGGATTAGCAAAAAACCTTGCTACAATCCCAACAGCTAGGGCAATGTCAAGTCTTGTATGAACAACATGTTGTAGTTTTCCAATCATTGACCTGTAGAATGTTTGGTTCACTTCTTTTGTGTCATCATCTTTTGTCAGCTTCTGTGTAGTAGCCATGGGTGTACTCACTGGTTTGGACTCTTCCATTCCAAAAAATTTCAGTATCTCTTTGATATATTTAGATTGAGTGATATAGATACCATTCTTCATTTGATAAATTTTTAATCCAACAAAGAATTTTATTTCACCAAACATAGACATCTCAAACTCAGTTTGCATCTCTATTGCAAATTTTGACATAACACATCTTGTCCATTAAATATGTTTTCATCTACAAAAATTTCAGCTAATAATGTACCTTTTCTTTGCTTTGTCTTTAAGTACAGGTTGTTGTTGTCATTGGTTCTTGCAAATCCAATCTTGATCAGATAATTGTGCAATCTTTCATACCATGCTCTCGGTGCTTGCAAGAAATATAAATAAATCTATTGAAGTGATCATCTACATACAAGAATTCAAGCATTCAAGATCTAATTCATCAAGGAGATCCATTAGTAGCCATTGAAGGATTCAAGCTCATTGGAGCCCTCTTCTTTAATATTTCTCAATCCACATCCATTCAAGATTCTTCCTATTCCAAGATCTATTCAAGATTAATTTTGAATATCTAAAGGCAATTTGATTTGAGACATCCTACATCCTATATTCTACATTCATTTGGAACATTCCTACTAGAGGATCCAAGGATTCGAATCCTCCAAAAGAGTTTCAACATAAGCAAGGTAGGTGAATTGTTTCATTTACTTTGTTTATTACTGTAATTTAAATTCAATTATAAGGTTAATTCCAAAAATGGGGTTTGACCAAGGCAAATCCCTCCCCCCCCAACAAACAAAACCATTATTCTTGCAAGTACAGGTATGGGACAATGAATCTAATTCCAAATCTTGATATCCTTTTTGACCAACATTCAGGATCCACAAATAGAATTTCTATCAGAGTAGTGTAGGTCAAGGTCGACCTAAAGGGGTCAAGATTGACCTACATCTGGGTCAAGGTCGACCTGACATAGATCTAAAAAATATTTCTGGGTTTTCTTTGTCTCTATGTTTCTGTTCTAGATCTGGTTGCATAATTTCCAGAATCCAGATACAGACACCCGAAAACATCATTTTCTAGATCTTCCATATTTTGAGGTTAGTATTTATCTTCCAGTCATTTCAATTGAGGTTTTAATCTTTCTAAATATATTATACACCTCTCCCTCCTATAAACTAGGAATTGAGGGTTTTCCTCTTTCTTCTTATTTTTGATTGATTGATGCATGTGTGCATTGACCATTTTCTTATGGTTGATCAATGTGCATCTTTCCTTTGTGAAATTTAGGGTTAAAAGGAGAGTCTTAATTTCCCTAAACCTTTCAAAAAAAATATCCAACAATTTGACCCTTCAAAACACATCATCCATAATTTTATCTTTACAATATGCTTCCTCTTGCCCTTTGTGATAATGAATTGGTGTACACTTGTAATTTTAGGAAAGATGGTACCCTTTCCTTTTCCTATCAATGCCTCCTCTTATAATCCACTAATCTATAGATAATTATCTCTATAATGCCCATTTTGAGAGGGACTTGATAGGGAAGTATATTAGGGACACCTTCGAAACCATATACTCTAAAAACCATTGAAATAGAGTATAAAATGACATCTCCATAATTATGCACAATATTAATAGTTTGAGAAAAGTATTTTGGTCTTAACAGTCTCAATAAAGATGCAAGGATCCTAGGGTTATTAGTGAACAAAAAGGCTCTAAGCCTAGAAGCAAAACATCTATCAAAGGTGATAACACTGGCATCTTTCTTCTCCCATGACAATTTTGCACTCCATAACTTGAAAGACATCTCTTCATCATCCTTAACTTTCATTAAATCTATTTCCTTGTCAAATTAGTCAGCAACCTTAAATAGGAACATATGCATCAACATTGAAAACTAACCAAATGATTTTTCTTCCTTTGTATTATTAATGCATATTAGGCCATGATGAATTAGATCAGAAAAAAAGGAACAAATTAAAAAATAATGGCCAGATGTGGATGGAGAATCTGCACCATCTGTTGATCTCTAAGTTTTGTTTATCATTAGTGTCCCACACTTAGTCATTTACCTAGGTAGTTTTAGCTGGTCATCACTGCGGTCGAGCTATCTAGTATAGGCCAAGCTATTTGGCATAGTCATTGCCAAGCAGATAATAGTTGCTGAGTCACATGGTTACCAAGTTCAATCAATGCCGAGCGCTAGAGTCTTTGTGTTTCGAGCAAGACAGTTTTGTTATGTATGTCAGGAATGACACCAATTTTGAGGTAAACTATTTTGGGATGACTTATCTAAGAATTTAATACTTTCAATGAGATAATTACACAGTTAATTATTTGATCCCACTACGTGGCATGGAGCCAATCAAAAAATTTGGATTACCCAAGTGGCATATGAATTTGATCCTGATCATTGATCTAGATCTAATTTCCAGATTCGTAAAGTATATGAAGATTGCTTCTTACCCTAATTTTGTAGAGTACTGAGAGAAGTTGTATGCATACATGAGAGATGTGCAAAGGGTTGTTTTGATAGAGGAAGCATAGATCTAGCAGAGTGAAAGTGCAGTGAGTAGCAGAGTAAAGATATACCAGATTATTAGATCAGAGAAGGTATTGAAAAGAGAAGATCCGTTATCAGCATCAGAGTGCATATCGAAGGATTAGATCTTGAGACATTCTAACAAGTGTATTAGGTGAAATATTTTAACAGAGTGGTTCTAACAGACCTTTCTAAATCTCTTAGCTGAGTGCTTACTTTGTTGTAAGTTTAACTCCTTTTACAAGGTATATTGTAATGATCTATATTTCTTAACCGGGTAGACCTTTAACTAGGTAGATTACATATTCTGATCAAATCTTGTAGCCTTAATAGGCACACTTTATTGTTGCAGTAGTAAAATTTTTTGTGGGTGTCATCCCCACCCTAGTTTTACCTTATTGGGTTTCTAGGTTACCAAATTATGTGTATTGTGTTATTTATTTACTATCATGTATGCTACTAAATGATAGATCAATAACATTTATGCATGATTGTGGATCAGTTTGTTTTAAGTGATAAAAGTTGAAGATCTGATTCACCCCCCCGTCTCAGCATCTTTCTTTCCCAATCTTGTATTTCCAACACCATCATGAACATGTAATGAATAGGTATTTCCTTTTCTTCATCCTCCCCAAAAATTTGACATAGGGTACTGTATACACCTCTAGCCTTTTGATTGAAATAATCAAATTTGAATGGTTCAGGTGTACTGGGTCCTACTACAACCAAATCCCCTATTTTATTGAAAAAATATTTCAAAGGTCCACCTCTGAGATAGTTCCTTTGGGATTTATATACCTCCTTAAACTTATTAAAATCGATTTTGTCCATTTGAATATCAGGATTATTTAATTGGAACACTTCTCTGATTCCCTTAGTTGTGACATTTATCAACACCTATCCACTTATATCCCTTACTACCCTGGACACACTATCATATTTTATTGCTACTTGGATCAACAAATAAATATCCATAAAGACTCCAAGAACCACCAATTTACCAACATGAAACTTCCATATGTTACTATTAGGTACAAATGCATTTCTCTAATTGAAAGCCACTTTAAACAGTGATAGACCAGGTATAGTGGTTTTTGCATCCCTGACTCATCTGCCCTTATCATATAAACCCTCCCCAATTTTAAAACAAGGGTTTTTTGGAACCATTTCTTTAATTTTGGTGGTATCATTTGTTGATATAGTTAGTTGTTGTAGAAGATCATCACAAACATTCCTTTCTTCATAGTCTATTTTTCCAGTAAATTCTCTTCTGGGTGCAATTTTAATTTAGGGTTTCCTACTCAAACAGTTTCAGCTTTATAGACAATTCCTATTTCCTTTATAATGTTGAAAACCCTATTAGAAACAAAGCTTACAATGTTTCAGAGTGAAAAATCAGAGCAACATACCCATTCTAGACAAGTCAAAAATCAAACAAAAATCACTCCAACTCAGCACTTCAATCACTTTAGCAATTATGGCTTTTGAAAACTTAAGCGAACAATCTTATACCAATCCCATCACTTCCTAGAATTTAATATTAACTAAGATGGACGAACATTCTGCCATTACTTCCACCTGATTTGAAATTTCAAGGCCCAATGGTTCAGAAGATTTACTTTACCAGTTTAAAACATACTCATTAATCTTAACAATTTCCTCTCAAATCCTACGGCTAGCAGAAGCTAACAACAACTTCCATCATTTTGGACACACGTCAACAAAGTGTAATTTATTAATTACTAGATCATGATCACTTTTTTCCAGAGGCTTTACACCTACTGTTAGATCTTTTTAGAGTTGACAACGGTTTACTTTCCTTTACCTTCGATAGGGTCCCATCACTTATCCACATGTCACCATAGTGTGATGCCTTGAAGGATAGATAATGATCACTTTCCTTTTAAGGCTTCATGCCCATTGTTAAATTTACTTTAAATTCACCACAAGTAGATTTACCTATCACTTTAATGACCATAGGTATAATATACTAGATAGGACATGAGGAACCCAGGTGTGATTCCTTAAAGACTAAACATCCATCATCTCTTCCTTAAGGATTTACGCCAGCCAGATGACCAAATCTAATATGCCTGTAGATTAAATGTTTTAAACCACCAATTTGGTCCCACTAACCTTCCACATGTCATCAAGGTGTGATCCCTCAAACATTAAATATCTTCATCTTCATGATCAAGGCTTCACACTGGCCGTAGATCCTTTTCAAACTTGTTTTCCTTTAAACACCTGGGTTCCACATTTTGTATGCCTTAAAGGTTATGATCAACGCATCTTTTAATCAAGGAATCAACAATGACCATTAGATCAAACACAACTTGTCTGCGTTTTATCTTAATCCTTAAATATATGTTGTACCCGCTATCCACCACATGTCACTTGGGCATGTTTCCTTGATCATTAAAAAGATCCATCTTGTGATTTAAGGGATAATTCTTGTCGTTGGATTAAAACAACTTGCATGTCAGATGTAAAAGATAATAAGGTTCACCAGTAACTTAGGATTTAGGAAAAATAAAGGAACCCACCCGACTTGAGGAGATATGAAACCTAACTATTAAATGGATAAAGTGGCCCCATTCAGACATGAAAAATGCAACACATGGGTTATTATCACTTAAGTGAATCATAAAGTAACTCAAAAATAGAACAAACTTTGAGGGTTTAAGGGTTTTTCATTTAAAATGATTTAACAAGGCTTAGGGTTTTACCACCGAGGGATTGAAAAATAAACATGTAGGATTTATGCCACACAAAAACCTCCTCAAAACTCAATTTCCCTTTGAATGCAGACATTTTTGAACAATTGCATTCATATCTAACACTATCAAGAGTCAAGACATAAAATTTGTTAATATAATCCAAAATTTTAATAGGTGCAAAAAACCAAATATAGTGCCAACAGTGGCTCTATCTAAGGATCCTCGAAAGTTAGTTCATAGAAAGAATATAGATTCCCTGGGAGATAGACCACAACCACACTAACCAACTATAGGAAACAAACACACAATAGAAAGGAAACACACCAGCTAACCTACATCCCTAAACTATACATATATACAAAGCTACTATGCATGGAAGAAATTGATTTAATTGAAGAAGTTTTTTAGAAATTGTCCATGCACTGGAAATTTCTATTCCTCATCGTTCATGTTCTTGAGAAAATATGAATCCTTTCCAAATATCTAATAAATAATAAAGGGACCTAACCACAAAGATTCAAATTTCTTATGCTTTCCCTTATCTTCTACCCTGGCATTCCTCTAAAGAAGCAAATCACCAGGCTGAAATTTTCTATCATTTTCCCTTTTATCAAAAATATATTTCATCTTTTTCTGTAATTTGATATTTTCCTTTTGGATATCTCTTCTCACTTCATCCAATTCTACTAACTTAACCATTCTTTCTTGCACTAGCTCAAATACTTCTAATCCCTCATCTTGGATGAAGTTATAGGCTGGAAGAAAATTGTTTATAGGCATTCTAGATTGAACACCATTCACTGGTTCAAAAGGAGACTTTCATGTTTCCCTCTTCACAATAATTATGTTTTCCCATAAGGCAAGCTTCAATTTTGTATTCCATGCCTTTTTTTTTGTTTTCTAGGGTCTTCTTCAAAATTTGCAAAATACTTTTGTCACTAGATTCTACTTTCCCATTGGCCTGTGGATGGTAAGGGGATGAATATGATATAAGCATTCCCATGTCAGAACAAAAATCAATAAACTCTTCTGATCTAAAACAAATTGCATTATGCATTAGTAGTTTAACAGGGATACCAAACCTAGTAATGATATTATCCATTAGAAAGTTAACCACCATTGTGCTTGTGGCCTTTTTAGTTGGCATTTCTTCAACCCACTTGGTAAATTAATCAATAGCAACCAAAATCCAGTTATGTCCCCCACTCAATTTTTCTGCAAACTCTCCAATGAATTCCATTCCCCACATAGAAAAAGGTGCTTCTACAAATTTAGAATTCAACAATAGGGTACCTGAAAAATTCATCTTATTAGAGAATCTATGACATGGTTCACATTTCTTGACAAAATAATGGGCATCTTTAAACAAATAAGGAAAATAATATCCAACCCTTAAGATTTTATGAGCTGTTGCTCTCACTGAATAATGTCCTCCACACATACCATAATGCATTTCTCTCAAAACCCTTTTATATTATCCTTTGTCTAGACATAACAACAATATTACATCCCTATTTTTCCAATTCAGGTCACCTTGCAATAGTACATATCTTTGAGCTTGCAATCTTAGACTTCTTGATGCAAAGTGGGCAACTGGAAGCCTCTAAGTGACCCAAATAGAGCAATATACCCCAAAACTACTTGATTCAAAGCCAAAGTTCTTCACACTTGTCACAAGTGTGGGAAAAGAACTTGTTTAGGCTATAAAAACCTCAACACCCAAAGGGGAAACCTAATCGCTAGGTTCTACCAGTCATACTACACCATCTACCAAGAGTGGCTTCAGGAGCACTTGACTCAAATTCTTAACAAAACCCCAAATGAATCAAGTGACCAAGGGTGAGCTATGCTCATAGGTGGGGTCTATTTAGGTCCCTAACATTTATTTCCAATGGTTCTTTCACTCAAATGCAATCCATATGCCATGGTTGCTTCACAAACCCAAGACTATGTTTGTAGCCTTTTTCAGAAGGAAATTTTACTTTAATTGAGATTTTTAAACATAACCCCAATAAATGATTAGGGATTTAGGGACCCTTTATGGCCCAAGACCTTGGAATTAAGCCCTAGAACATGGAAATGAGAAAGAGATAGGAAAATACACAAAATTGCTTTTGTAATTAGGGCTAATTAGGCCTACATTTACACTAGAGGTACCTTTAGGAAGCATCCAAATACCAAATAAATTATTGAATCATGTGGAGGCATATACAAGGGTCTCCTCCTCCAATTTAGAGCCTCTGATCAATCCCCAAGTGAGAGTTATGGTTGTTGTCCTAATTTTGGATGGGTGCATACATGAGGATATACACCTAGGGCATCATTGTAACTCCACCTCCTTGAACTTTAAAGAACCTATATTGAAGAATCTTAAAGATAATCATATAAAAAATCTTTCTACCAATGGTCATTGGATTCCCATGGTGGAAAGTGGAAATACACTTAATTTTCTAAGAAACCCTGAATTAGGGCCTACAATCTAGGTAGTGAGTTTGTAAATTCAATAACTTTCAAACCAAGATCAATAAATACATGAGACCAAAACCAAATGAAGGAAGTTTCACAAAAATAACCCTTTGTGTCATAATTTCATGTCCTTCTATCTGTACCTGACCATATACAATGACTATCTCTCAGGAATGCAAAAAAAAAGGTTATTTTTATTAATTTTTAAATGCCAAAATTAGATGACCAGCCTACCACCCACCTAAAAGTGCTATTTTAGGAACTCCCAATGGTTACATGAAAATTTTGAACTGACTTGACCATTTGGGAGCTGGTTTTCAAAAAGTGTCTAAGTTTGCTCAAAAGTTGTTTGACAACTTTTTAGCAACTTTTTCATTTTTTGCAATTTTGCAAATCTAGTGACCAAACTTGGTCATGATGTTATTTTTTTGATCCCTAGTGGATCCAAACATTAAAAACTTAAGAAAAACCTATTCCTAGGGTTTTGTATCATTAATGACTCATATTTAACCAAGGGCTCATAATGTGCCAATCTTGGAACTATGGTCTTACAAGGTGATCTAGTGATTAACCCAATGTCTAAATATCACTAAAGGTCTCTTAGGACCTTGAGGGAACCCCTAGGGTACATAGGAACATTTGGTTTAGTTTGGGTCCTCCTACACCATATTACCCATGAGATTTGACCTCAAGTTCCCACTTGAGGATAGCTGGTCAACAGTGGTTCCATGTTGTTGGATCTGGTCCTCTATCATCTAGGTAGCATCTATTGGAGGGAGTCCTTTCCATTTCACTAAGTACTGCATCTACTTATTCTTTCTTATCTACTCCAATACTTTGGATTCCAAAATGGTGTCTAACTCCATTGGATTTATTGGTGGGAGATCTGTCACATAGTCTCCATCATCTTCAGCTTGTCATCCCTACACATTGACAATGTCCGCAACACACTTGTAAGAAGTGAGGTCTGCAATATTAAAAATAGGAGAAATCAGTAAAGTAGGGGGCAAGGAAATCTCATATACATTTTCACCCATCTTGGTGAGGATTGTGCAAGGACCAATTTTATTCATGTGTAACTTCAAATATTTTCCTTTAGGGAGTCTCTTCGTCCTTAGGTATGCCCATACCTTATCTCCAACTTTGAAGTGAACTTCTCTTCTCCTCTTGTCTACTTGTGCTTTGTATTTCATAATAGACTGTTGTAGTGACTCTTTTACTTCTGTCTGGACTTTATAGATTAGTTTGGCTAACTCCTCTCCTTGTGCACTCACTCTGAAATCAGATGGTAACTCTACTAAATCCAATGGACCTTTAGGATGAAGTCCATACACTATTTGAAAAGGTGTCTTTCCAATGGACCTGCTCATGGAGTCATTGAATAAAAATTATTCCTGAGGTAGGATCATGTCCCAAATTTGTGTGTACTATTTGGTTAGGCATCTCAAGAGATTACCAAGTGATCTTTTTACCACCTCCATTTTCCCATCTGTTTGAGGGTGGTATACTGAACTGTAAGTCAGATTTGTGCCCAACTTCTTGAAGAGTGTCCTCCAAAAATGACCCTGAAACTTCACATCTCTATCAGACACTAGTATTTATGGTAGACCATGGATTCTAACCACTTCCTTAAACAATAGGTTTTCTATATGGGAGGCATCATTTATTCTCTTGCAAGGAACAAAGTGCACCATTTTACTAAATCTGTCCACTATTATAAAAACATTATCATAACCCTGCTTTGTCCTTGGAAAACCCATGACAAAATCCATTGAAATTGACTCCCATGGCCTAGAGGGAATTGGTAGGGGTTGATAGAATCCTTGGTTAGTGGATACACTCTTTGCTTGCTGGAAAATAGTACAAGATTCATCAAATTTCTTGACTTCATTCCCCATCTTTGGCCAAAAATAACTTCTTTTCACTAATTCAGTAGTCTTATCTATTCCAAAATGTTCTCCTAAGCCACCACAATGTTTTTATTTAATGATATTTGTTCTCATGGAAAATTTAGGAATGCACAATTGGGCTCATTTAAACAAGAGTCCATTCTAAATCAGAAAATTAGAAAATTCAGTATGGTATTTGCCAACCATTTTAGTGCATACCTCAAAAACTTCTCCAAATTCTGGATCATTAGAATATAGGTGATTTAGGGATTCAATCCCTACACTATGAAGTTGAACTTCCTCAAATAACCCAATCCTCCTACTTAGGGCATCAACCACTTTGTTTGCCACTCTTTTTTTGTGTTTAATATTGAAGGTATATGCCTGCAGCTACTCCATCCATTTCATGTGTTTGACCCCAAGCTTCTCTTGACTATTTAGAAAACTTAAAGCATGGTTATCAGTATAAACAATGAATTATTTAGGGATTAAATAGTGTCTCCACTTTTTCAAGGCTTGCACCATTTCATAAAGCTCTAAATCATAAGTAGAATACCTCCTTTTGGCATCATTCAATTTTTCTGAGAAAAATGCTATAGCCTTACCTTCTTGGCTCAATACTATACCTATAGCCAAGTTGCTTGCATCTGTCCCAACTATGAATACCTTGTTGAAGTCAGGGAGTACTAGGATTGGGTATTGTACCACTCTATTATTGATATATTGAAATGCATCAGCTGCTTCTTTAGTCCACTCAAATCTAGTCTTCTTTCCACCTTTTATTGTGTCCAACATAGGATCACACACATGGCTACAATTCTTTATAAACTTCCTATAAAAAATTTCTAAACCATGAAAGCTTCTAACATCACCTTGGTTCTTTGGTGGAGGCCAGTTGACTATTGCTACAACCTTCTCTGGATCCATTTTGAGAGTGCCTTGGGAGATGACAAATCCTAGGAAGATGAGTTGATTCTTCATAAACATACATTCTTCCAAGTTAATGACTAACCTGTGTTGATGGAGTCTCCTTAGAACTTGCTCAACATGATCAAGGTCTTCCTCTTTGCTATGACTGTAAATCAGAATGTCATCCAAATATATGACCACAAACTTTCCAATAAAATCAATAAAGACCTCATTCATGAGTCTCATGAATGTACTAGGAGTATTAATAAAACCAAATGGCATAACAATCCACTCAAAAAAACCTTCAGTTGTCTTAAACACTATCTTCCATTCATCTCCTGACTTAATCTTGATTTGATGATAGCCTGATTTTAAAACAATCTTAGTGAAGTAACAAGAAGTGCCTAATTGGTCCAGTAGATCTTCCGTTTGTGGAATGGGGAACCTATATCTAATTTTTATCTTGTTTAGGGCCCTATTTTTAGTACATAATCTCCACTTGGCATCCTTTTTAGGGGCTAAAACTGATGGGACAACACATGCACTGAGACTCTTTTGGATGAGTCCCTTCTCTAAAAGTTCAATGACTTGTCTTGAAATCTCTGCATGTTGCAATGGTGTCATCTTATATGGGGCTTTGTTTGGAAAAGAGGAGCTAGGTATTAAGTCAACTTGATGACTAATATCTCTCAAGGGAGGGAGGGTTGTCGGCAGGTCACTAGTAGTGACAACATTGTATTTTGTGAGTAACTTTAAACTTCATCTGGTATAGGATCATCATTATCAAATATTACATTATCCCTAGGCTTGGATATTAAGACATAGGCTTCAGTTTCAGGCTCCCTCAATACTTTTAGCATTTCTTTTCCCCCCATGGTTATAACAGTAGGTTCCTTCTCTGTTTTGATATCAGGCAGGGGCTTCATAGTGAAATTTTTTCCATCTTTAGTGATGGATTAGGTGTTTTTAATACAATGGTGTGTGGCATCTACATTACACTGCCAAGGCCTACCTAGGAGAATGTGGGAGGCATCCATCTCCACAACATCACAAAGAACTTTGTCTTTAAAGTCTTCTATTAAAAATTATATCCATGCTTGTTTAGTCACTAAGGTTTGTTGACCCTCTGTTAGCCAAGAGACATGATAAGGAAAAGGATGAGGTTTCTTAGGGAGGTTTAACTTCTGTACCATTTCACAAGATACTAGATTTTTAGTTGAGCCAGAATCTATAAGTAAATTACATACCTTCCCATTGCATTTGATCTTTTTTTGGAAGAGATTCTTTCTTTGAGGAGGTTCTTAGCTTTGTGGAACTTGAAGGAAGAATTGTCTCATCATCAAACATGCTCCTTCCTCTAGTTCTAATTCCCTTGCATTAGCACTGTCTTCTTGCTTGTCCTCTTGAATGATTTGAGCTCTTCTTTCACCTTGGTTATTGTTATTTATCTTTTCAGGGCATCTCCTTCCATGGTGTCCCAATTCATTGTAGTAGTAACACCTTAATGGTCTATTTCCTCTTCGAGTGTTTGTCCTTCCCATATTGAAAGTTCTTCTCCCTCTATAGTTACCTCTAAAGTTTGTATCAATATTTTCTTTGTCTCCTTGGTTAGGGGTACTGCTGCTATTACCACTATATTTCCCTCTATTCCAAGAGGTTCCTCTTTCTCTAAAGTTCTTCCCACTATCATTACTCTTTCCCTTTCCAAACTCTTGCTTTCTCTTCCAATTTTCCTCTACCTTGAGTGCCATTTGATAGCACTTGTTCACTGTTGTAGGGTAGTGTAGGCTAAGTTCCTCTTGAATGGATAATTTGAGACCATTCATATATCTTGCTAATTTCTCTTCCTCATATTCTACCACATTTGTCTTCATACACAATTTTAGAAACTCCTCAGTGTATAGGCCTACATCCATATGATTTTTCTTTAGGCTTTTCTTCCTCCTATGGAGTTCAACCCCATAGTCTTCAGGCACATAGGTCTCCTTGATCAATGCAATCATTTTGTTCCATGAAGATATCATACTCTTCCCATTCTTCACCCTCTCTATTTGGATGAAGTTCCACCAAGTTAGGGCTGCTTCCTTCAACTTGGATATTTCCATCTTCACTCTCTACTTCTCAGGGATGTCCTCACACTCAAAAAATCTTGTTAGGGCCTCTACCAATCCAACACCAAATATGCATTCATCTTTCCATTAAAAGTTGGTAGATCCAACTTCTCCTCCATGGTTCTTATTCCCATAGACTTTAAGGAATATATAATGGGTCTCTCATCTAGAGAAATGTTTACATCCTGATCAGCATTGTCATCCTCTGACTCACTTCCCTCTTCACCACCAAAAGTGTCCTCTTTGCCCCTCTCTACCTTGTTATCAAACTCTTGAAGTCTTCTTGTCAAGGCTGCATTTTTTCCCCTCTATTCTCTCACCATCTTTGATAGTTCAATATTTTTAACCCTTGAAGGGATATCTTCATCCTCATGAGCATACATAGCTTAGATACCACTTAATGCAAAGTGGGCAACTGGAAGCCTCTAAGTGACCCAAATAGGGCAATATACCCCAAAAGTACTTGATTCAAAGCCAAAGTGCTTCACACTTGTCACAAATGTGGGAAAATGACTTGGTTAGGCTATAACAACCTCAACACCCAAGGGGAAACCTAATCACTAGGTTCTACCAGTCCTACTACACCATCTACCAAGAGTGGCTTCAGGAGCACTTGACTCAAATTATTAACAATACCCCCGAATGACTTAAGGGACTAGGGGTGACCTATTCTCATAGGTGGGGTCTCTTTAGGTCCCAAAAATTTAGTTCCAATGGTTCTTTCACTCAAATGCAATCCATATGCCATGGTTGCTTCACAAACCCAAGACTATGCTTGTAGCCTTTTTTAGAAGGAAAATTTACTTTAATTGAGATTCTTACATATAGCCCTAATAAATAAATATGGATTCAGGGACCCTTTATGGCCTAATACCTTGGACTTAAGCCCTAGAACATGGAAATGAGAAAGAGATAGGAAAATACACAAAATTGCTTCTGTAATTAGGGATTATTAGGCCTCCATTTACACTAGAGGTACCTTTAGGATGCATCCAAATACCAAATAAATGATTGGATCATATGGAGGTGTATACAAGGGTCTCCTCCTCTGATTTAGAGCCTCTGATCAATCCCCATGCGAGAGTTATGGTTGTTGTCCTAATTCTAGATGGGTGCATACATGAGGATATACACCTAGGGCATCATTGTAACTCCACCTCCCTATAATTTAAAGAACCTATATTTCATAATCTTAAATAGAATCATATAAACAAGCTTTCCACCAAGGGTCATTGAATTCCCATGGTGGAAAGTGGAAATACACTTAATTTTCTAAGAAACCTTGAATTAGGGCCTACAATCCGGGCAGTGAGTTTGTAAATTCAATAAATTTCAAACCAAGATCGATCAACACATGAGACAAAAACAAAATGAAGGAATATTCACAACAATAACCCTTGGCATCATAATTTCATGTCCTTTTATCCATACCCGACCGTACACAATGACTGTCTCTCGGGAATGCAAAAAAATGGTTATTTTTATTAATTTTCAAATGCCAAAATTACATGATCAGCCTACCACCTGCCTAAAAGGGATATTGTAGGCACTCCCAATGGTTACATGAAAATTTTTAACTAACTTCACCATTTGGGAGTTGGTTTTCAAAAATTTGGTAAGTTTGCTCAAAAGTTGCTTGACAACTTTTGAGCAACTTTTACATTTTTTGCAATTTTGCAAATCTAGTGACACTAGTACATTAGGCCTCTATTTTCAACCAAATTTTTTTATGACAAGCCAATTTGGCTTCTGAAATTATTATTATTTTTATTTATGATCCTGAAAAGGTCAAAATTTTGATGGGTATTAAGAAAGGTCAAATGTTCAACGAACACGGGATTATAAAAAAAAAAAAACTAAAAAGTCAAACACATTTTTCATTTTTTCATTGAACACAGGAAGTGCTTTGGGTGGGAGGAGGGCATCCAAAATTTGTGCCTAGTAATTATGTTTGTATCACATATTTTTTGGTTTTAAACGAAGCGCTTTTCAAAATTGTTCATTTTCCAAAAACCGTATAAACCCTAGATGCATAATAATTGTAGTCGTGCAATTTTGTATGGATGGAAAAAACATGATATGGTGTAGAATGTTGCCGTGATTCTTTAGAAGTGAGTCAAATTTCTTAGCAAACAAACCCTTGATTTTTGTTTTAAAAAATCAATTAAAAGACTGCAAAAATGATTCAATACTATTCCAATGATTCCATTTTTCCCTTTCTATATAACCTACCATTATATCGAATATGTGGTGTCAACATAAGTCACATACGCCTATGAAGTGAATGCTACAAATTAAACCTCTCACCTATAGTGTATCTTGTGCCTCTTTCCCTCCACTAACCAAACATATGACCAAACATAACAATCTACAGTAGAACTACAATTTTTTAGGGAAATAGATGAGTGGCTTACCATCACACCAAGTCTTTCTCACGAAAGTAGAGGCACCATAACATATGTTCTTCTTTTAGTCCTGTAATATGTTAGAAAAATGGGCATAAAACATGGTCTTGGAAAGAGGCTACATCAATTAAACACATCATGGGGCTACATGTAAGCACCACATATTAGACACAAATTATGTATGTATGTATCGTCCTAAGGTTACGAAAATCTAAACTTCTCCTTGTTGAGTCCCTTGTCCTCCATGATAAAATTGTTTAAGAATATGAAACCAATCATGGAAAAATAAAAAAGGATAAGGAGATAAAGATGATTGAGTCTGGTGAGACAAGTGATGTAGTAGAGAATTCAACCTGAATCTTATTCCTTAGTAACACTTGTGGATCAATATAAATTTCTTGGGTCTTCAATCAGTATTCAATAATTTTCAACTTGAATATTCTTCCTCAAAATATGCTACTCATTAGCGATGATTTCTTGTCTCAATCAGTTCTCAATAATTTTCTACAAGTATTTTCTCCATTACCACAGCTAGCAATGAACATTTGTGTGGATGGAAATGTTCACTAAATATTGAATATTGTAGATTTATTGGCTGTCTTTCTTGATTCCATTTAACCTCTTCAATCATCTATAATTGAGTACATGGAACAAGTTCATAAAATTCATCAAATAAGATCCTTCTCAAGTCTTCCATATGATCAAATTGTGCATATGATCATCTAAAATCAGAGAAAATAGAAGAGGAAGAAGAAGAAGATGCGTGAGATAACTTTGACTTGGTCCTCTAGCATTGTGGACATTGCTTCCTAAGGATAGCACATATTGTGTCCTTAAATACAACACATTTTGTGACATGGTTTTCAACAAGATATTTTATTTTGGATCTCATATTTTATAATGTGAATAGTGATCTTCCATCCTTAGGAATTATATAGTTTAATATGTAAAACAAGGCACTAACATAAAATGTGGCCCACTTAATGGGTATGGAATGATTAGGGTTTCACATAATCGTGATTACATAAGGAGTCAAACACTCAGCACTAGAGGTCACAATAATCAACTAATAGAACACAACTCCTATCCATGGATGTATTGACATACAACTAACAATAAAGAGATTCATTAAGCTCATATTGCATTTAGTTTCCCATAAAGGTGATGTCAAGGATAGATTCATGAACATCATGGATGTAGAAATAAACAATGATTAAGATTAATATGCAACAACTATTAGATAAACATCGATAGCAAGCAAAGAGAATTATAAATTCATGCAAGTAATCAATTAAGGCATTTGCAGTGCAAGGAGGTGGCATCAAGCATCAATTAAGTGGAAATATGGACTTATATATTACAGCAACTTGAGTGGCAATCAGCAATATCAATATAGAAATTAAGTAACTAATTGATCAATAAGTCATGTTCACCAATCATAACAACATGTGCAAAGGAAATCAATTATAATTGACTCCTCTAACTCTATTGTAAACAATAAACAAGAATATCAAATAGACTAACTACACAAGTCTAATCAAGATTAAGAGTTGATTGGACAACAACTACAATAAGCAGATATTGTCATTACTTATGAGAAGAGGCATGAGTTTGAATTTTAATGGCAACGATCAAGTCTTAAAGAGGAATTACGAAGAGACGCCACCCTTGAAAAATATTAGTTCCCAGCTACAATTACCAGCGATCACTAAGAGTGTTATTGGTATAATAAACTGATTTAACCTTGAAGGGAAGCAAATGAGAAAGATATGAGTTGTCATTAAGAGATATAAGTATAAATGAAGCCTCAAACACATTCAATCATCATCGGCTGCGAAAAATAAAAAGGGAAAGAATAACTTCAGACTATCGATATCTTGGTATGAGTATCATTTGATACAAAAATTGGATAGCAAGTATTTATGTAATTATTATTGTTTGGAGTTTGTGTATTATAGAGATCTAGATAATAATAAGTGATTACATATATACATACATATAT
>MU226615.1:462325-498487 GCA_018584345.1 Thuja plicata
TATATATATATAAGTCTATACAATACACACTGGCAACATATTACTCTTGGCAGCCCTTGTTCGCTTATTATTACATCTTGAGAAAGACAAAATACAACCATGCAAATTTTGAGTGTTATAAAGTAAATGTGTAAAATGAATCCATGCCTTTTCATTTGATAACTCACATTTGGTTCTTTCTCTAAAAAGTCCAAAATATACTGGTTATTGATCTGTCAGCATTGTTGTAGGTGTTAGAATGTGTACTTTCACCTAATGAAATTGAGATCTAGGTTACAAATTTCATGTTGATATGTGGTTGTTAGCTTGGTATAAATATAAATAAGTTAATATTTGACTGCAGTTGTAATACTAAAGATATGCTCTATGTAAAACTCATCACCTAGAAATTGTTTTGCTGCAAGTCCCCCTTGTTGTGAGTCACTTTAGTTGCATGGTCAACGCGTAGAAGGATAATGCCTTAGCTTTTCAGTAGTTAATAAAGGAGGGTAAGAATCACTTATCATAAAATATTCTATGAATCTATTTGCATGGTAATCTATCACTTCCTAAATATATTTTCTATGGATTATATCTAAACTTGTAAATGTGATACTTATTTTTATTGTAGGAATAAAGGAGATTGTATTCATGAGTGGGTTCGACATAATAGTAATGGAGGATTAGAAAAACTAAGCAATGATGGTGAGCCACTTTTAGTAAGATTTGAATTTTCTTTAAATAAATATTTAATGGGTATGATCACAATTAATATTTGTAATAATTACTAGTTGAGAGATCCATGTACATTAAAAATTTCCCCCAAAGGGAAGAAGCCTCTCTAACAAAACATAGAATAGATTTGACCCCTCTCCCTCCAAATGGAGAGAGAAAGGACCTCAAGAGTAAGGAAAGACTAGGTATCCCCCCCACAAGATGAAGCCTCCCACACCCCCAACAAAGTTAACAAATAAGAATACTTTCTTTACGTGAAGGTTTTGGTAAAAATATTGGCAACTTGCTTGGATGTTAGGCAATATTAGACTGATGACTTGTCCATGAATGAGATCCCCAATGTAGTGTATCTAGATTTCAATATGCTTGGTCATTTGATGATGGATTGGGATACATGAGATTTGAGTAGCACATTGTTTGTCTCAAAATATGATAGATGGTTGTTTAGATTGAATACCAAACTCAATGAGAAGATTCTGAAACCAAATAGCCTCAGTTTTGATACTCGGCTTCAATAGAAGATGGACCAATAAAAAATTGCTTCTTTCTCTCTAACAAACAAGTCTTGAAGCAAGTGAGAAGCTATAACTTGAAGTAGACTTGCGATCCAAATAATTACTTACACAATCTCAATTTGTGTAGTCCACCGAGTTGAAATGAATGCTCGTTGCGTAGTGAATCCCAAAATTTTGAGTATCTTTATTGTAGTAGAGAATTTCTTGGCTAATTTCTAGTGAAACCCATAGGGCCCACACATGAATTGAGAGACCATGCCCAAAACTCCTGAAATGTCAATTCTTGTGAGTCAAATAGATGAGATCCCCAACAAGTTGTTCCTACAAAGTATCGACAATCAAGTGTGAACAACACTAAGCCTCAAGTCTGACTCTAGAAAGAAAGGGACTTGGAGTAGGCCTAGAGTAACCAATTTGAAATCTTGAGAGAAATTTGAGAGCACATATGGATTGTGTATTGTGATCCTGGAAGTAGGCAAAGATATCTCAATCTCAAGAAAATAGTGCAAAAAGCACAAGTCAATCATCAAAAACTTGTCACGGAGGGTAGTTTTCACTGTAGTAATCATTGATGAGGAACTCCATGTGCTCAATAGGTCATCAACATAGATAACCATAAGGAGTGAATTATCTTGACACATACCATACACTTGAAGATAAATATCTAGACTAATCACTGATCAGGATGTCATTGGTGATTACTCTAGATATTGATAACTTTTTCCAACTGGCCCAAATGATTCTTGGTTGGTGGCAACTGCCATAACATGAATTTCATCTTTGTGCAAAAAGTTCTCAACAAGTTGCAATGTTGCAAAGTTGTCAAATTGGTAACTTTTTCAACTTTTTTACATTTTCTATCAAATACTAGCTTCCTTGCCTAGATGTGATAAAAAATCATGTCAAAATATCATTTGACATGATTTTGTCTCACATCTAGGCAAGGAAGCCAACATTCGATAGAAAATTTAAAAAATTTGGAAAACTTATCGATTTGAAAACTTTACAATTATCATTGCAACTTCTTGAGAACTTTTTAGAAAAAGATGCAATTTGTTTTCTTTTTAAATTCAATATTGGTCAAAATTTTGACATCCCTTGGTCGAAACATTAACTTAGACCAAATTACATTTTGACCATTCTATGTAAAAATTTTGTGTCATGGGTTTGGCATCTTGGTCGGATGGGTCAAAAATTTCAACCAAACTTGGTCGAAACATTAACTTGGGTCGGTGTATGTTTTGACTATTATGTGTCAAAAATATGCGTCGTGGGTTTGACATCCTAGTCAGATCAGTTAAACATTCGGATGAAAGTTGGTCAAAGTTTTGAGAAATAATATGGACATTTCAACATGCCAATTTCGACCAAAGTTTGTGTTGAAATTTTGACTTAAACTAGGATGTGTCAAACTTTCAACCATAAAAATACCGAAAAATCAAATTGTGGGTCTTTTGACTAATTTGGGTAGATAATTTAACCAATTTTCATCGAAAATAGGGGCCAATTCTACTAGTGTGACCAAACTTGGTCATGATGTTATTTTTGTGATCCCTAGTGGATCCAAACATTAAAAACTTAAGAAAAACCTATTCCTAGGGTTTTGGATCATTAATGACTCATAGTTAACCAAGGGCTCATAATGTGCCATTCTTGGAAGTATGGTCTTACAAGGTTATCTAGTGATTAACCCATTGTCTAAATATCACTAAAGGTCTCTTAAGACCTTGAGGAACCCCCTAGGGTCCTGTTGGTGAACATATTTGTTTCTGTGTTAATTGCAAATTATACTAACTCTATGCCTCTTGGGAAACAAACTATCCTACAATAGTTGGGCAAGCATGAGATGATTGCTTCCCTCTGAATTATTTGAGGTATAGATCCCTATCAGAAACATCTACTAAAAATCTGAAATTAAAACCAAGGACTATACTTTTAACCTGAAAGCACATAAGGATCACTCAAATACTCTTAGGTATTGAGGTAAAATCAAACAAAAAAAAAAGAACAACAACAAAGAAAGGCACAACTTCTTTGATTTGGAAAATAGTAATCTTGAATAGAAATAAGGAAGGGAATTGTTTGGAGAGATAGATAAATACCATGCATTTACTATAAACTAGTAATGAGAGATATACCAATTCACAAAGTAATCGATATGTCATAAATCTAAATTCATAGGTTTAAATTTAACATGCATTAGAATAACATGATCACACAGAACAAAGTCTGAGATTAATCTGATCCAAAAATATATTTCTATTCAATTTCCATATAAAATATGTAAAATCTTAACGAAATCAGAAAATGTTTATCTAAGTCTAATAGATTCCAAAATTTCATCATCCTTTTCCCAATATCATGTTCTAGCATATATATTTTAACAGGTTCGAGAGGCTTGCCTTAAAACTCAGCCTCTCAACCTAACCAAAAAGAAATGGTTTCAGACCAGAAAAACACAGAGTAAATTTTTTTTGACAATAGTTAAAACATAAACAAAATGCCCCAAACATAGGCATGAAAATCATCACGTGATCATGTGTCTTCAGTTATTATCTCTGGATGTGGCTCCTCGGACCAGCTTCCAGCTCGGGAAAAAACTCACGAACTCCTGGATCGGGTGAGAGTGGAGATTCTTCACACCGTTCAGCTTCACAAGACATGCGCTCTTTTCCCATTTGAAGTTCCAAACCTTCTCTAACTATCTAGGTAACTGCCCCCAATTTAGGTATAGCATGGACTCCACATTAGCAACCCAGGTGAAATCTTTAGTTGTAATCTCCTCTTTTTCTTTAATATCATTCATTGCATCTCCAAAACTCTTGGTCTTAGCTTCTACATCTATATTTCCCTTGGTTAACTAAAGTATACCCAATGGGTTCACAACTTTAAAGTCTTTCAGCGCATTAGTATGCATTTCTTTGACCTCTTTCACTATGGCATGCAAGCTCGAGATCGCCGCTTTAAACAGGCCGCTTTTCCAATTCATATTCTTCTTAAGAATGAAGAGCATATAGGCATCTATCATTTTCATAGGATTCTCTACCAGTAACTTCTAAACTCCATATCCTTCTATCTCAATAATTTGGGACATAACAATGACACATTTTTCCTCATCCCATTCCCAAGTTGGTATCAAGGTATTGATCTCCCCAATCAAAGCTTCTCCATCTGCAAAATCTGCTACAAACTCCTGAATGAAATTATTTCATTCTAAAATGATGCCACCAACCCAGTTTCTCATAGTCGTCATCAAAGTTCTACCTTTATGCATTTTCTTCAGCATTTGTTTTCTATCTACACAGTTAGGGTCAAAATATTAGGGAGATTGGGCTAGAGGCAAGGCCCCAACCTCACTAAGCGAACTAAGGAACTTGGCCATCATTATAAAAAGCTATTTGAGTTCCCAATTCTCCTTTCTATCCTTCTAAGACTGAACAAGCATATGGTCTACTGAGAACTTGAAAATATGATCTTGAGTATCTCTATTTAGCACCCCGAATTCCATTTTTGTAATTTCAAAATCTTCCACTGTAGGTCTGTAATGAACCTTGCATTGCTTTTTGCTTTCTTCATCTTTTGGGTACGAGCGGCATATTTGGTAACAATATCTTTAACTGGTAAAGAAATAGGCTTGAAACTACATTTCTTGCTTACCGATTCAGTTAGCCAAGGAGGAACTGAATTAGGAACCATCCCATTTTCAACATTCTTGGCGGGAGTCACTTCTTATTGTTGAACCTCAAAAATTTTCACCATTGCATCTTGAATCTCTTTTTTCTATTCTAGTGAAAGAGAGAGGTCATCATCATTGACATCAATGTCAATGAAGTTGGAGTCAGGAGAAGCCATCTGAGATTGACTTTCATCCCTCATTCTAGATCTTGTTCATGGTGCAGTTGGATGTCTGTTGGGCGCAACTCTTTTCTTATTTAAAGGAAAATTACCTGCATGAGGAGTCAGAGAGGAAATATTAGAGGGATCAAGCTAGAACTCAATTGAGATTGATTTGACATCTGTTTCTTTAGGAGAGGTGATCCTCTTCTTGTTTGATTTCCTTCTTTTTAGCCAATCATCCGTGTAGGCCAAAATGAACCTAGCTCTCAGTTTGATGTTTTCTTCTTCGTTCCTCATCCAATCTACCTTTGACAAAAATTATACACTGGGTTCAGTAAAACCAGGTTCAATTACTTCTGACCCATCTTCAATCACATTAAATATCTCAAGCTTCAGCTGCAAACTTCTAATTTGGGGGATCAACAACCTGGAATGATCTCTTACCTAAATTGCCCTTTCACTTCCTAAATCCTCCCATAAAACTTCTAAATGCAGGCTCAGGTCCATCTATTGTTTCAAATTGAATGCCTTCGCGGAAAACCCTTTTTTGTCAAATCCCCTTCTTGACTCATAAAACTGCATGTGAAAGTCAACCAAATTGGTACCTATTACTGATGCATCTATCATACTCTTGCATACCAGATTTCCAAGTCTGATTGGAAAAATTGTATTCCACTTATCTTTTGAAAGATTGTTCTTTATTACTGTGAACATTTGTCTATAGATTTTTGCAAAGATGAAACAATCAAAGAAGAGCCTAGGCAATCTGAGAGGTTCTTCATCAAAACCGCCGACTCTTAGACAGGTGAACCGAGGAAATTGGATATAGAAACTCCCAAAACTTTCAACCAACCTTTGGGCCTTTGGAGAAATTCTCTGAATTGGGGTTCTAGCTAACTAGTTACACAATCTCCCAAGAAAGATGTCATGAACCCTCTTATACTCTTCTAAGACTCTGTCCTTCCTTAGTAGAGGGCAATACTCAAAAATGGTTATGTCTCCAGTCCATGGTTCATGAGGAATTCTGGTAAGATCTTGGGTACATGTGAGGCAATAGGTCAAATAGGAGGACATATATAATTATTTTCATGTAGCTTGTGCCTATTTGAGCTGATCTCTTAGTGAGCTCGTGATTATTTCAGCCCAGTCCAAATTTTGTTTGCCTTCTAACACAATTTCTATGAAATGATAAATCCAATCTTCAAGGAGAAGTACTTGTTCTAAACCTCTTATTCTTTGCAATAAAACCATGATATTATGGATGTGGGTCTTCATATGATCCTTGGTTAGAACCTTGGGCAGTCTAGAACTACCCTTATAGTTTGATACAGTCCACTTTTGGGCTATGTTACTAAGCTTCTTATCACTCCTTTCTCAGAATTGTGCCAGTGATTGAGTGGGAGTGAAACTAGAAAAAGTGTCATTTGGAATTTTGAAGATGGATATTATCATTTCTCAGTTTATGGTTAAGATACTCTTACCCTCATTATTCAACAAACCCTTAGACTTGATGTCATAATGATATATGCATTGTTGAATAAGCTCTGGACATATCACAGTTGGGGGAAAAGCAACAGCTTGGAGTAAACCACTAGACAAAAACTCTACAATATACTCCTCTTCCATTGAATCTTTCAACACTTCAACTAGTTTTTCTACCTCGACTCCCAACAAATATGTGTCTGTAATGATTGGGGTTCTATAGACTAGGCTTGTACTATTTCCAAAGAAATGCATGCTAGACCCCATCTCTTTCTACTTCTACTCAAGCAAATAAAGACTGCCATTCTTTGAGAAAAGTGGATAACAAGGCATAAAATAGTGAAGCAAATGGAGGGTTTATTGGATGTTACCTTATTTCTATTGAAATGAAAAACCCACACTTCTATCCTCCGTAGTCAGGACTCCACAACTTAGCATTTGGAAGATATGAACTGTAGAAAGGGAATTTAAAGAAACTCACTATGAGAGGAAAATCAGCCGAGGCATGAAAATTAAATATCACGCATAAGCTAGAATAAGTTGAAGCCATTAATGTGACATTTAACCATTACTTCACTTAAATGAACCCTCTTTAATCATTATTACCATATTAAATTCTATCCCTTTGTTCATGCCAAAAGAACATCTGCCTTAACCCGCATTGCCAACTAACTCTTCCCATGTGGCTGACTACTTGTCCAAATTGTCATACCATTATTTCAGTGGATACACACTAATGTGTCATATCATCCATCAAATCAGATGTCACATCACCTTTGCACTTTATTGAATCCTTCATTGAACTTCTTTGAACTACTTTGAACTGAGGTTCAAAAAGGTTCGAAGTAGTTCAATGACGTGTTCAGGGTCCCACCTACAATCACCGAAAGTAGGTCAAAAACATTTGATTGAACTACTTTGAACTAAGGTTCAAAGTGGTTCGTGAAGGAAAATTTGATACCAACACTTGACTAAGAGAACAGGTTCTCACGAGATGAGTTCACGACACCTTTAAAGAATAAGTTCAGAGGGAAAATTGACATTTCAAAGCTTTTTAACTTGGACTTCTTCTTCCCAAAAAGGGCGGGGGGAAATTAGGTAAGACTTCAAGGAAAACATCAAAGGGTAAAAATTATTTGATCATGGTGACTCAAATAGGACCTAACACTGGCTCTATCTGAGGACTACAAGTTGTCAAAACTATAAAGAACTCTAGATACTGGTTTCACAAAACTAGAACACGAAGGGGAAAAAGGACAAAACAACCGAACAACGACTGAAGAAAGAAAAGGAAATTAACTTATATGTATAGAAGGACCTAGGAACACCATCACAACTTGAATAAATTCATGTCTTTCCCATTGTAGGTGAAATGAAGATTGACACCATCTAGGTAAGACAAACAAAAAGCACTAGAACCAATTGTTTCTATGGTAATAAATGTGTCCTTCCACAAAGATTCAAATTTCCCATGTGAACCTTTGGGCGCCTTCCTTTTATCCCATAAAAGCACTTCATCTCCTTCCATAAATTTCCTGGTACAATCCCTCATATCAAAAATTTTCTTGACTTTCAGTTGATGCTCTATAATATGATCCACTAAGTCATCCCTTTCCTCTTCCAGTTTATTCAGGTACATGACACGCTTCTCCAATGAACTCTAGAAATATTGATCTTCAATTACTGCTTGCAGCTTAGCCATGGATTATTCTAGAGATAAGGACACATGAGCTCCTATCCCATAGACAAGCTCAAAATGGGACATGCCTATAGCCCTTTTTGGAGAAGTTATATCATCCCATAATGCTTCATATAACTTCCTGTGCCAGTCACAAGGGTTATCATTCATCAATTTTTTCATTATGGCCACTAGATTCTTATTGCTGGACTCCACCTAGCCGTTTCCCTATGGAAAGTAATCTGATGAGTGAGCTAGTGATATCCCATTTTCATAACAAAAAGATGAAATCTATTCTGAAGAAAAGTATGTAGCATTATCCGCCACTATCTTGACTAGGATCCCGGACCTTATAAAGATATAGTTCAATATAAAATCACATACAACCTGAGAGTTTGCCTTTTTGGTTGGGACCGCTTCCACCCACTTGGTGAAGTAATCGGTAGCTGTTAGAATGTATGCATGCCTTGCACTAGATGGGGGATTCAAAGGCCCAATAAAATCTATACCCCATTGTTTAAAAGGTTCTTCAACAATCACGGGCTTGAGGGGTAATGCTGCAAGTTGTAGGCGCCTAGTAAATAACTGACATTTCTCACTTGATTGAGGAAGAGGATACTATAGTGTGGAAACATAGTCTAGATGGAAAATTAACTATCTCTTCTCTGTATCAGATGGAGTATGATGAAGTCATTGAGCCTATTTGGGCCAAAGTCTAGGATAAAATCCTTATACCAAAAATCAATGTTTTTTTCTGGATTATGATGCAGAATAAAATATTAACTACTGACAATCTTAGAAAAAAAGGCATGAACATAGTGAATAGATGTTATTTATGCATGTAGGAGGAAAAGAGTGTTGAGCATATTTTCATTCATTGCTCCTATGCCAGAAAAATTTGGGGTTTTTTTCTTCATATCTTTAATATTGAATGGGTTTTCCCTAACAACTTGGAGAGTCTTTTTAAAGCCTGGTTATATCCCTCTAAGCATAAAACTATTATTTAGATGTGGAAATTTGTCCTCCCACATGTTTGTTGGGGGGTGTGGAGGGAAAGAAATGATAGAATTTTTAGGGACAAAAGTACCAAGGAAAAGGAAGTCTTTTACAAGATTAAAAGAGGTATAAGAGAGAATGTTATGCTGCAGGATGAAGTTGCAGAATCAAAACAAGAGAATGACCTATCAGTGCTTAAAAATTGGAATCTGAGCGGTAAACCTAGCAATAAGATTATAAAGGGTAAAAGAGAAGATGCTAGATGGGACTATCCTCCTAAGGGCTGGTAGAAAGTTAATTTTGATGGGGCCTCTAAGGGCAACCCAGGGGTGGCTGGTTGTGGAATAGTTATCAGAAATGAAAATGGGGTGTGTATTGGCATTAAATCCATTCCTATTGGTCATCAAACTAATCATACTGCAGAAGCTTGTGCGGCTCTCCAAGGTGTTAATTATGCTAAAGAGAAAGGATGTACTAAATTTTGGGTTGAAGGGGATTCTCTTAACATTATAAATTGTTTAAATAATGAGTTTCCCGCGTCTTGGACTATATACAATACAATTCAAAAAGAAAAGGAGATAATTAATTCTTTTGAGTGTTGCATAATAACTCATAATTACCATGAAGCCAATGGCGTTGCTAACTGGGTGGCAAATCACGCATGCAAAAGTAATAAGGTGGATCAGTGGAATGATGGAAACAATATGCCAATTGAAGTTAAATTAATGCTCAAGGACGAGCGTCAGAGGAGTCGTCAGAAACTCATCATCAATGGAAAGTTATTTTAATTCCAATTATATTAAGGTGATGTGTCATAATGGCCTTCATAGGTGGCAGTATAAGGCAATGATTTTAAGTTGGAGATGGCATGCTTTATGGGTCTTTTTATTATTATCAAAAAGCTCATTCTGGCATTATCTGTAGCGACAAGAACAAAATTTATAGAAATTACAAAGAGAATATGGGAGGTAACAAGAAGCGTATTGAACCAGTTAGCTGTAGTAAGTGGAAAAAGAATGAGGAAGTGTGGAAGATTGTGAAAGAGGGAGGCCTGGCTGTTTATTTGGAGTGACTGCATGGGGAAAATCCTAATATTACTAGGATTTTTGAGAAAACATGGAAGGAGGGAAAGATTTTAGTTGATGATGAGTACATGGAAATAAAAGAGGCTATCGTTGCTGAAGCCACGGGAATGGGGACGGAGGGTATTAATTTTTACCGTGACAGGTTGATCTCTAACAAAGCATGGGAGACTTTTCCGGTTAATGAGAAAGAGAGGAATAGATTGGTGAAGATTGACACATCCTACCATAACCCTAAGCGCATTTCTAGACCTTGGAGGTATGTTCTGTATATCCTCATTAGCTATATTACCCTAGATGGTAGGTTTACTAAAGCGACTAGGCACCATTTTATGCTGTTAAATCACTTTAGACATCAGGTGAAAATTAGCTTACCTTACTACTTGCTCAGTTCGCTAGAAGCTACTATCACTAGTTATCAGAAAGATCCCAAGGGGGACCATGCTTCTCACCAAGGACTCATGTTGCTTGTTTATGAGGTGTTGAAAGCTAAAAAACTGGTTAGGTCAGTGGAGAAGAAGAAACTTAAGGATGCGGAAGAAACAGAAGGGGAGGAGGAGTGTAGCATGTTTGAAGAAAATATGGAAAGTGAAGGAGAGGCAAGAGGCTTCTCTACTCCTAAAAATAAGAAAAGGGGTATTCCTAAAAAGAAGAAAAAATCTAGCTATGATGGGTTAGAAACTGAAGAAAGTGATGAGGAATGGGAGGTAGACAATAGAAAACAAAAAGGCAAAATGAAAACTCAGAAGAAAACCCAGATTGCTGATTCGGAGACTGAGATTGAAATTGGGGCTGTAAATAAAAAGAAGAAATAGAAGAATACCCAGATTGGGGATTCTGAAACTGAGACTGATAATGAAACTACTAAAAAGGAGGGTAAAAAAAGGAAAAGAGTTGAGGGGAAGGAAACCCGCAGAAACAATAACACTAGCAGGAAGAGAATTGTTCTTACTTCTGATGAGGAAGATACTACCCCTGTCCAGAGGAAGACTAAGGATAAAGATAATAGAGAAAATGAGAAACAAGACACTTTGAACAAATTGAGGGAGCTAAAGATTGATACTCAGAAGGGGGCAGACTTTCTGGACCAGAATAAAGATGTTGATTCTGGGTTCAAGGACTATCCTAATAATCTGGAAAAAGGGGATCTTAATAAGAAAGACAATAAAGGAATTACCAAGGATTTTTCTGGGTTGATTAATAATATGTTTAATGATCAGGTTATTTTGAAAAATCAAGTTGACAAAACATAGGAGGACATTAGAATTCTTAACAGAATGGGGATTGGGGAAAAACCTGTGGCAGAGTGTTTGAAGGAAATGAAAGAAGTTGTTGGCAACTCGGAAGCTCAGGCTGAGTATGCCAACAAGGTGGAAACCATGGAGAAACAAATCAAACATATTAAAGACAGAATGGAAAAGGATAACAAGGAGGAAGAAATTAAGAGTTTACATAAAAAAGTTAAAAGACTGGAGGCATCCGTTAAAAAAATAGGGGAACAATGTCTCATAAGCCTAAAAGCCTACTATGGTCATGCGCAAATTCTTATGGATAAACTGGAAAGGATAAACAAGGATAAAGACAACAGTATAGTGGAGAATACAGGACCGGGATCACATACCAGAGCCAGCGCCAAGAAAAAGAGTCCTAAGGAGGACAAAGAAATAGAGGAGCTGAAAACTTTGGTCAACATGAAAATCATGGTCCTCAAAGCTGAGGAGCTGGTAAAAGAGATGTAGCTATTCATTTTGCTATCCTGGTTGGGTTTTTTGCTGTCCCTGCTGTCTTCTGTTGTTTCTATGGGACTTTTTCTGTTCGGTCCGTTGTTTTTCTGTTCCTTCCTTTTTTGGTGCTTAGGCATAGTTGTTTCTGTTTTATACTATTTATCTTTTAACTCTAGGTTGCAGGTCCTTGTAAAACCTGCTGAACTCGTTGGTTTTTTGTAAAGGTTTCGGGTCCTTGTAAAACCTGTTTTTACTTAATCAGAACTGACATTTCTCACAATCCTTAATATAGTGATACACATCCTTGAACATTCCCAACCAATAAAAATGATCCTGTATAATCTTGAAAGATGTAATAGTAGAGGAAAAATGTCCCCCACAAGCTTCATCATGGAAAGCTCTTAGCAGTTCTTTCTATTGTGAGACATCTACACACCTCAGGAAGGTCCCATCAATGCTCTTTTTATACAACACATCTTGCGAAATGACATACTTAGAAGCCTTCAATTTTAACTTACACTTTTCTCAAGGACTTAAATGTTCAGGGAATTCCCCACAGGTGTGAAAGTATGTTATATTTGAAAACCATGGGTCAGTTAGACTTACCAGTAGTACTGTGAGGGTTTCATTAGCTTCTTCTATTGTCGATCCTCTATCTTCAGCCAAAAGTTTACATAATCCTCGTCCCCTTACCAAATTAGTTGGCTTGATGGTTAGGTCATATTCCTAAATTTTGGCTATCCACACTACTCTTTTTTTCATTCCTATTTCCTTCTAAGTCAAGACAGTTTTGACCGCTGTCTCTGGAACATATACCATAGCATGGGAATGTAAGATATAATATCTAAATTTTTTTACTGCCTTTACTACAGCAAAGGCATGTTTCTCTATTTGGGAGTACTTGAGTTCATGTTTCTTCATCGAATTACTCATGAAAGCAATGGGTGCCTCCCATCCCATATCATCTTTCTACGTTAAAATACCAAATAGAGTATATTCTAATGCATAACAGTAGATATTAAAGTCCTTTTTAAAATCTGGGCTCACCAGGACTGGAGCTTGAGCTATTATTGCTTTAACCTCATTGAAAGCTCCCTTCCCTTCTTCATTCCACTTAAAGGGAACCTTCTCGCTTAACATATCTACCATATGCTTAGTTATTTCTAAAAATTCAGGAACAAAAGCTCTTAAAAAGTTTATCTAGCCAAAAAATTATTTCAAGCTACTTCGGCTGGATGGTAAGCTGAGCTGTTGAATAGTCCTGACTCTATCTAGATCAATCTTGACACCATTCTTCAAAACAATATGTCCCAACATCTTACCTTCTTTGACAAAGAAGACTGACTTCTTTGAATTTAGGGATATGCCATGACTTCTGCACCTCTATAATATTGTCTCAATATCCTTCAGATGACAACTCCTTCTTTTTAAAAATATGGTCAAAACATCCAGATAAATCACAATGATCCTATTATGAAGATCTTTGAATGAAGAATTCATTTCCCTCTAAAATGTGGCACCAACATTGATTAACCCAAATGGCATTCTATTATATGCAAAAGTACCCCAAGGTGTTATAAAGGTCATCTTATGCTGGTCCTCCTTTGCCACACTAATTTGGTTATATCTAGAATAACCATCCAACATGGATATTACTTCTGATCCTGATACTGCCTGAAGCACATGTTCCATCACTAGCAACGCATAATTGTCTTTGAGGCTGGCCTGATTTAAATTTCAGAAATCTACACAAATCCTGATTTCACCATTCTTTTTCCTTACAGGAACTATATTGGTGATCCAAGTTGAGTGATGAATAGGATAGATAATTCTGGCTTGTAGCATCTTTTCCAATTCTTTTAATATGGCTTCAGATAATTTTGGATTATAGTTTCTCAATTTCTGGTGGAAAGGCTTAGCATCCATTTTCAAAGGAACGTGGTGTCTGAATTGGCCACTTCTAAAAATTTTAATATCTTCATATCCCCAAGAAAAAATGTCCTTATATTCTGTTAATAGTTTCTTAAGGTCATCTCTTTCCTGTTGGGAGAAATTCTTTCCTATAGGAATCCATTTTGGATCAATATCATCACCTATATTGATTTTATCATATTCCTTAGGATTATGAGTATGAGGCACTTTTTCTTTAATTGCACTGTCATCTTTTCTCTAAAATAGATGTTCTAAAGAGACCAATCCTTTAGGTATTTTATTTCCTTTGAGCTGTATGATTCCATCATCTTCCATTGAACATTCACAGGTTTCCTTACCCTCATTCTCTAATCCTTCAAAATAGACATTTGCAAATTTTTTAGCACACCCCAAAAAATCTCTGACCTGGGAATCACTATCAAATATTTTCCAATGCTCTACATTATCTGGTACTTTGGGTCGGTATACCATTTCAATCTTGTAGCTCTGAGTTTTGAAATCTGGATGTGGCAAAAGTAGTGAAGCCAAAACTGCTAAGGAGTCTGCTTTAGTATTCAAAGCCCTAGGTATGAACTCAATAGAAAAAGCATCAAAAGATTTGATCTCATCCCATACCAAATTCCTATAGTGTTTTAAATTTTCATTTTTGACCAAGAACTGTCCCCTTACCTATTTTACAATCAGGTCAACATCTCCTTAGGCAATCAACTTCTTAACCCCTCTTAGTTTTGCTTCTTCCAAACCTAATAGTAGCGCTTCGTATTCAGCTGTATTATTGGTATTTATGAAATATAGATTAAAAGAAAAGGGGATGCACTCCCCAATATGGGGAAAGAGCACTACTCTAGCTCCTAATCTGGAATTAGAATAGCTACCATTGAACTCCATTTTCCATGAATCATCATTTTCTGGTTTGATAGAAATAGGTTCAGTTTTATCTTCAGATAAAACTACATAATTACCGAAATGGCATTCTTGAAAGAGGATCTAAGATTTGGGGTTATCTGAGGGAACCACAGTGTATTTATTTTTAGGTTCTAGCTCAAGTTTTATCCTCTTATTTCCTACTGGGATAACTTCTTTGGACCAATCCATTTTTATGTCTCCTCCCATGTCTTTACAGAAAGTTCTACTCAGTAACATACCGTAACTGGCAGAAATGTCAGCTACTAGGATTGTCAGCTTTAACCATTTATTTGGACATGCAGTGAGGATAGCTTGTGCATCTTTCACTTTCCCCATCAAAGGTACTTGTTTCCCATCCATAGAGTAGCATCGGCTAAAAGTTTTGGTCAAGGTAAGGCCGAGGGCTTTGGCCATCGGAGTAGGAATTATGTTGTCAGAGGCCTCGGAGTCAATGATACAATTATTGAGTTTCTGTCCATTCAAAAACAAGGAAATGTAGAAAGGATTTGGCTTCTTTTCTTCTATCTCATTCTCCACAGAGTTAACATAAGGGAAATCATCTGGTATCTGTGGGGTATCTTCAAACACAAAAACATGGGGTTCCTCCACACTGGTTGTCTCTCGAATAAGTGGTCTACTTGGTTGGGTATTTTGACTAGAATCTCCTTTCACATATTTAACTAATCTATCTAACTCTTTAGGATTGATTTTCAAATATTCAGCTGGAGAGATGGTAATGGGAGTTGTTTTGAAAAATTCAACAAAATCAAAGGTAGGAGGAGTAGGAACCATGTTACCTTTTTGCAAGATTCTAATCCCTGAGATTTTTGGAGTAGAAGAGGGCTCACCAGTTCCAGCTTCTTTATTCCTTGGAAAGGTATCAAATGTACCCGCACCAGGAGTAAATTTTTTATTCTTCTAATTTATGGTGAGGAATGCACACAAAGGGTCTTGCAGAGTCGCCAGTGCATCTCTGCCTCTTTTAGAGTCAGAATCATACTCTAGATAAAAAGAGCTTGATTGTCCTATTTCAGAAGAAGCTTTTTCTTCTTTGTATTCTTCACTCCCAATAGTATCTTTGGTTGAATTTAGCTGGAGACATCTGAGCCAGTCCAGACAAGTTTCCCTGTCATGGTCAATTGTCAAATGGAAGGAACACATGGTTTCCTTAGACGCTTGTTCAATCTACAACCTAGGTTGCAAGCCCGTTAAGAGTGGAACTTTACCGTGGGCCTGACCAAACTATATCTAGTTCACATCTTGATAGGGGGATTGGTATGGTGAACTTGACTTGTTTTGTTTCCTTTTAAGCATCGCCATATCATTCATCAACCTTTGCAATAAAGGATCAGTTGTAGCTGATGAGGAGGGACCTACAGATTGAAATTCTCTCTTCCACTTTCCCGCCGTGATGAATGTATCCTCAAGTTCAATGGCTTGTCTTTGTGTGGCATTGAAATTGGTTGCTCCATCCTTCAATAGGTGAAAGCTTATATCAAGAGGTACTACATTGAGAAATAATATTTTCTTATTTTCATTGCTAGGGGCGGAGTTGGCAGGAATCCTTTGCAAAATCCTGTTAAACATAGCCACAAACTCTCGCATAGGTTCATGCATCTCTTTCTTTAGCTGGTTCAATTGAAGCAATAGTGAGATCTCATTATCAGGAGTCTTGAACCTTGCTTTGAACACATCCTTCATATCATCCTAGCTTGTAATAAAACCATGAGGTAAATGGTTGAACCAATCCACTGCGGTGTCAGTCAAAGTTCTTACAAAAAGCCTCACAATAACCTCTTGAGTGGGAACACTGAGAATACTGCATGCCATATGGAAAGCACTCAAATGATCTTTGGTTGTCATTTTTCTATCTCCATTAAACTTAGGAAAAACTTGATTAGCTCCTTTTGGAAGGGAAGCGAGTGCATTGACTCCTAAGTTCAAAGGGCCTATATTTTGGCCCCAGGACTAATTAGCGGCCATAAATGGAGGTTGGAAGTTTAAAGGTTGAGTATTTATAAATGAGGGTATTACAGTACCTGGTGGGATAATAGCTTGGACAATTGCTGATATGATGGGCCTACTAGGAGGTGAAGGGGCTCTACTTGAGGTCTTGGTGATTCTTTTCTTTGGGATATTAAAGTTAGGGAAAAAGCTAAAATTCTTCAGAGCTTCAAAATCTGCATCTATTAAACCTTTTCTCTGATCACCTCTTGTGTATCTTTTCTCTGCAATGGGAAGTCCCCTCAACCACTCCCCAATTTATTCTTCTTCTTCAATGACAAGTCGAACTTGCTAGTACTGTTCATTGCTCTCCTTCAACTTCCATGGCAAGGAATTAAGATCTGCTATTATATCTTCTTGGGTATCTAAGAAAAAAAAATCAGGTTGCAACACTGGGGGAACTTCTTCCTACCCAGGAATCACAACATCTAGAAGCACCATATTTTATTCATTCATAGAACATGCAACTACTTATTATCTTTCTGATAGCACACTGCCCAATAGAGTCACCAAAAATCTATTGGTGAACAGATTTGTCTCTGTGTTTATTGCAAATTATACTGACTCTATGCCTCTTTGGAAACAAACTATCCTAAAATATTTGGGCAAGCATGAGATGATTTCTTCCCTCTGAATTGTTTGAGGTATAGCTCCCTATCAAAAATATCTACTAAAAATATGAAATTAAAACCAACGATTGTACTTTTAACCTGAAAGCACATAAGGATCACTCAAATACTCTTAGGTATTGAGGTAAAATTAGACAAAAAGAAAAAAGAACAGCAACAAAGAAAGGCACAACTTCTTTGATTTGGAAAATAGTAATCTTGAATGGAAATAAGGAAGGGAATTATTTGGAGAGACAGATAAATACCATGCATTTACTATAAACCAATAATGAGAGATATACCAATTCATAAAGTAATTGATATGGCATAAATCTAAATTCACAGATTTAAATTTAACATGCATCGACAAAATAACATGATCACACAGAACTAAGTCTGAGATTAATCCGATCCAAAAATATCTTTCTATTCAATTCCCATAGAAAATATGTAAAATCTTAATGAAATCAGAAAATGTCAATCTAAGTCTAACAGATTCCAAAATTTCATCATCCTTTTCCAAATATCATGTTTCAACATATATAGCTTAACAAGTTCAAGAGGCTTCCCTTACAACTCGGCCTCTCAACCTAACTAAAAATAAACAATTTTAGACCAGAAAAATAGATAGAGTAAAAGTTTTTTGACAACAGTTAAAACATAAATAAAATTCCCCAAACATAGGCATGAAAATTGTTACGCGATCATGTGTCTTCAGTTATTATCCCCAGACATGTCTCCTCAGACCAGCTTCCAGCTCTTAAAAGTACTCATGAGCTCCTAGATTAGGTGAGAGTGGAGATTCTTCACACCATTCTGCTTCGTGCGACATGCGCTCTTTTCCTATTTGAAGTTTCAAACCTTCTCTAACTGTCTAGGTAACTACCATCGATTTAGGTATAGCATGGACTCCACATTAGCAACCCTGGTGAAATCTTCAGCTGTAATCTCCTCTTTTTCTTTAATATCATTCATTGCATCTCCAAAACTCTTGGTCATAGCTTCTACATCTATATTTCCCTCAGTGAACTAAAGTATACCAGATGGGTTCACAACTTTAAAGTCTTTTAGTGCATTAGTATGCATTTCCTTGACCTCTTTCTCTATGGCACACAAGCTCAAGATCACCGCTTTAAACAGGCCACTTTTCCAATTCATATTCTTCTTAAGAATGAAGAGCATACAAGCATCTATCAGTTTCATAGGATTCTCTGCCAGGAACTTCTACCCCATATCCTTCTATCTCAATAATCTAGGACATAAAAGCAGCACATTTTTCCTCATTTGATTCCCAAGTTGGTATCAAGGTATTGATCTCCCTAATCAAATCTTCTCCATCTACAAAAGCTACTACAAACTCCTGAATGAAATTATTTCCTTCTAAAATGATGCCACCAACCCAATTTCTCATATTCGTCATCAAAGTTCTACCTTGATGCATTTGCTTCAGCTTTTTTTTTCTATCTGTAGAGTTAGGGTCAAAATCTTGTGGAGATTTGGCTAGAGGTAGGGCCCCAACCTCGCTAAGCAAACTAAGGAACTTGGCCATCATTATCACAAGTTGTTTGAGTTCCCACTTCTCCTTGTTTCCCTTCTGAGACTGACCAAGCATATGGTCTACTGAGAACTTGAAAAGATGATCTTGAGTATCTTTGTTTAGCACCCCAAATTCCATTTTTGTAATTTTGAAATCTTCCGCTACAGGTTCAAGAATACCCTCTTTCTGTTTGATAGTATCTATTTCAACGGTCACTTTTCCTGTTACAAGGTCTGTAATTAACCTTGCATTGCTTTTTTCTTTCTTCATCTTCGGGGTACAAGTGGCATATTTGGTAACAATATCTTTAACTGGTAAAGAAATAGGCTTGAAACTATGTTTCTTGCTTACTAATTTAGTTAGCCAAGGAGGAAATGAATTAGGAACCATCCCATTTTCAACATTCTTGGTGGTAGTCACTTCTTCTTGTTAAACCTTAGAATTGTTCATCATTGTGTCTTGCATCTCTTTGTTCTATTATGGTGAAAGAGAGAGGTCATCATCATTGACATCAATTTCATTGAAGCTGGAGTCAGGAGAAGCCATCCAAGACTGACTTTCAGCCCTCATTCTAGATCTTGTTCAGGTGTAGTTGGATGTCTGGTGGGTGAAGCTCTTTTCTTATTCAAAGGAAAATTACTTGCATGAGGATTCAGAGAAGAAATGTTAGAGGGATCAAGTTGGACCTCAATTGAGATCAATTTGACATCTATTTCTTTAGGAGAGGTGATCCTCTTCTTGTTTGACTTCCTTCTTTTTAGCCAATCATCCATGTAGGCTAGAATGAACCTAGCTCTTAGTTTGATGTTTTATTCTTCGTTCCTCATCCAATCTACCTTTGACAGAAATTATGCACTGGGTTCAGTCAAACTAGGTTCAATTACTTCTGACCCATCTTCAATCACATCAGATATCTCAAGCTTTAGATGCATACTTCTAATTTGGGGGATCAACAACCTGGAATGATCTCTTACCTGAATTTACCTTTCACTTCCTAAATCCTCCCATAAATCTTCTAAATGTGGGTTCAGGTCCATCTGTTGTTTCAAATTAAATGCCTTCAGGATAAACCCTTTATTGTCAAATCCCCTTCTTGACTCATAAAATTGCATGTGAAAGCTAACCAAATTGGTACCTATTACTGATGCATCTATCATACTCTTTCATACTAGATGTCCAAGTCTGATTGGAAACATTGTATCCCACTTATCTTCTGGCAGATTATTCTTTATTACTGTGAACATTTGTCTACAGATTTTTTCTAAGATGAAACAATCAAAGTAGAACCTAGGCAATCTGAGAGGTTCTTCATCAAAACCATTGACTCTTAGATAGTTGAACCAAAGAAACTGGATATAGAAACTCCCGAAACTTTGAACCAACCTTTGGGCCTCTAGAGAAATTCTCTGAATTGGGGTTCCAGCTAACTGGTTACACAATCTCCCAAGAAAGACATCATGAACCCTCCTATACTCTTCTAAGACTCTGTCCTTCCTTAGTAGAGGGCAATACTAAAAAATGGTTATGTCTCCAGTCCATGGTTCATGAGGAATTCCAATAAGATCTTGGGTACATGAGAGGAAATAGGTCAAATAGGAGGACATATAGAATTATTTTTCACATAGCTTGTGCCTATTTGAGCTGATCTCTTAGTGAGCTCATAATTATTTCAACCCAGTCCAGATTCTGTTTTCCTTCTAACACAATTTCTATGAAATGGTACATCCAATCTTCAAAGAGAAATACTTGTTCTGAACCTCTTATTTTGTGCAATAAAACCATGATATTATGGATGTGGGTCTTCATATGGTCCTTGGTTAGAACCTTGGGTAGTCTAGAACTGCCCTTGTAATTTGATACAGTCCACTTCCAGGCTATGTTACTAAGCTTCTTGTCACTCCTTTCTCGGAATTGTGCCAGCAACTGAGTGGGAGTAAAAATAGAAAAATTTTCATCTAGAATTTTGAAGATGGACATTATTGTTTCTTGGTTTATGGTTAAGATACTCTTACCCTAATTATTCAACACACCCTTAGACTTGATGTCATAATGATATATGCATTGTTGAATAAGCTCTGGACATATCACAGCTGGGGGAAAAGCAGCAGCTTGGAGTAAACCACTGGACAAAAACTCTACATTATACTCCTCTTCCACTAAGTCTTTGAACACTTCAACTAGTTTTTTTACCTCGACTCCCAACAAATATGTGTCTATAATGATTGGGGTTATACAAACTAGGCTTGCAGTGTTTCCAAAGAAATGCATGCTAGACCTCATCTCTTTCTACTTCTACTCAAGCAAATAAAGACTGTAATTCTTTGAGAAAAGTGGATAACCAAGCATAAAATAGTGAAGAAAATGGAGGGATTATTGGGCATTACCTTCTTTCTATTGAAATGAAAAACCCACACTTCTATCCTCCGTAGCCGAGACACCACAACTTAGCATTTAGAAGAAATGATCTGAAGAAAGGGAATTTAAAGAAATTCACTGTGCGAGGAAAATCAGCTGAGGCATGAAAATTAAATGTCGCGCGTAAGTCAGAATAATTTGAAGTCATTGATGTGACATTTAACCATTACTTCACTTAATTGAACCCTCTTTAATCATTATTTCCATATTAAATGCTATCCCTTTGTTCATGCTGAAAGAACATCTGCCTTACCCCGCATTTCCAACTGACTCTTCCCACTTGGTTGACTACTTGTCCAAATCATCATACCATTATTTTGGTGGATACACTCTCACATGTCATATCATCCATAAAATTAGATGTCACATCACCTTTGTTCTTTATTGAATCCTTCGTTGAATTGCTTTGAACTACTTTGAACAAAGGTTCAAAGAGGTTCGAAGCGGTTCGATGACGTGTTCAGGGTCCCACCTACAGTCATCGAAAGTAGGTCAAAAACATTTGATTGAACTACTTTGAACTACTTTGAACTGAGTTTCAAAGTGGTTCAAAGTGGTTCATGAAGGAAATTTTGATACCAACACTTGAACAAGAGAACCGGTTTTCACGAGATGAGTTCACGACACCTTTAAAGAATAAGTTCGGAGGGAAAACTGACATTTCAAAGATTTTTAACTTGGACTTCTTCTTCCCAAAAAGGGGGGGGGCAAATTAGGTAAGACTTTGAGGAAAACATCAAAGGGTAAAACTTCTTTGATCATCGTGACTCAAATAGGACCTAACAGGTCCATAGGAACATTTGGTTCAATTTGGGTGATCCTGCACTACTTCTCCTCTGGTTGTCACTCAAACCCTCTTGGAAACTTGCATGTCTTAGAAAATGTACAATGTTAGTATACCAGGGCTGCTTTTAAATACTTGTAACTATTTATCCACAAGTGTTAGCATTATTTACTTGAACTAGATCCTAATTTTCTTCTATCATTAATCTGGCTAGTCGCAATCCCCTTATCAACTTAATAATATGGATCTCTAAGTCAAACTCCTGAATCTTATTAATCCACTTGCATATTTTCCCTATCACTTCACTTTGGAACAAAATATCCTTTACTACAGCATGGGGAACATATGCATTGACTTTAGCACATAATTGGTAAGGTATAAATGCCTTGAATTCTCTCACCAAAGTATAGGCTTCCTTTTCCATCAATTGATAACTTAATTCAGTAGATTATAATTATTTACTAAAGAAAGCAATAGGGTGTTCAAATCCTTCCTCATATTTTTGCAAAAAAACTGTTGCAATGGTGTGAAAAGATGCAAATGTAAACAAAGAAAATTATTTTTCTTGATACAAAGAAATTAGAATAGGGGCTTCTTGAATTGCTTGTTTGATTTCCTCAAATGCTCTTTGTGATTCTTAATCCCATTCAAACTTTACATCTTTCTTCAATAGTTTGACTATTAGTTTGACTAAATCCCCAAAATTGGCAATAAATATCCTAACAAAATTTATATGTCCTAGGAATGATTGCACACCTTTAAGGTTTTTAGGATCAAGGACCTTTTGAATGGCTTCAACTCTTTATGGATCTATCCTTACACCTTCTTTTGATACTATGTGCCCAAAAAGTTTTCCTTCTGTAAAAAAAAATGGCATTTTCTTGGGTTCAGTGATATTCCATATTCCAATGATTTGATTAAAACCATCTCCAAATGATTGCAATGGTATTCAACTCTTTTTGAGAAATTAGTTAAATCATCTTGATAAATCACCATAAGGACATTTATAAGATCCTTAAAAGTCACATCCATTGCCCTCTAAAATGTTGCACCAACATTCTTTAAACCAAAAGGCATACATGCATACACATAAGTTCCTCAAGGGGTAGTAAAGGAAGTCTTAAATTTTTCATATTCTTTGACTAATGCCTAATTATACCCAAAGAACCCATCCATCATAGACAATAAGTCACATTCGGTCACCTTATGCAACACAACTTCCATGTTAGGTAGTCCATTATTGTCCTTTAATGAATCTACATTCAGGTTCTTGAAATCAACACATAATATTATGTCCACATTTTTTTTCTTACTAGGACCAAATTTGAAACCCATGATGAATGTCTTCTAGGCTCAATAATGTCTGTATCTCTCAATTTCATCAGTTCCATTTGCATTTTGGTGGCCCACAATGGATTGATAGGCATTTGTTTCTGTCTAAATGGTTTTGCATCTTCTTTCAATAGAATGTCATGTTGGAATAAGTCCTCCCTATAATATTTGAGATCTTGATAAGATTAGGAAAAAAACATGTTTATACATTTTTAGCAATGTTATCAAATTCATCCTCACATTTATATCCAAATTTTTTCCAATATAGACCTACTGACGAGATGTCTCTGATCCTAAATTTATTTCTTCCAAGTATTCTAACTTGGCATTGGAATTTTGTGACATGTAATTATCATTAATGTTAAACATTCCTTCTAGTTCCACTAATCCCTTTAGAATATGGTTATATTCTATCAGAACAATTTCATTTTAAAAAATACATTCCTTACCATCTACAAATCCAATCAAGGAGCCATAGTCAATTTGTTGACCATGATAATGATCTAAGCATTGAATAAATCTGAGGATATCATCATCATCCTCAAAGACATGCCAATTATGGATATTGTCATGCACAGTAGGCCTATTCTTGACATCCACCACATATACACTAGCAAGGGTGATATCATCATTTTTGAGAGCAACATTTGCAAGGAAGTTTTCCATGATATTGTTTGATCTTTCTACCCACAAAATATTGAAAGCATTAAATAGATCTATTCTATCCCAGATAACATATTTATACAATTTCAATCTCTCATCCTTAGCATCATATTTTGATCTTATCTATAAGCTATAATTAGTTGGGAATACCCATGAACTTGTAAACATTTAATACCATGCTTGATGGCAATATCCACTCCCAATATCAATGCTTCATATTTAGTTGTATTGTTGGTATAATGAAAATCCAATAAGAAAGAGTATATACAAGTAATACCTGATGGTGATATAAACAAAACACCCACTCTTGATCCTTCTTTTGAACATCCTCCATCAAAAAACTATACACCTCTCTTTTGTGATTTGTGGTTCCCAAGATTTCCAAAGGTGGGGGTTAGTAGCACCAGTTTGCGATGATATAAATCCAAATACACAAAGCTACCAATAACGAATAACTTGAAACGTAACCAATACAATGTACAAGGAAAAAAAGGAAAACAAATGAATACAAACCCCAAAGTGCTTGAAGCTTCTATTGTCTCTCTCTACTCCTTTCGAAATGTTGTTTTTGATGCTCATTATTGGTATGGGCAGCGTTTATGAATTGAGAAGCATCATGAATTTGATACTTGAAATGGGTGTGTGATCGCAAGATGGCTTGAATGCTAGAAACAAACTGATGGAGTAATGGTGGACAAGAGCTTGAAATCCTTGATCCTTCAAATGGCTATGAAGGGTCTATTATATAGGATTTGGGGATGAAATGAATGGTTGAGATCAATCCCAGAGATAGGGAGATGAATAGTTGAGATCAAAGGGAACTAGAGAAGCCATCAGTAAACTCCATCTCTTCAATTGGTAAAGAGGAGATAGAGTTTGGTTGACTGAAGAGCTAATTGTGAGTTACCTTTTTGAACTGAAGAGGTGGGTGAAGTTACCTATGTGGACTAGAGAGGTGGGTGAAGTTACCCATGTGGACTGGAGAGATAGGTGGAGTAACCCATGTGATCTGATTGGAGTTATCTCTTTGAAGATAAATGAATATTAAATTCATTTATTTAATTAAAGTTTTTAACATGTGAGATAATTGAATTCTTTTTGATTTAGAATTGCTTTATTGAATGAAATTAAATTAATTTAATTGAAATTAATTTAATTAGAATAATTTAATTAGTAAGTTTAAATATTTGAATTTAAACTATAGGAAATTGAATTTAATTAATTAATTAATGGTAATTAATCAATTAAGGTTAATTAATTAAATAAAATTAATTATTTAATTAATTTTGGGAATTTGATTAGATGATTTGGAAAATTATTTTAGAAGAAAATAGATGATTAATTAACAATTAAAAAACCATTAATTAATAGATGGAAATTAGTGTTTTTAATGTAAAGTCGCAAGCCTGTCCATTTTTAGGTGTCTACATTTGCCCCTCTTTGATGTGATGTGACTTGTCGTAGTGTGTAAATATTCTCTAATTTTGATCCTATCCCAACTTGCCCCGATGATAGTAGGTGTATTTATTCCCCCTCAACAAATTTGAGCAAAAAGTCTCGACATGAGCATTAATTTGTTGAAATTGTAATATCTGAATCTGGGTAGCTGACTGTTTTGAAAGTTGTCGTATATTGCCTGTGGAAGTTTTTGGGGACCGAGAAGAGAAATTGGAGCTACTAGTGAAATTAGGGTTTGTGGGAACCCCTATAAATATCCAAGAGAGCCATTCATTTGTCACATTGCCTTCTTGGAGCTCTCAAAATCTTGGTAAGTTTGTGCTTAGTTTTCTTTCTTTTTTCTCCTATTTTTCTGTGATGGTAGGCTTACTGGGAGTTACACACATATCTGACCGAGTCCAAATGTATCAAAGACCAGCTAGTGCAGGACGTCCAGTGATTTTTATCACTTTGCGTGTCATTAATGCCTATTTTTCTCACTTTGAAAATTTGTTGTTTTTTGGAATTCTGCCTGTTGTGCTGCATTTGTTTGCGGTTTTGCCGCAATTATAGTTTAAATGCCACAATTGCAGGTGTAGTGCTGCAAATGATAATTTTTCTACACTTGCTTAGTTGTATGCCACAATTGATGTTTATGTGCTGCATTTGCATGTCCTATTTCATAATCGCATAAGAGTACCCCACTTGTAGGGTTATTTTCTGCAATTTCTTTTTTATAACTGTTTGCCTGATTTTCTTGTCTGATTTCTCCATATTCTAGTTTCTGACACTTTCTTGTATGACTAATACTAATATTTTTCTGATATATTTATGTGTGTAGTTCACCGGGCAGATTCTGCACTGTCGGGAGTTGAGGCCAACAGGTCTTGTTTACAGGTTCTAGCTCTCTGAGGATGAGAGGTCAGTTCTTAGGGACTTAGGATTATATTGGATATGTTACATGCTAGAGATCATGACCAACAAGAGTCTAATCTCGGCTCTTATAGAGCATTGGCATTCTGAGACATGCACTTTCTGGTTACCCACTAGAGAGTGTACTGTTACATTGGAGGATATGTACCGCATCCTCCAGCTTCCAATCTAGGGTGCACTTGTGGAGTATGCCACCCATCCTGGTATTTTTGCCTTGATGGAGCTCTTTGGATTGCCCTGAGATCAGCTAGGGTTATCCAATGCTTATGACATTCCATGGTCCCAATTTGGCTTGGGCTTGGATAGGTTGTCAACTTTACTAGGTAGTCTGATTTATGGCATCTTATGCCCTGATCATCGGCAATGTGGTTTTTTTGTCAGCTTTGGTTCTGTGTTGCAGAGTATGGTCCAGGATCATACTGTTTATGCATGGGAGCCATGCATGTTGGCGTATATGCACTTCTACATGTTCTATGTGGCTTAACTTAATGGTAAGTCCCTTGGTTGTGGTGCCACCCTCCTCCAGATATGGGCATCGGAGCACATTGCTATCTGTCATCCTGTTGGTACACATGCCCTACCTGCAGACAGGCCATATGTTTACATGTATGATGGAGCTATCATTCAAACCCATATGGGTCATCTGTTGTATTGGCATTAGCAGCTAGACATGATGCCCTATTTCATTTGGAGGCCATATAGAGATTTCCCTATGTGGGATGGAGAGGCCATCCATCTTCCTTTTTATCAGTAATGGAGATACCTGATTGTTTGTGCAAAAGACCATGTACATATGATTGACTTTCACAACACCGATAGGGTGTTGCATCAGTTTGGTGAGCGACATGATGTGTCCAATTCATATGCTTATTTTTCTCAGAGGTCGAGGGAATCTTCCATTTGGGTGGTATTGTATCACTTGATGCTACCTGTACTGAGTTTGTAGGTTTACTTCCTGTTGCATGGACATGGCGATCAGCCACTGTAGATGCAGGTATGTTTGTTCAATGATATTTTTTGTAATTTCCTTACTGCTTTATGATACTTGATGCTCATCTATTCTTTGATTACGTGTTTCTTATCTGATCTGGTACTGATGTTGAATCTGATCTTTTGCAGGCACCACTCCTTAGTATGATGCTCATTGGGCACAGGCCCGACCAGTGTCACTTACACATGTCTCTCATCCTATTACTAGGACTCTTATGAGGAGGCACTGTCAGGTACAATGAGGCAGGGGGATCGAGATGGAGGGAGGGATGGTGGTTGTGGTATAGGTAGGGATGGGGGTTGAGATGGAGGACAGGGGAGTGGAGATGATGGGGGAGATGATCCTAGTCCTGGGGGTGCGAGTGGTGGAGTGAGGACTAGAGGTGGGCTGAGTGGTGGTCATACCAGTACTTAGAGAGTTGGTTTGAGTACCATTTTGGAGGATGAGGAGGTGATGAAGGAGGAGACACCTCAGTTAGTGCGAAGAGTGCATCGATGGACAAGTGTTGTTTTGGCTCCAAGAGAGGAGGATAGGGTGGTGATAAAGGATGTAGATGTGGAGATAGGGGATATATATGTGGAGGCCTTAGATGAGAAGAGTACAAGGATGAGTTCCTCGACTGGCAGTGACAGTAGTGGTAGTAGTACAGGGGAGAGTTTAGAGAGTGATGATGATTCTTGGATTGTTAGGGGGAGGGGAGATGAAAGATTGGGGGATAGGACCAAGGAGGGAGATATGGATGTGGCCATGGGAGGTATGGAGGTGGATCCCTCTGAGTTGGAGTGGCTTACCCATCAGGTATAGGATTTATAGGCTAGAATTGCTTCTGCTAATGCTTGTACTACTGCATTGGAGGCTAGGGTTATAGTGGTTGAGGTGAGAGAGTGATAGGCTTGAGCTGAGGTTGGATCATTTATTGATAGTGTACAGGATGCATCCCACCAGGATGTTTTTGATAGGTACTATAGATCTAGGTGTGATGCTCAGAGAGAGATTGAGTACTAGCGGTGACATTATGTGGGGGTTTGTTCCAGCTGAGCAGAGAGTACCTAGTTATACAGCCTCTCAGAGATCTAGCAGAGCGCAGAGATCATATAGATCACAAGGTAGTATTCTTGGTGCTCCTATCTCATCACAAAGGGCTACTACTAATATGCCACCCCCTCATCCACCTCCTGGCAAGGGTGGGGGCAGCACCTGCTGATTTTGATGCCTCTCATATTTTGTATCATGTACCATTTTTGTAGTGATGTTCATTTGATATACTCTAAGTAGTATCCTTTTTTGTATCCTAACACACTAATATTTATTGATATATATGTTGATTACCTTTCATTGTTCATACTTGCAACCATTCATTGTATTCAAATATTTTGATTTATATGAGATGCACCTAGTGTTTTTGATATGATGTGCATTGGTTTACTTGTTATATGCATGATTCTACATGATCTAGTTTTAAGTGATGAAAGTGTATATGCAACATGATTCTATTATGGATACTCATAGATGGATGATTTACTTTTCATGTGATACTGATATGTTATGCAGGATGGTGGAAATGAAATGCATGTTTATATGAGATGTTATGGATGCATGTGATTCATGATTTTCCATGTATGCAGCTGCTATGTTTTTTTCATTTTGTTGATGTACTTTAAATGGAATGAATGCAATCTACTATGCACAAAATATCTGAGTAATGCATGTGTTAATTAGAAAGAAGTTAGTTTGGATAGACATTCTCTGGGATTGATCTAATAGATATGGAATGATAGGAAGGATGTTTTTTCTTTTTTGATAGATATGAGTTGATAGAAAGGATGATTTGTTGGAATTAATGGGAAGTAGAACTAAGAGGGGAGGGGTGAATCAGTACCTCTAAAATTTTTAACGCCTTACACAATCCATCATTAGTAATCTTTCAATTCTAATTTTCCAACCATTATTGTTATTCTTTCTTATGTATATATTATTTGATCATAATCTTTATTAGTTTTCTATCATTCATAGAAACATTCATGAAATTGATAAACACATAACACAAGATATGGTATTGCAGAAAACTCATGTTAGGAAGTAAAAACTACGGTGGGGATGGCACCCACAAAACTTCACTATCTGTAGAATGGAAGGGAGCTGGTTAAGGCTTATAATTTGATCACTTCTGATGATCTATCATGTTAAGAGTATTAAGGTGGATACCTATTAAGATCTACTCTTTTAAGAGTTTTAGAAACACTAATTTAAGTGTGCACTCAATTATGAGATTTATAATAGGACGGTTAAGGCCACCTTTCTTGAAAGGATTTAATTAGTGTACTACACTTGTTAGAATGAGTACAAATGTTGACGTGATTGTATGCAATCTACTATTGCTGATTTATAGATCTATTAAAGCTTTTACAATAATAATATCACCTTAAGTGATTGATGAATACCTTATCTCTTCTTGTCGGTAGCCTCTATTCTATTCTTGAAAACTGATTTGATTCTGTTTGTGTTCTTCTACATGAATTCTCTGTCTAGTCTTTAGCTACTCTCCATGGCTACTATCTTCATTAATCAACTTGTTTTCTCAATGGATTGAGCGTCTATTTATATAAGTATTTGACCTATCTTGGAATTCATGTATTAGAATGTTAACTCTTAGATCCAACAAGGTTTACAACTTGACCTTGATCTTTAGTTTGCATGTTTTAAAATAGTAAAACTAATTAAAACATTAACAATTACATTGCTTCCTCCACACATAATGGATTTAAAATCAAATCAAGAAGTTATAAATACAACTTCAGTGATTTATCTAACGTGGAAACTCATATCCACTTTTTGCGAGATGTAACTGACTGTCAATTCTTGGTCGTCAGTTTGAACTTGCAGTCTGTTGGCGTTCCTTGACTAAACTATTCGTTGAGTTCCTCTCTTTGTTGTTCCATTAGGTAGCATTTTTGTTACTCATCGGGTATCTTTTAAATTTTTGTCATCGGATAACACTTAACAGTGTTTGTCAGGTAACCTTGGCGTCAGATTGTGTTGTGCCCTATCTATCGGTGTAGGGTAAACCGATGGTGTAGATCACATTTTTCTTTAAGTATACTAATGGAAAAATATAATAATTTCAGTCTCCCCCTTTGACATTACTATCAAAAACTAATATGTGCATAATACTAAACTCTTTTGGTATGTATACACCATGTTTATATCCTTGTCATAATATGACTCCCCCTTACTGTGTGCATTGATATAGTGTATGTATATGTACATGTATACTTTTTATTATCTCTATGTACATTATTTCCCCTTTCTTCCACTATACATATGATTTTCTCCTTTTAAGTCAGGTGATGTACATATCAAATTATCCCTTTCTATGATACTAATGACAAAAATGTACAACTTACAATATGCCAAAATTGTGACAAAAATGTGCAACTTACAATGTGTCAAAAATGTTAGAATGGGTAATTTTGATATCTTCTAGAAGTTTCTCTCATTGTTCTTTCAACTGTTCTAGTGCCATATTTTGCAGCTCTAGTCTTGCATGCATATCATAAATGTTGTCTAGGATAGACATTTCAGGGGTGACAATTAGAGTATTTGCCTATGTCATATTTTGTTGCAGTAGTGTAAGTTTCGGTAAGAGATTAACTTGGAGCTCATTGACCTCATCTCTATATTTCATCTCTACAAACTGAATGTCCTATCTGTGTTTCCTAGATTGTATGATTTGTTCATCATGCAATTTAAGTGCTTCTTCTATGTTGGCTAGATTATGTGTACTGGACTAAAGATCAACATCTATTTTTTCTATCTTGTTGGTATACTCCTGAGTGAGTAGATCTAAAGTGCATAGTTTCTTTATTAAAGTAACAGCTTCTGACATAATTGGATCAATTGTACTTACCAATTCAGATAGCTTGACCTTTTTCAGTGCCACTTCCTGGCTTATTTTATCTATGAGCTTGAATTCATACTTTTGTTCAAGTCTCTCTTCCATAGCCTTCTCAGCATCGATGTTCTAAGATGTTATTGCATCTGTGAGTATAACCGGTTGATCAAGCATTGGAGCTTTTTGATCAATATCTATGTCTGGTACAATCTATTGAAGTATATTTCTTGCTACTTCCAGTACCTTGGCGTCTTTTTCTGCTCTCTTCAGCTTGTCTTGTATAGATTATCTTTCACAGAGCTTTGCATATTTTGTCAATGTTGTCGGATCCAATGTTCTTGGATCACAGATTGGAATCTCAATAATTTCATCCAGAGTTACTGGATTCTTATTCTTTCCTTTCTTTTTCTTTGAGATTTGAGGGGATGTAGATGTATGAACTACCATAGCTAGTTTATTTTTTTATTCTGAGTTTCTTGGTGAAGGTTTTGTAGATGATGCATCTTGTGTCTTCTGCTCTGTGGGTACTTGTCAGTTATGTGAAGATGTCTCTTCATTAATCTTGGGTGTTTCTGCAGAATGTGCTCCTAATTTTTTTTCTATCTCATTCTTCTTTCCTTCTTCACCTTTCTCTAAAGGATTGTCCCATATTTCCTTTTGAGTTTCTTCATTATTTTGATTAGTAGATGTATCTTTCTAATCATTAGTTGTAGATTTCTCTGCAGTTGTATCTGTTGTTCCTTTGGCTTCTTCATCACCCTTGTGTTTGGGTGTGCTTGTTTCCTTTTCATTTGATCCATTATTTCCCTCTATTATGTTTATTTCCTTCATTAGGACAGGCATGTTACTTTGATTTGTGGCTTGGGATTTGTCAGTATTGGTGTCTTTCTTGTTAGTTAGTTCCTTGTCAACATTGGCGTCCTCATCTTTTTGTATATCTTCTGTAGGGTCTTGCAATTTTGAGTGCATGATTGAAATATCCTACACTTGTTCATCTGCAATGTCAACTATCTTTCCATCTGATGTCTATAGTACTTGATGGCTTTGTTTATCCTTAAGTGTGATAAATATTACATCATCTTTCTTCTTTGGATCATTGTCAGAATCATAGTTAGTGATATCTTTGATATTATCATCTATGCCTGTATCTAATTTAATAGGCTCATCATCACTTTCTTGATTGTCTAGAGCAATATGCTAAGGACTTGCATTATCTATATCCTCCTCTCTGTGAGGTGTGTTTATGAGAAGTAATTTCTTCTCAACACTTGTTGACTCTACCGATAGATCTAGGAGATGTCTCCATTTGGTTTCTGTCATTGAATCTAGTTCTATAAATGTGTTCTCTAGTACTTTGTAAGCCCTTATTTTGGCTACAAATTTACTTGAGTGTTTCTTTAGTACTTCTCTTATCTCTTCAAATTTGGATTCAGGAGGCATTAGTCTCACAAGTACTCTTTCTCTTGCTTCTCTCTCTATTTGCAAGGAATATGACCATTGTTGGTATACCCTTTTACCTAGCTCTTCAAGTATTTCACTCACAAATTATACAGGGGCATACTTGTTCTTGATCATTGATTTTATGACTACCTCTTGTATTTTATTCTGATCCTGTGGATTCAGTGTATCCCATTGTCTGATATTTTTATCAGTCATTGTGCCATGAGTAGCAATTGATTTGGTAGCTTCATCTACCATTTGATTTATGAAGTTCTTCTTTACTACATTTGGCTCATCATCTTTGGTGTCATCCAAGTCATCCTTTGTCCTAACAAACCTTTTTCTCTTCTTTGGTGGTGTGGTTTTGACAGGTTGTTGTCTTGTTATTTTTCCTAGCTTCTTCCTCATGTAGGTCCTTACTTGACCTTTCTTAAGTGGTGTGATATCGGTTGTAGTAGTTTGACTTCTTGTCCTTTTCTTCTTTGTAGGAGGTGGAGATGGAGGTGTATAAGATTAGTTAGCCTTTGTATCTAATTTCTTTTCTTCTAATTCTTCACCGATGGTGCCCTGTTCATCAGTTTCCTCCTGTTGACCCTATTCTTCTTCTGAGACCAATAGAATCTTCTTGAGATTCTTAACCATTTTATCCTTCTTGTTTATAGTCTTCTTGACTTCTATGCCTTGTTTTATCTTTGATTTGGCCTCTTCATATGTTCCAAACCTTGGTTGTTTCTTATCAATGGGCTCATTGATCAGTGCCTTAATTGCACTTGTAGCTTGATCAATATTGATCTCATAATCTAATGGTGCTAACCAAGCTATTCTTGGTACAACCAGTTTGATATGTGTGTAGTCTGTGTCTGCCATGAAGCATATCTCATCTTTGTTTTTTTCAACTAGTTGTTCAGGAATCCTAGTTCTTTCCATCATCTTTTCCTTGAACTCAAGGAAGTATGCAGACATAACAGACTCAAAGTTGTCTCCTAGTGACTTAATCATTTCACTAATCTATTGGGTTAACGGTTTGGTAGTGTCCCATACAACTTTTCCTACTGAAGGAATGTATTCTTGAAAATATAAAAATGTACACATGATAAGTGATCCAAACTTACATTTTTTTCTCTTTGCAGACCTGATTTTGATCATATTCTCATCAAGTTGTTTCAATAGGATCTCACACAGATCCATCTAAATTCCTTTTGTTACAATCTTGTAAGATGTGCTTACTGCTATTGCAGAAATGTTGTTCACTCTTCTGGCTTGAAATATTTTGTACCCAATAACACATGCACCAAATTTTAGCTCTTCGTCGGTTATTGTGTTCACTTTGAGACCTCTATTGTCTCCTTTTACATTGGTGAGTTTTGTAACTTCTTTCATGGATGGATGCTTGTGTGCCCTATACTTGTCGGTTATCAGATAACCAGTGATAGTGTGAAGAACATCCTTGGTTATTTGTTTGGGTTGGTCTATCCATAGTTTTTTGTCATGCATCCTGCTCAAGACTAACATAATCCATTTTGTTTTGAATTCCCTTGGGAAATGTAGGGCATTGGTTAACCCTTTGACCTCCAAGTGTTTGTTTTCTTCTTTCAGTTTTCCTTTGGGATCACATAGCTTCTTGAAAGCTTCATCCATTTCAAGATCACCTATTTCTATGATCTTGCAGTGAATATATGACCTAACATCTTCTATGAGAAAAACCCTAGGCAGAATTTTTGAAAATACGTCAGCTTCATTGGGTTTCGATGCAATTTCTAGACAGATTTTGTACTTAGGTTTTACTCATGTGCTATTCTTGATTAGTTTCACCACATTCTTCTTTTCATTCTTCAACTTAGCAGTTCTTGATGTGGTTGCCATTGTTTTTCAACTATTTAGGGTCTTCTCAAAATTAGGGCTTTCTTGACAAAACAATGACAAAGATCTTTCAGTACCTTTGGTACTTACTTTAATTTGCAATAGTGATGAAGAGTCTATTTTCTGTGTGTTGAATCAATCTTGAGATTCTTATGCTTTCTTCTCTTCAATCACTTGGTTTTTGTTCTACTTTCTCTTCAAATCGCGGGTGAAAAATGAAGTTGTCCCGTCGACTATTTATAGAGTTTTTGACCTAAGTCTTTGCAATAAATGCTCAATAACTTGTCGAGACATGAAGACGGGTTTCGTTAGGAGAATGTTTCAAATCATCATCGGGCAAGACATGATGCTTTAGGAAGTTTTTAACCACTTTGATTTTACCGACGAATATCGGTATAGTGTCACGACCATTTGTGAACTTTGATTTCTTACCAATGGTCATCGGGTTACTAGTTGACCGACAATTTCTAGTAAGTGTAAACAACTCATTATTGTGTTCACCAATGATTTTTGGTAAGTGTAAACAGCTCATTATTGTGTTCACCGATGATTTTTTGTAAGTGTAAACAACTCATTATTGTGTTCACCGATGATTTTTAGTATGTGTTTACTGACAGTGTTGTATTCTTAGATTAGTAACAAGTAAAGTAGTATGCATCTTTGGATTATGCAGATTTTTCTTATCTATCAATTTGTATAATGGAACTAATGCAAAATATAACTTGGTATAGTGCAGTTCCATACTTACTTGTTCAGCTCAAGTGGAGTTGGTGGTGTCACCAGATCCATTGGATGGGGTGTCACCATTTGCATTGCTTGGCCCAGCTTCATCATTGTTTGAAACGTTTATCCACATTTTGTCTCTTGCCCTCTAGATATCTTCAATGGTGTTTCCATTGGGATATGTGCTTGTTTCTGTCAATCGGTCTTTGCAGTCTTTCTTGAGATGACCAACTTTATGATAGTGTAAGCATGTCATTTCGGGGTTTGACTAGCCTCTAGACCTTTTGGTCCATGCTCTCAAGAAGTTTACAGAAATGTGACCATATCTACCACATGCTGTATAGTTTGTCCAAGTGTTGTAATCCCATATATATTGATTACTAATTCTCTTTGGTTGATAAGGAACTTATTTATCTTTTAGCTTCTGTAGACACCTAAAATTGACCAGGTGTATCTCAAGCATTCCAAACAATAAATCTCAGCCAAATGCCTTAAAATCTCATCTCAATGCAAAACAAATGGATCAAATCAAATGGACACAAATCAAATTAAAAGATCAAATAATTAAATTCAAGCCTAAAGAGATTAATCAAATTATGCAATTGATTTTTCAATTGTATAGTTCAAATCAAAAAGATCAAATCCAACCCAATCACCCTTCCATGGCTAAATTAATT
>MU226615.1:536453-552408 GCA_018584345.1 Thuja plicata
GATACATTTTCCCCTGTGAGCAGATTGGAAGCCATAAAATTATTTTTGGCATATGCAACACTAAAAGACTTTAAAGTTTATCAAATGGATGTCAAATCAGCCTTTTTGAATGGTGACTTAAAAGAAGTCTACATAGAAAAACCTAAAGGATTTAACCTTTCAGATAGACCAGACATGGTATGCAGACTAAAGAAAGCACTTTATGGACTTAAACAGGCCCCAAGAGCGTGGTATGAGAGACTAGATGGTTATCTCACCAAGATTGGATTCAAGAAAGGAGCAGCAGATTGCAACTTTTTCATAAGAGAAACACCTGATGGATTACTATTAGTTGCCATATTTGTTGATGACATTATCTTTGGAGGTAATGACAAGCTTAGTATTGCATTTGCAAAAGAAATGCAGAATGAATTTGAAATGAGTATGATTGGTCCTATAAAATACTTTTGGGGATTAAATGTAAAACAGACAGATAAAGGAATATTCATTAATCAGTCAAAATATGTAAAGGAAATATTGAAAACCTTCAAGATGGAGAATTACAAGCCAGTATGCACTCCTATGATCACAGGAAGTAAACTTTCAAGAGATGATGACTCCACAGCAGTTGATAAAACATTGTACAAATCTATGATTGGAAAGCTTATTTATCTAACTTAATCAAGACCTGACATATCTAATGTAGTTGGCATTGTTGGAAGATTTGTAGCTGAACCCAAGCATAATCACTTAATGGAAATCAAAAGGATATTTAGATATCTTAAGGGAACTATAGACTATGGTTTATGGTATCCTAAATCAGAGAATACATAGCTTCATGTGTATACTGATGCAGATTGGGCAGGTTGTATTGATGACAGTAAGAGCACTTTAGGAGGAGCAGTATTTCTTGGAGAAAGGTTGGTATCTTGGAAAAGAAAGAAGTAAAATTGTATTTATCAGTCAATGGCAGAGGCAGAATATGTTGTAGCAGCACTAAATTGTACAACAATTGTTTGGATCAAGCAGATGGTTAAAGACTTTGGTATTCAGGTTGACTACCCTATTGTTATTCATTGTGACAACACCAGTACTATTAACATGCCTAAGAACCCTATGATTCATGCAAAGACAAAACACATAGAGATCAAGTTTCATTGTCTGAGAGAAAAAGTTGTAGACAAGGAAGTGACATTGGATTATGTAAGCACAAAAGATCAATTAGTAGACATTTTCATGAAGCCTTTAGCAAAGGATACTTTTGAGTATCTAAGGGAGAAGTTGGGAGTCATTCCCTCTCCTATGTTTGATTAGAAAAAGTAGCAAGTACATCAGCCCTGTGTGACTGATGAATGGTTGACTACTCTACTTCTGGAGTAGTACCTATGCAGAATGGTTTATGGAACCCTTTTCCATTGATGTCAATGGGGGGAGTATGTACTAAAAACAAGGAACACAAACAAAGAGCTAAACAAGGAACACATACAGGAGCTTATACTCTGGGGGAGTATACACAGTCTAAGTAACTGCAGCAGTGTAGATGAATCTTTGATGAGGATATTGAAAAGATTGTAAAAGAAAGAAGACACCATGAATAGAAGTTGTTTTTATCATATGTTGCCATCAATTCCAAAGGGGGAGATTGTTGGAGATTTGATTATGAACAGTTGATTGATTGTATGTTTGTCATTGATAACAACATATAATACACAGCAGTACTTATGTATGTACTTATCCATATGATGACATGAAGACTAGCATGGATAGATACATGTTGTTGACATGTTTACTATGCTATGTTCATACACACAGACCCAAATATGAAGTTTCAGTAAAGATATGTAATTTTTTTATTGACGATTACAGTTCTAGAGGAATAACGGTTTAAGGCTGACGTATGTAACGTGTTGATTGAGTTGCACCTATCTTCAGGATATGTGTGTGTATATTCATAATTAGTTATGAGTTTTTGATATTAATCTAAACGCACCAAACATATTTCAAGAATATTATAAAGTTATGGTTAAATTGATGAAGCCGACTTAGTGAAGCGACGTGTCTATTTAGTTAGTACTTGCACGGTTGTAATTATGCTTGCACACTTAGTAGAGCCAACAAGGATGTTAAGAAGATTTTTCCTATAGGTCCCATGATCTCATACTTGGTGTATATACTTATAGAAGGTCATTTGTAATAAGAAGAGTTGCGAAAGCTAGAGATTAGAAAAGCAGAGCAGAGTGTTAAAGTAGCAGAGCTATATTTATCATATGTTGATAATATAGATATTGAAGTTGAAGCTTTCAGAATACAGAGAAGATTGTTGTATTTCTTTACAAGAGGTTAAAGCATCAATGCACAAAAGGAACTGATTAGACAAGCAGTGTCACAAATAATAGTTCACCTTGTTGATACAGTGTGTATCAAATAACTAGAAGGTTGTAGCCTTCACCACTTGGATAGTGAGTCCTTGGACAGTTAGTCCTCCACCCCTAATAGGGTTATTTTAAAAGACTCCTAATAGGGTCCGACCTTTAACCAGGTCACTATACTACTGCATTGTAATGTATAACTCCTAACAGGGTTGGAAGATCTTTTAACAAGGATCACTATAAACAATATAGTTCTTTGTGGGTACTAATTCCCACTGGGGTTTTTACCATTTGGTTTCCCCATAACCAAATTGATGTGTTATCTATATGTGCATTTACTTTGTATCAATCTGGATTAATAAGTTTAAGATAAAGATTTAAAGTTGCTGATAACTGATTCACCCCCCCCTCTCAGTTATCCCTGAAGTATTCTAACAACTAGGATGTCTTTGATTATAGGACTAGTTCTTTGTTGTCCATATCCTAACCCTCTTGTGTTCCTCTGGGTTGGCAGGAGATAAAATTCCATTAAGCCTTTTTTTCTTTCCCCCAGACCCGTTGTACCATCATACCCGAGTCTTTGTAACATTGTATAACCATTTCCATAGTTTGACAGGGGTAGGGGTTGTCTAATTGTCTCTTGCGGATCCTGGTATAACCATGTACTGATATCTTGTTCAAATTTATTTTCTTCTATGATGTCCCCCATTCTGACAAAGGTTGTGGGTGGACATCTTAATAGAATAGGTACCGGATTTTCTGTTGGTATAACCGGTTGCGGCATGCCATATGTTCTTGGGCTCTGAGGCATGTTCTTGATAGTGAAAGCCTCTTCATATTTGTATTCACCACAACCCTTGTCGGTAATGGATATTTTTTCTACTTTCCATGTGACATCCTTAGGAGTTGCTTCTAAAGAGGATGGGATGTTTGCATCTTGGTTTAAAGGTACCTAGTTGTCAGTTTTTTTTGGACCGCATTACAGTATTGGAAAGCATTGGGGTCTCCCTCTATGATGATTTCTTCTCCCTGGTGTGGGAACTTGATGCATTGATGGTACATTGAGGGTATGGATTGAAATTCATGTATCCATGGTCTCCCTAGTAGAATGTTGTATCCCAACTCAAGGTCTAGGATCTGGAAGGGTGTGTTCTTGACCACTGGACCCATACAGACAGGTAGAATGATAATACATTTAGAGGATCTTTCCTCTTTGTCATAAGCTCTGACACTTATCATCCTCGTGACATCAATTCTTGATTCTGAATAGCCTAGTTTCTTGATTAACTTTAGAGTAGAAATTTTTAACCCAGCTCCACCATCAACGAGGACTCTACGGATAGTAGGTATGAGGTTGTGCCTCTACTTCCCTTGATTAGGAACATAGGATTTCATCCTGGGAACTTGATATTGATTTCCCACTGCATGGTTTTGAAAAGGCGTCACATGAGTAGCCCATGGTGGGTTTTAATGTGTTTGTTGTTGGGATTGGGAATGTTGTTGTTGTTGAAACTATGGTTGATACTGTTGGGGTTGATATTTCTACTGCTAAGGTTGGAATTGATGCAACTGAATATGGGGTTGTTGTTCCTGGGGTTGGAATTGAGGCAATTAAAGCTGGGGTTGGAATTTCAGCAACTGAAGCTGGGGTTGTTGTTGCTGGGGTTGGATTTGAGGTAACTGAAGCTGGGGTTGTTGTTGCAGAGGTTGGATTGATGTCGGAATGGGAAAAGGTGTAGGCTTGGGTGGGCATTGACTATAAGTTGTACCTAGAGAGATGGATCCCTACGAGCATGAGGTGTTGATCCCAAGACTAGTAGGAATTGACTATAGTAGCAGCATAGTTTCAGAATAGTTGTTGTTTTATGGGATGGAAGGTAGCATGAGAGCTTGATTTTCCTAGCCATGTGACCGAAGGTGGGAGCATACTAGTGACCATGGGTGCACTTAGTTGCGAGCCTATCATGCTTTGAGTGGAAGATGTGCTGGCTTGGTTTGTGCAATTGGTTTGATTGGATATTTTCTATGCCAATGTGGGTGTTACCAATGGTGAGAAGATTTGATACACAACAAGTAGTATCTGAGAGGACTGAGTAGTGTTTTGACCTATGAGAGGGTTTTCAAGCCATATGGTTAATACACTAAATTTAGCGGGGAGTTTGACTCCCTTCTTTATTAGCGTCAACTACTTGTGTGGACTAAGAGTCTTGCTCAACATCTTCAATTTCTAGTTCTATGACATTTTGGAAAAAGCTGACCCACGGGGTTGTTCAATGAATAGAGAAGAACTGGTATTTACGAAAGGATCATTCTCTTTCTCTATTTCCCAAGTGGGGAATCTATTGATATATGACTCATCAGGTTGTGTTCTAGCCTTCCACCTTGTGTAAGGCCCTCCATGAGGTGTTTGAGACATAGTGTGGTCCAGATTTTGTAACTAAAACAAGTGATATAAAGAAAACAAACAAAAGATAACCTTTCTAACGAAGTCCAAATTATGTTTTGGACAAGGGTAATTCTAAGAATAGATTTTGATATATCTTGATCTCAAAGTTGTGATGATGTAAAAAGATAAGATTTTTCAACCTTTGCCTAGGACAAAGTTACTTGATAGAGATAATGGTGATGTTTGATATGATGAGATCAAGATACATCGAGTTTGAGCTTTCAAACTAACAATGTTTTAGACAAAAATTATGCTTTTCAAAGAAGGGGTGATCTTTTGATGTTTAGAGATTCACACAATGTTCTTCACATTTTTTCTGGGATAGACACTTGTCTTTGACACTGAATGGAGAGTTCTTTCAAGGTTTTTAGGTCAAAATAGGTGTAAAATATCTCTGGTCAAGTGCGGCACAACTCCACTGATCACGACAAAGTGTATGGTTAATTGCGGTACATTATCACCGATTACGGCAAAGTAAACAGGTCGATTGCGGCAATAAATAGTTTAACTGTAGTAGACTTCCTTCAACTGTGGCACAATGCGGGCAATTACAATAAATGAGAAATAGTCTCAAAAAAAAAAAAGGTAGGTATCACTGCTTGACAATTTTGATTTTCTAGAACAATGCTTCTTTGCAAGATAGTTGATGTTGACAACCCTAAACTTTAACACGTTTGGCTCATTTTGACAGTTGGATGTTTGTTTTGCATTTTAGAAACTAATCAAAGAACAAGCATAATAGACACTATGTTTTGAAGAATGAAGACTCACAATGTGTATGTTCTATAACTTTTTCAAGTTCCAAGGTTATCACGAGGTCTCAATACTGAACAGTCAGATTAATCTAGGTCAATGGCTTCAGAATACAATGTTATAGGCCCAATGCTTGAATGTCTGTTAGCTCACACAATAATTTTCACGCTACTAGGACACAAAGGTCCACAACGTAGGTGCCCATGTTTTTTTCGTTGCCAGGTATTTCTTCTGTGGAGTGAAGATCTCTTTCACTACAAAAATACCGTGGGACACATATGTTGGGAATCTTGGGGGGAAATTCTGCAACCCCTTGCACTATAATAAGGTATCTATTCGGAGGTAGAGCAGGTTGGAATCTAATTAACAGGGTTGTAGTAAGGGTCCATGACATCTATCCAATCAGTTTGTATGTGTGTGACTCACTTAAGAGCCTAGTTGACCATGCTAGATCCTTAGGGATATTCACCTGATCCAGACTATCATCAACACACCTCACCCAAGCTTGGCTAGATAAGATAGAACTTTGGTTCGCACCTTGTTTATATACCGATTGGAAGGATTACCAGTTTAAGGTCATTCTCTGAGGAAGAAGTACATTCCTTAGACAGGCCTTTCTAAAAAAGTAAAAAGGTTATTAATCTAATAGATTGTGCAAGTGCACCCAAAAATCAAGACACAAGGTAAATTGATTAAGCTCTGAAAATTTGAAATGTGAACTAAGCTACACCACCACACAAGCACAAGTGTTCAGTTTTAAGCCCAAAAGTAGGTGTTGATTGCTTGTTCAATTTTAATGCACCAAATTGAGAAATTCTTTGCCTTGTTCAATTTTAGTCCCCACGTCAATTTTAAGCCCAAATCTAAAATGTGAGATGTGAGATGTGTGACAAACACTATTCTTTTAAAGTCCAAATAGAAAAGTGAATGAATTTTAAGTTGTATTGTTATCTCACCTTCTCGATTTGTACCTGTCAAAGAAAGTGTTTAGTATCTTCAGAAATGAAAGCTTTCAATCCAAAACAATAGAATATCTAGAAACTCTAGGATTATTGAGATTGCTGAAATTAATTGCGACTTTATACTTACATGCGAATCTCTTAATTGAATCAATGTACCTTGTGTATGCTTCACTTTGATCCTCGACTGTGATTGAAAAAATTACCTTTTGTTGTGATCAATAGTTGATGGTTCTCCTTCTTGCAGCTCTTAATGCTCTAGCACCTGGTATACATCTGATCACCTTCTTTTTCATTCATTTTTAGCCTGCCCTTCACAGAAACCAAGAAAACAAACAAAAAAGTGGCTTTTGGGTGGATTGTGGTACTGTGTCTTCAATTGCGGTCAACTGTGATCAATTGCGGTAGAATACAGGTGACTGCGGCATGATGCATTTGATTACAGCATGAATCAGGCAATTGTGGCACAATATAGGAAATTGCGGCAAATAATAATCAATTGTGACAACACTACCAGAAGATAGATAGACAGAAGATGATAGAATAATAGTGCAAAAGCCTATAATCAATTGCGGTATTAAACTAGTCAATTGCGACACTTTGGTATCAATTGCAGAAAAATAGTAGTGATTGCAAAATAACCCAAATATGGAGAAAAAGATGGATTTTTAGATTTGTGATCGTACGACCATGGCTAAATAGTTCCATCTACAGCATGCAAGAAATATTTATGTTGTTTGTTTCACGTCGGGTTCACCAAAATGTATGCCTGTCTTTCGTGATTCGTGGTTCCCAAGCTTTCCAAAGGTGGGGGTTAGTAGCACCGATTTGCAATGATATAAATCCAAATACACAAAGCTACCAATAACGAATAACTTGAAATGTAACCAATAAAATGTACAAGCAAAGAAAGGAAAATAAATGAACGCAAACCCCAAAGTTCTTGAAGCTTCTATTGTCTCTCTCTACTCCTTCTAAAATGCTTTTTTTGATGCTCAGTATTGGTGTGGGAAGGATTTATGACTTAAGAAGTGTCGAGAATTTGATACTTGAAATGGGTGTGTGATTGCAAGATGGCTTGAATGCTAGAACCAAACTAACAGATTAATGGCGCAAGAGAGCTTGAAACCCTAGATCCTTCAAATGGTTATGAAGGGTTTATTATATATGAATTGGGGATAAAATGAATGGTTGAGATCAATCCTAGAGATAGGGAGATGAATGGTTGAGATCAAAGGGAACTGGAGAAGCCATCAGTAAACTCCACCTCTTCAATTGGTAAAGAGGAGACAGAGTTTGGTTGACTGAAGAGCTAATTGCAAGTTACCTTTTTGAACTGAAGAGGTGGGTGAAGTTACCCATGTGTACTAGAGAGGTGGGTGAAGTTACCCATGTGGACTGGAGAGATGGGTGGAGTAACCCATGTGATCTCATTGGCGTTATCTCTTTGAAGATAAATAAATATTTAATTCATTTATTTAATTAAAGTTTTCAATGTGTGAGATAATTGAATTCTTTTTGATTTAGAATTTCTCTATTGAATGAAATTAAATTAATTTAATTGAAATTAATTTAATTAGAAGAATTTAATTAGTAAGTTTAAATATTTGAATTTATACTATAGGAAATTGAATTTAATTAATTAATTAATGGTAATTAATCAATTAAGGTTAATTAATTAAATAAAATTAATTATTTAATTAATTTTGGGAATTTGATTAGATGATTTGGGAAATGATTTTAGAAGAAAATAGATGATTAATTAATGATTAAAAAACCATTAATTAATATATGAAAATTAGTGTTTTTATTGTAAAGTCACAAACCTGTCCATTTTCGGGTATCTACAAAAATATTTGCCATAATCCATCTTGTTGTAACAAATCATTAATTATTCGATCAGTATTTCTCAATTGTGGCTTGACTTCTTCAACAGTAAATTTTTCCATATCAACATCTACACAACACTTTAGCCTATTAGGTAATATCATCTCCACCATAACATAAGAATGAGGCTCTTTGTACAATTTAACCTTAGTGCCATTTATAGGTATTGTTGCATAGGACAGGTCTAACTTCAATCTTCCACCTACTACTGCTTCCCACTGTCTTGATAATAAAATACCATAATGGGGTTTTTGTATCAACAACGACTATATCCATTTTGTAAGTGGCTTCAGGGAATGCAACAATTTTACATCAATATATTTTAGTGGCCCTATTACAAGAACTTCCCTATTTTCCATTTCATATCACCTCCCATCAGAAGTGCTGACTTGAAGACCTAACTCCTTCATAAGATGGTATGGCATAAAAATGGAATCAGCACCTGAGTCTATCATACAATTTTTTACCCAAAAATTATTGATCATCAAAGTAACATAAAGTGGGTCAACCAAGAGTTGTTCTTGAGTAACCACATTTCCAATACAGATATTAGAGAGCTCCTTTCTTTCCTCCTGGGCTCTCACTTGTTTTTCTTTCTCATTCATAGTAGGAACATCTCTTTTCCCATTTATTAAGGTCAAGGGTACTTCTTCCTTGTTTGACACAGAGACATCTTTTATCCCTTTCAATAGTGCAAGTGCAACTTCTTTATGTTATTTTATCTTTAGCATCTCCATCAATGGAACTGATACCTTGATCTGTATAAGAGCATGTTTCATGTCAAACATAGGAAATTGAGAGGATACATCATATATTTTCTTACCCCTCTTGGCCTTATCAATGACTATTTATTCCTCTACTTTCACTTCCTCCTCCTTTTGGGTAGAAGAAGATTCTGCTTATTTTGAAATTTTCTTTTCTTGGTTATCCTTGGTAGGAGTTTCTTCAACAACTTCTGGGGAATCTTCTTTAATAAATATAGAAGGAATTTTTCCTTGACTAGGATCCACCCTTCTATTTGTCAAGTTGTATGCATCCCTTTCTTTATTTATTGCTACTATAGTCAAGGATATTTTTTGCTCATCAGTGGGTAGTCTAAAATGGGGATGCTCCTTATCATCACCAACTGCATTAATGGTCCTTTGTATCATATTACCAGCTTCATCTTCTGAGTCAGAAATAATTTGTGGCTGGTATTCTAGGTACTTTCCTCCTCTATTTATAACATTATCAGGAAACTCACTATTCTCTAAAGACCATGGATAAGGTCTTCTTATAGTAAACATGTTGATAGCAGGGCCTTCATGTCCGAAAATTCTCTATTCATCTCTCTTTTCCAATTGATCAGTCAGAGCTTTAGCTGCAACACATTGATAATAAGAGTGAGGCATGTTACAAGTAGCACACCAAGGAGTGTTCTCCACAATATTTGTTCTATTTCTCTTCAGAGGGTGAGGGGTCTCTTTTGTTTTCTAGTTTTCTTGATTTTCAAGGATTGGTTTTCCATCTTTCCAGTTTGTTCTATATGGCATATCCCTCATATTTTGTTGTTTATCATACCTTTGGTATTGATACTACTAGAATAACTGAGAGGGGGGGTGGGGGGGTGGTGAATCAGTGGCTTTAAAATATTATTCCAAAAATCCAACCAAAACTTATATCTCAAATATAATATCCTCTTGTTATCTTTCAGTCCATCAAGATGAATACCTTAAGCAGATTTATCAAATATAATCTGCTTGGTAAGCTATGTTGTTTATCTTTTCTAGGCTTTACCAAATAGTTGTAAATAAACTTAGTGTTAACCGACCAATCTATTTTTAATAATATGTAAAGAAAAATATCAAAGCAATAAACCATATACACATTTGGCACATATTTTTAATGTGGAAACCCTTTTAGGGGAAAAACCACTTGGGACCAACAACCCAAAATTTTCACTCTTCTAAAGTGAGCTTGGTGAAAAGACAACCCTATTAAAGGTTAAAAATACACTATTAAGTGTTACCTTGTTGAAGGATTTAAAACCATTGGTTAGTCTTTCCTATGCATTCACTATGATGTCAACAAGAAAAACCTTTTGATAGTCTCGAGTATCTCAATACATGTTAAGCTCCACTAGGTTAAGAGATTTTCTGAATCAATGGTTAAACTAAAATAGTAAATGATCTATTCAATACTACAACTTTATCTTGTAGATATTCAGAACTATTATAAGTCCAAAAATACCTCTCTAGTCAATGTATACTCTTTAGTTCCTTTGATCCCCTTCTCTATTTTACTCGGTCAATGCTCTATCCTCTGTTGCTTGGTGTCTGTAGAATTTGTTGGCTCTATTCTTCAGCCTGTATGATCAAATCTACATGAAAAATTCTATCTTCACCAGGATTATACTCAGCATTCCTCTTTTCCATAATTAATTCCTTGTCTCTTTATATAGACATGATGAGTCACTCAATCTCCTTATTTTTTTTGTTGCTTCCTTCTAGATCCGTAAATCTTGCCATGCATTTCTTTATCTTGTAAATATTTTCTTTAATTTTAGTCCACAAATCACTCCATGATAGCTGTGAATAAAAAATGCTTTAAAACTCTTTCTTGCTTTAGTTCAACTGATCGTTAATAACAAAGCAATCAATCAGTTAAATCTAAATATAGCTCTACTAGCTAAGTAGTCTTTGTCGTTATTCAACTTTAGTTCTTCTCAGTCATTTTCTTTAGTTCTTCTTGGTCATTGATGCCAATTGTGTTTGCTGACAAATTCAGTTAACTATAGTGCCCGGTCAACACTGTGAACTTATCAGGGTTCACTATCTATCGGTGTGCATTGTCTATCAATTTACACCATTTGTCGATGTTTACTATCACTTGGTGTATTAAATTTTTTTATGTCTTTTCACTTCTTCATGATTATGACCAATATGTATATGATTAATCATACTATATCAAGTTGACATCAATGACAATACAATACAATACATTAAATGATTTAATGTCTTGCATACACTTTTGCATCTCAGTGATCATCAACTTTTCATCTTCAAACATTCAATCAGTTATAGTTCATCAATCTCTCCCTTTGGCATTGATGGAAACATACTATGTGGTGGAACCCAACTCTTCAGAAAAAATTTGAATGGTTAAATAATTCAAGGAAGTATCTTCTGCAACTTTTATTTTGATTCATGCTTGCTACTCTCCCTTCTATTCATAATTCATTATTGCAATCATTATGCCTTATGCACATATACTATTTAAATTCATGCATTAATATATTAAATATGCTATATTCTATGTTTTAAATAGCTTTCATATTTTAAATTCATATTTCTAGTCATTGTTCATCTTTCCCACAACCGCTTATTCACTTTTAAATCTTTTCATAGGGAATATTCTCTTTTTTGGGTGTCTTTGAAACCTGCCTTAGTCGTGAGATCTCCTGATCAAATGGAATATGCTCTTATCACTGAGAATATTAATACAATTCATCGATCTTATCCAAAGCTTGGTGTAATCTAGCGATAGTCGTGTGATCTTATATTAAACTCAGAGTGATGCAGAGGGTTTGACAATCTAGTGCCTTTCCTCTCCTCTAGGTGCTTGTTTGTCCAAACCAACCATCCAATGGTTTTTCTTTGTTGGATCTTCCACTAATTAGGATCTCCTAGACCCTCTCCACTAACTTCTCCTTTGAGATATAGTTGGTTCTTGGAAGACTCCAAGATTTCTAAGCTCAACTAGTCCAACTAGTTAACCAAAAGCTTAGTTTCCTTCTCTACAACTCCACCTAGATTACCAATCCTTTACCTAGGATCTTCCCACACACTCACTGAGACTCTTAATACACTTCTTGACCCTTTCTTGGTCATTCTACATCCATCCCGACAATCCAAGATGCTCCACCAATCTAATTGGTCTTTAACTCACTAGGAGGGCTAATTTCTCAACTCCTTGTAGGTCTATTCTCACTGATTTTTGCCTATTGCTTCAAAAATTCCCAAATGACCCCACAAAAAAACTTGAAAATATCCAAGACATCATTCAACCTCATCAGAATCCAAAACCCTGACCTCTGATGGCACCCAAAACCCTACTTTCTTGTAGGCCCTAGATTATGGCCTATTAATTAGGCCTCTGGACCATTGAGCATGAACAATTACAAATATTGTCTCCAATCACTAATTCACCTCCAACCACCATTGAATCCTTTTAGGATACTATCTAGTGCATCTATAAATGTCACTAAGTCTTCCCCAAAAGGTCTTGGGTGCTCACACAAAGTTTGTCTTCTCCCTGTCCTGGCTCACCTGGTTTCACTAGTCAACCATAGGGCTTCATTGTTGGCCTGTGAAATCCATTGAGACAACAAAAAAAAGAAAAAAAACCCTATCTACTAAACCTAAACATACCTTCCCCATGGTTTTAGTAAATTCCACCAGAGGAAAACTAGGTTAGAGCTATTTCTATCTTGGCAGCACTATTTTGTCTCTATCAGACTAGTGGCCTTCAAAATCTTGTAACTTTAAAACTACTAAACTTTAAAAAAAAAATACCTATTGCATATGAAAGCTGAAAATAAATTCTACAATATCATGGATCCCAATCACCTATGCCAATTCGTAGAGGACCGTACAAAAACAAAAATATAGTGCAGATTATGCAAATGGAACTACAGACATTCGTACAGAGGTGTCAGAAGTAAAAGTCTCAATCCAAAATTTCATTAACCTTTTACAAACATTGATTCCATGCTCATATACCAAGAATGGGTAGTTACAAATTAGTTTAACTACATTTTGTTATTTCTTGCAAAATTTGCTTGAGCAACTTTTTGCATTTTGAAGCATTTTGACTTTCTATGTCAACTCAAAGTTTGATGTTGACTCCTAAGACCCAAAATAGGATATGTAGGGTCCTACAACATACCTCCACCCCATGTAGCACTAAAATGGCAACTTTTCCATAATTTGAAGTCAAAAGACCCAAAACCTCTAATAAGCACTAAAGCCCTTACAAATATGAAGTTAGACTAACATTACTTCCAACCTTTTGGAACTTATTCTACCACTCACACAAACTACTAATCCAGCCCTAAACAACATAAAAACATCAAATAGGGAGGTTCCATGCACCATATTCCCCTGGAAAAAATAACTCAAGTCCCTTGAGTTAGGAGGTCTTCAATGGTGACCCCATGTTTCAGAATATCTAGCTCTTTCATCCAAGTGGCCTTAGCTTCAAGTAGTACCTACCACTTTATGAGGTACTCCTTATAATTACCCCTCCTTTTCTTCTTTATTACCTTAGAATCTAGGACACTCTATAATTTCAATGGCTTTGGGGTAGGAAAATCTTTCACCCAATCATCTTCCTCCAAATCTACAAGTGTAGACTAACCTATGTCTGGAGGTGATCCCCTATAAGGATATAAGTCACAAATATTAAAAATAGGTGAAATTCCAAAATCAGGGGCAATTCCACTTCATAGGAATTCTTGCCATATTTATGCAAAATCTTTAGTGGTCCAATCTTTTTCATGAGTAAATTAGTTGGTTAGCCTTTGGGTAGCCTCTCCTTCATGAGATAGGAAAGTAATAGATCCCCAACCTTCAATTGCAAGTCCCTCCTGGTCTTACCATCTTTGGTTTTGTACTTCTCCACTTATTTTTGCAAAGTCTTATTGACTTGATCATGCAAGTCCTTCATTTTCTTTAAAAATGACTCTCTTTGTGCACTCCTCTTGTCCCTCAAACTGAGATCCCTTAGCTCCAAAATCCCTCTAGGATTGATGGTGCAGAGCACCCTAGGGTTTAGCTCCAAACCCTAGCAATTCTTGTTGAGTGATCAAAAGGAGCAGATCATAGTTAGTTTTCAGTCCTTGTCATTAAGCCTGAATAGTTCTTCATTCAGTCACAAAGTCGCAGAGCCAGTGGAGAGTAGAAAAATCATGCATCACACACTCGCGAGATAGTCATGAGCTAAGTTTATTAGTGAGTGAGTGCACGATGAGTAACTAGTCACTCAGTCGCAGACGGCTAGCAGAAAAGACAATGCGCGACAATGCGACAAGGAGCTCATCGCAAGCTCGCAAGTCAATTCGCAGTTAGTGAAAAAACCGGTGCGACAACACGACGAGGAACTCATCGCTCAGTCGCTAAAGACAAACAGCTAAGTAGGATGTGCAAGTGAGTGACACCTTGTGCATCACAAGGTCGTAGGTGACTTGACGGTTAAGTGAAAAGCATGGCGAGCGTGTCACTACGGTGTATCACTCAGTTGCAGAGAAAAAGTCAGCTCGGATGAAAGCATCGTGAATGTGCAACTGGAGCTCATCACTCAGTCGCAAAGGAAATGGCAGCTCAGGTAGAAGTATGGCGAGTGTGTGACTGAATGTATCACAGTGTCGCTAATAAATGGCCAGATCGTCAGAAAGAGTAGCGAGTGTGAGACTAATGTGCCTCACAGACTTGCAGAGTAAATAACAGCTCGTGGAAAGACAGTGCGGGTATGCGACTTGAGCTCATCGCTCAGTCGCAACCTAAAACATAGCTCAGGATGATGCATTGTGGGTGTGCAATAAAGAGTCATCGCTCAGTCGCGAGGTAAAAGTTAAGTCAGGGAAAGACATAGCGAGAACACGATGAGCAGGTAATCGCTTAGTCGCAGACCAAGACATGCAAGGTGATTTTCATTCGCGACTATGCGATAAAGAACAGAATCAGTCAAATGATAAAGTGTGCTGACGTGTCAGAAGGAGAAAGCCTTGAAAAGTCATAAACGACAAACAGAAAGAAGAATGCCACGAAGAAGAATGACATCCACGTCGACAGTTATGCTGATGATGAGCTCGATGACAGTTGCAGGAGAAGACAAAGAGCCGAGGCAGTTGAAATTCCTTAGGCGGATAGAAAACCTAAAAATGGTTACAGACCAAGAAGATTCCGAGGATAAAAAGGGAGAAAAGAACCATTGTAGGGGGTTGAAGAACTTAGAGATTGAACAGGATAGCACAGTAGATATGAGCTTACATTGTAACTTACAAGTTTTTCAATAAAGAAGAGTGTTCTGTGTGTTCTGTATATTTCCTGTTGTGTAGAAACTTCAATAGAGTAGTATTCTGAGTTCTTTTCAATTTAATGGATACCTTTTGACCCTCATGACTAGGCATATGGGATGTGACTGTCAAAAGGTACCCATCATGTATTTTTATTCTTGTTTTGTGTTTGTGTTTGGAACTAAGGAGAAACTAGTCCGAGTTGGAAACAAATCTTAGGCGAGCCAGATGGTCCGGCTAGGGAACTTGTAGGGAAAGGAGATAGGCTGAGAAAGGTGCATGACTGATCTGATTCAGTCATGGAGAGTAAGATGAGATGAGGAGTGAAACACTTCAGTGGGTAGGGAACCTAGGAAAGAGGGAATAGGATAGTCCTTCTGGTTAGGGTCTGAGAGTAGCCCTAAGAGGCTCAAAGGTGAGCCTAGAGAGTCCTGAATTGAATAGGATTCCTGGTGAGATTCCTAGAAAAGAGTAGGAGTCTCAGAGAGTAAGGTGACCTCCCCATCAG
>MU226615.1:556526-567359 GCA_018584345.1 Thuja plicata
GAAGGAGAGAAGTCCAATTTCAGATTGGAGATCTTGTCATGGTACATCTGAACAAAGCCAGATTACAGAAGGGGATACCTACTAAGTTACAAATGAGGAGAATAGGTCCCTGCAAGATATTAGAGAAGTATGGGTAGAATGCCTATAAAATTGATTTACCTAACAATTTAGAAATGTCACCTATTTTTAATGTGCAGGACTTGATTCCATACAGAGGACCAGTGATACCTGAAGGTACTCAACAGAGGGAGATGGGAAAAGATGTTCAAGATATACAGGTGAAGCCTAAATCCAAGTTGCAGGCAGAGAAAGTCCTGGATTCTAGAATTCAGAAAACAACCAAGTGTAGGGTATACAGAGAATACCTAATAAAATGGTCAGGGTTACCAGAAGCAGAAGCTAAATGGATGGATGATGAAGAATGCAGAAAGTAAGGGATTAGCTCGGCATTGCTGCCGACTAGTTCATCTTAACTTCTCCTTCTCAGAGGGGGGGAGTATGGTGTAGAGCACCCTAGGGTTTAGCTCCAAACCCTAGCAATTCTTTTTGAGTGATCAAAAGGAGCAGATCACAGTTAGTTTTCAGTCCTTGTCATTAAGCCTGAACAGTTCTTCATTCAGTCGCAAAGTCACAGAGCTAGTGGAGAGCAGAAAAATCATGCATCGCACACTCGCGAGCTAGTCATGAGCTAAGTTTATTAGTGAGCGAGTGCACGATGAGTAACTAGTCACTTAGTCGCAGACGGCTAGCAGAAAAGACAGTGCGCAACAATGCGAGGAGGAGCTCATCGCAAGCTCGCGAGTCAATTCATAGTTAGTGAAAAAACCGGTGCGACAACGCGACGAGGAACTCATCGCTCAATCACTGAAGACAAACAGCTAAGTAGGATGTGCGAGTGAGCGACACCTTGTGCATCGCAAGGTCGCAGGTGACTTGATGGTTAAGTGAAAAGCACGGTGAGCGCGCGACTACAGTGTATCGCTCAGTCACAGAGAAAAAGTCAGCTCGGATGAAAGCATCGCAAATGCGCGACTGGAGCTCATCGCTCAGTCGCAAAGGAAATGGCAGCTTGGGTAGAAGTATGGCGAGTGCGCGACTGACTGTATCGCAATGTTGCTAATAAATGGCCAGCTCGTCAGAAAGAGTAGTGAGTGTGTGACTAATGTGCGTCGCAGACTCACAGAGTAAATAACAGCTCATGGAAAGATAGTGCGGGTATGCGACTTGAGCTCATCACTCAGTCGCAACCTAAAACATAGCTTGGGATGATGCATTGCGGGTGTGCGATAAAGAGTCATCGCTCAGTCACGAGGTAAAAGTTAAGTCAGGGAAAGACATAGAAAGAACGCGACGAGCAGGTAATCGCTCAGTCACAGACCAAGACATGCAAGGTGATTTTCATTCGCAACTATGTGATAAAGAATAGAATCAGTCAAATGATAAAGCATGCTGACGTGTTAGAAGGAGAAAGCCTTGAAAATTCATAAATGACAAACAGAAAGAAGAATGCAACGAAGAAGAATGACATCCATGTCGACAATTATGGTGATGATGAGCTCGATGACAGTTGCAGGAGAAGACGAAGAGCCGAGGCAGTTGAGATTCCTCAGGCGGATAGAAAACCTAAAAATGGTTACAGACCAAGAAGATGCCGAGGATAAAAAGGGAGAAAAGAACCATTGTAGGGGGTTGAAGAACTTAGAGATTGAATAGGCTAGCATAGTAGATATGAGCTTACATTGTAACTTACAAGTTTTTCAATAAAGAAGAGTGTTCTATGTGTTCTATATATTTCCTGTTGTGTAGAAACTTCAATAGAGTAGTATTCTGAGTTCTTTTCAATTTAATGGATACCTTTTGACCCTCATGATCAGGCTTATGGGATGTGACTGTCAAAAGGTACCCATCATGTATTTTTATTCTTGTTTTGTGTTTGTGTTTGGAACTGAGGAGAGACTAGTCAGAGTTGGAAACAAGTCTTAGGTGAGCCAGATGGTCTGGCTAGGGAACTTGTAGGGAAAGGAGATAGGCTAAGAAAGGTGCATGACTGATCTAATTCAGTCATGGAGAGTAAGATGAGATGAGGAGTGAAACACTTCGGTGGGTAGGGAACCTAGGAAAGAGGGAATAGGATAGTCCTTCTGGTTAGGGTCTGAGAGTAGCCCTAAGAGGCTCAAAGGTGAGCCTAGAGAGTCCTAAATTGAATAGGATTCCTGGTGAGATTCCTAGAAAAGAGTAGGAGTCTCAGAGAGTAAGGTGACCTCCCCATCAATTGACCCTATAAACTATTTCAAAGAGGCTTTTACCTGTACTTGTATTAATGGAGTCATTGTATGCAAATTTTGCCTGCCCTATGATATGATCCCAAGACTATCCATGTTGTTTAGTCAAACACCTCAGCGAATTCCCAATGCAGATCCCTTGAGTCTTTCCTTAGCATATGTGGCCCTATTCTCCTCTATGATTTCTTTGTAATCAAATTGGTTGTCAATGGCTTCAAGCCAATCTAAGAACTCTTCTCCATTAAGGCTACCATAGTAGTAGGGTATGTGCTCCATGCTATCCTTGTTTAAATATTTTAAGGCATCTAAGAATACCTTTTTCTCCATGTCTATCTCAATATCTTTTCCCATGTTGGATGACTCCTCAATTTTACTATCAACATCTCCATCACTTTAATCTCCCCATTTAGTGATCTTCTTTTTTCTTTTTGTCTTGAACACATGAGCCTTCTCCTAGAGGCCTTGAACCAATTCTACTATGGCATCCCTACTCATTTCCTTATGAGGAATGTTGTCAACCTCTTGAATCTCTTGACTCTCCTCCCCTTCAGACATACACAATCTTCAAGTTATTCCAGCTTTGATACCACTCTGATGCAGAGGGTTTGACAATCTAGTGCCTTTCCTCTCCTCTAGCTGCTTGTTTGTCCAAACCAACCATCAAATGGTTGTTCTTTGTTGGATCTTCCACCAATTAGGATCTCCTAGACCCTCTCCACCAAATTCTCCTCTGATTTATAGTTGGTTCTTGGAAGACTCCAAGATTTCTAAGCTCAACTAGTCCAACTAGTTAACCAAAAGCTTAGTTTCCTTCTCTACAACTCCACCTAGATTACCAATCCTTTACCTAGGATCTTCCCACACACTCACTGAGACTCTGAATACACTTCTTGACCCTTTCTTGGTCATTCTGCATCCAGCCCAACAATCCAAGATGCTCCACCAATCCAATTGGTCTTTAACTCACTAGGAGGGATAATTTCTCAACTCCTTGTAGGTCTATTCTCACTGATTTTGGCCTATTGCTTCAAAAATCCCCAAATGACCCCACAAAAAAACTTTAAAATATCCAAGACATCATTCAACCTCATCAAAATCCAAAACCCTAACCTCTGATGGCACCCAAAACCCTACTTTCTTGTAGGCCCTAGATTATGGCCTATTAATTAGGCCTCTGGACCAGTGAGCATGAACAATTACAAATCTTGTCTCCAATCACTAATTCACCTCCAACCACCATTGAATCCTTTTAGGAGACTATCTATTGCATCTATAAATGTCACTAAGTCTTCCCCAAAAGGTCTTGGGTGCTCACACAAAGTCTGTCTTCTCCCTGTCCTAGCTCACCTGGTTTCACCAGTCAACCATAGGGCTTCATTGTTGGCCTATGAAATCCATTGAGAAAAAAAAAAAAGAACAAAAAACCTATCTACTAACCCTAACCCTACCTTCCCCGTGGTTTTAGTAAATTACACCAGAGGAAAACTAGGTTAGAGCCATTTCTATGTTGGCAGCATTATTTTGTCTTTGCTAGACCAATGACCCTCAAAATATTGTAACTTTAAACATACTAAAATTAAAAACAAACTACCTATTGCATATGAAAGCTGAAAATAAACCCTACACTATCATGGATCCTGATCACCTATGCAAATTCATACAAGACCATACATAAACAAAAATACAGTGCATATTATGTAAATGGAACTACATACATCCGTATAGAGGTGTCAAAAGTAAAAGTCTCAATCCAAAATTTCATTAACCTTGTAAAAACATCAATTCCATGCTCATATACTTAGCATGGGTAGTTACAAATTAGTTTAACTAGATTTTCATTTCTTGGAAAAGTTGCTCGAGCAACTTTCGAATTTGCTAGCAACTTTTTGCATTTTGACTTTCTATGTCAACTCGAAGATTGATGTTGACTCCTAAGACCCTAAATAGGATATGTAGGGTCCTAAAACATACCTCCACCCCATGTTGCACTAAAATGGAAAATTTTCCAAAATTTGAAGTCAAAAGACCCAAAACCCCTAATGAGCACTAAAGCCCTTACAAACATGAAGTTAGACTAACATTGCTTCCAACCTTTTGGAACTTATTCCACCACTCACACAAATTCCTAATCCAACCCTAAAAAACATCAAAACATCAAATAGGGAGGTTCCCTACACAACAAAGTTAGCAATAGCTTCTAATGACTTTGAGACTAATGAAAATTATTGACTCCAGGCGTAACTCTGGTTAGACTTGGCTGAAGTTAAAGTTATTTTGGTTGTGTGCTCTCCGGACATAATCAGAGTTAAAGGAAAGATTCATAAATCATGAGACTATTCAGTTGCCAAGTCTCCAAAGCTGATCAAGGTTTAGACACAAGGTTAAGTTCTGACAAATCGAAACCTAAATGACACGTGGCAATGAGCAGGCCCAGGCAATATGTACTAAGTCACCAAGTCTCCAGATAATTTAATGAAATCAGTAAAGATGATGGGAATTAGTGATAACCATCGATTCAGATTAGATCTTGTGGCAGTCTCCAGGTCTCATGATAGTGAAAAAATATTCCATATCCTTCAGCGATTAGGAGACAAAGAATAAACTTAAGACATGTGTTCAAAATGGGTTATATAGTCACATGGTCTCTTAATAATATCTAGTGACTTGGAGATGATGGCCGCATTATCTTATGAAAAATTATGGTTTGTCCAGAGGATCAAGTGACTAGGCATAAACCGTCTGATGTGAATCAAAGAAGATCTACAGTAGTTGGGTAATCTCAAGATAATAGTTGAAAAGTCAAAATATTCTAGCGATTAAGCAATAAGCTATAGTCGTTGAGTCTCTGAATGGAACCATGGTTAAAGATATCATCTAGAGATAACAAGATTATATAGTCGCAAGGTCGCCGGAAGAAGTCAGAGTCAAATTAAAGGTTAGGAAAGTTAAGAGATCAATGATATCATTCATGTCTGATCTATGATCGACATTCACCTACATATAAAAGATGCTCGAGAGACACGTGTCACAAATGGATATAAAAGACAAAATCCTGTGTGGCATCAATCACTCAAATTTTCTGTTATTATATATATTTATATTATTATTTTGTCAAATGAGGGGTTTGATTGTTATTTGATACATCGACATTGTCTACATGTAGGGTTTCATAGGCAATAAAATGAAGAATGAAAGATCAAAGGCATGCAAATGACCATTAATCTACCTTGCAGAAGTTAAAGATATTATCAAAGATTCATAACAGATTCTTGATAGACTATTCTGATTATATTATTGCTTTGGTCGATAATTGTTTCTCAAGGATGATAAATCATTCTTAATTGTAATTTCTGACTATTCAATTGTTGATCACAGGGATTAGATTTAGTCAGACAAACTGTTCTATTGATCTGAAGCTTGTTTGTATCCTTTGAACTTTGTATAAATAAAGGATACCAGGATCAATGAAGGGGTGTCTTAGGAAAGTCTGGAGTGATATTTTTCATCTTTAGATAGTTTTAGTTTTGATCACAACTGAACATGGATTCTTATGTACCTATTTTTGATAATTAATAAAAGATAAGTGTTTTCTATCTCTCTTGGCTCAAGGTTTCAATTCTCATTCAGTTAGTGCTTTCCAATTATTGAAAGAATTTCAATTGCTATCTTTGAGTTTCTTATGCAGAAGAGTTATTGTCTCATATCATTGTTTGAATATCAGGAAGTGTGTGACAACTTAACTTGTTTCTAGCTTCTTGTTCATCTGGTCTCCCAACCATAGGAGTTAAACTCATTTGAACTAACAAGGATATAATATAGACATTAATCTTCTCTACATCTAAAGCAGTCAGATAGTTGATGGTTGAATACTGTCTTGCAAAGTTGTACATAGGATTGAATGTTGGATTGACTTTGTTTCCCAAGTTGATATAGGCACTGATATGATTGTTATTGAAGATATACATTTTATTCATTGTTTTGTGTTGTTGAGATATTCTAAAATTCATTCATTTATATGTATACAATTTTTACAAAGTATTCTTTACAAATCTCACAAAGCATTCAATTTTGTAGTTTTACCTTACAATTGATTATAGTTTGATTCCTTTCAAAGTAACTTGCCATACTTGTGAAAGAGAGATTTAAGTGTTCATTATCTACTATAAAAATTCTTAAAGGATAAGTTTAAGGTGTAGGCCTACCATCCTTGGTTCTGCAGAGACAAAATTGCAGAAGTTTCAACCTTTCCCCAAGGTTAAACTTGTTAGTTGGCCAAATCAATTGGGTTTCCCATCATTGGATTGTAAATTCCATAGGAAATCAAATCTATTGATTTGAGGACCAACATATTGGCAACTCTACTAGGGATAGTTTTCAGAATTTCATATTTTTGCAAACCAGAAGGTTTGAAGTGCACTCTACTGGAGAGAAGAATCCAGAAAACTAGCAAGCAGTATTTTCCTTCTAACAAGAATGTGGAAACTCTAAAATTTTGATTGTAAGTATTCATGTTGGGCAGAAGATCTTTGCATCCAGACCAATTTGAATTAGACTTGCAGAAAAGTTTGAAATAAGTAAGCAAGAGGTTGTTGATAAGATGTATACCAGACATGGGAGGTTTCTTGATAGGGATACTATTGGTTTAAATGATGGAAACTATTATGATTTAGAAGGGTTTATATATCCCTTTGGCTATGAAGATGATCAAATTTTAGCTCAAGAAATAGAGGAAGAATATGATGAAGAAGACAATTTCCTATATGCTACATTGAGTAAATTAAGTGAATATGGGAAAAAGAATCCAAAGTTATTGAAAGCTATAAAAAGGTTAGTTGATGAATCCTTGGAAAAGTTAGAAATAAGAAGTGAGTTGGATTCAATATTTGAGGATGAAGAGGAGACAAGAGAAAAGGAGATGCCAAAGGGTAATAGGAAACCAAAATACAATCCTCCTCATAGAAAAAATGGAGAACCAATTTTCAACAATGATCACACAAATCTATTGTTTGAAAATGATAATAGAGGAAGACATGAGAGAATCCATAACAACAGTGGAATAAATGATTATTGGAGACAACCAAATAATGAAGAAAACTATGACCGAGGTAGTCCTAGATAGTAAAGAATGGTTAATGGTCATAGAAATGTACAAATCACCATGGCATGGATCATCAAAATCTTAGAGGTCAGAATGGAAACCAACACAACATGGGCCAGATAAGAAGAGCTCCAATGGTGGTGGAAAGATATAGACAACTGGATTTCAGTGGGATAGTTGGATATCCAAATACCATATCAAGTTAATTGAGGAATGCTATTCCAAAATTTTCAAGGAATGGAGTGGAATCTGCTGAACATCATACCATCAACTTAAAGAACACTATTGAAGAGTTAGATGGAAACCATGAAGAAATTTTTATGAAGTTGTTTGTCCAATCATTAACTAAAGATGTTGCTGAATGGTATAGAGCATTGCCTGATGGATCCATTTCAAGCTGGTGTGACTTTGTGAATCAATTTATTGAACAATTTGGTGATCATATGATACATCTTTTGCATCTCATGAATTAACCTGTAATGCCCAAAATTTACACCCAAAAATGCAACAACTTTTTTTTTAAAAGAAATATAACATACCATTTTCACTACATCAACAATTCATGATTCTACTAATTTATAATATTTGCCAATAACACAAGGAGGAAATGGAGAAACTTTAAACAATGTCCTTTCATAGTATTCAAATGAAAATCATAAGAAGATGTTGCATACCTGAGTTTTCTCTTTCTTGCCTGTGTATCATATTCTCCTTGCCTCTTTATTTCTTGCATCTTTATATATTTCTACACCACTAGATGCATGATGTTAAAATTCCTTTCTGATAACATACATGATTGTAAGGTAAGTGACAACAATATCATAGCAAAATCAACCATAAGCTATTTCAAACTAGTTTCATAAAGAGATGCAAACTATACAAAAATATTTGTAAGGGGTGTCAAGATTAAGGAAGAACTCAAAAGCACAAGACCTAAGGGCCAGACCTAATGCCTCAGGGGCTCATCATAGATGGCCTTGCCTATGTAACTCACAGAGACATTGTAGTTCGGGTTTAACTTTTAAACCAGACTTTTAAAGAATGGTAGTAGTGGGTTTGCAACCCTTTCTAGGGTCTAATTCTCTACAGAGTGTAATACCTACCCCTTTGTCTGTCTCTCTGTGTTAGTTTTTGATCTCTTTTAGACCATAGTATGTATGTGTTAGCTCTTTGAAGTGATTTTAAGGATATTCATGCGTTAATTTTTAGTATGTTATTGATCCATTATTATCATGTTGTATCTTTTGTGTATATGTGATTTATGGTTATTTAATGATGCTTATGTTTATGTTAGGATTTCATTTCGATTATGGTTTTCTGACAATAATGACGTTAGATTTATATGCACATTGATAATTGTATATTTTTTGTTACTATTTGATGTGCTTGGTATGGTATGGGATAGAGTTGTAGTTACTTGCTTCGGTGAGATCCACACAATAACCTAGTTTCAACCATTGTTTGCCATATTATATATACATGTGTATGTTCATCTTTGTGATGAAAGGTTTGTAGGTACTGGGGTAAATCTTCCCTGAATTGGCAGGAGTGAGCGTGCCCTATCGCAATAATCTCAATGGTAAGAGAGGGGAGATAGTTTTCAGGTCCAGATCCTATCCTAAACCTAATTGTCCTAGTTAGTGGACAAGTATCTATTTGACTACCCTTACCAAATTTGTATAGTTGATAGGAATTCATGTATCCCTTTCCTAGTGCATGCTTGATTTTGCACGTGTTTGATTTCAGGTGCTTGATGTGATTATGTGGGTGTTATATCATGTTATTTATTTAATTAAATATTATTACAATTAATTATTAAATATAGGGTATTTAATTAATTGAAAATTAAATTAAATACCTATGTTTAATTGAAAGTTTAATTAAAGTGTAATTATTGAATATTAATATTTAATTGAATATTTAAATTGAAAATTGGAGTAAATATGCTTTTATGCTTAGTTAAATAATTAAATATTTAGTTGCATAGATTATTGTGCTTTAAATATTTTATTAATTACATGTGCAAGATTTGGTTGAAAAAATATTTTCAAACTCAAGAGATCTCAACTTGATTTTAGGAGTTAAAGTTGAGTTGTGCAAGTAATTAGATATTTTAATTATTAATTGTTATTTTCTTTCAATTTTGGGGAGAGTCCTTTTAGGAGTTATCTGAATGTGTTATCATGAGGGATTGCTTGATTAGGGGAAGTTGATCCTCATTAGGGGAATTCTTCTCTCATTTGAAAATAATAGGTTTTTGGGAGGATTTTTGGAAGGTTTGGTGTGTGCTTGGTTTTGGAGCATAATTTGGGAATTCTCCTTGCTTGGATTTTGCATTGTGTATTCCTCAACAGTTATTGAGGTAGGGTCTTGTTCATGTAAATTCTCATTTTTGGATCCCTGTCTTGTATACATCCAGAAAGCTAAGAATCCTTTGTTTGGTCATTACTTGCTTATTTATTTTGTGTTTTGATGGTTTCAATTGAATAATATGTTCTTATATCAATTTCATATTTTTATTCAAGCTTGCATGTCGGATCTGTGCTTGTGGGCATAAAGGGGTTTCATTTTTATAGCATTAGGAGTAAATGGGTATAAGGGTTTCTAATTTGAAATTATTGTTGAAATGGGTATTTCTGGAAACCTAGTTCCTTAATTTTTGTAGAAAAATATATATTAACCTAGTACGGAGGTGCTGTCAAAATTTCGTTAGAAGAAACCTTGTGGAAAGTCTTCAAATGGGAAAAATTAAAATCCCTATAGTTAGGACTATAGAGGAGATTAAATCATTACTTGAAAAATTATTATTTTGGAAAATAAAACTCTCTGTAAAAAGAAATATAGAGTAAATAAAATTATACTAGTCTATAAAAATTGATAGAAAAAGACAAAAATTATATTCTACTCTAATTTTCATTTTTCGGAAATAAACTTATTAATTTTTTTTTATAAAACTAAGGTTGCTTTTGCCATGTTTTAAACTTTTAAAAAAAAATTTAATAAAAACCCATGTTACGGGCGGTATTATATTTCTTTTTAAATATAAAAAAATTTAAACAAAATTTATTGGAGGGCGGGTGGCGGGGGCCACCGCACCCCCTGTCCCTTTCCTAAGGGGACCGCATGGCAGTACCCTGTCGTGGGAGGCAGGGCCTGTCTCACGGTAGGTACCCTGCCACCGCATGGCAAGGCTGCTGACGGTACTCCCAAAGGGAGGCCGCAGCGGCAGTGGTGGATGTGAGGGGGTGGGGGCCACAGGGACCCCCCATTATACTTTTTAAATTATGTTTTATTTATTTATTTCATTTTAAATTAATTTTAATTTAGTTTAATATTATTTTGTTTAAAATTAATTTAAGTTAGTTTTAAATTATTATTAAAATGTGTTTAAATTAGTTTAGATGATATTTGATATAATTTAGATATATGTATATATATATTAGTTATATATAT
>MU226615.1:592361-605261 GCA_018584345.1 Thuja plicata
CAAGATTGGTCATGTACCAATCGAGTTCTAATTTCCTAAGATTTAGGCCTTGTAGCCTTTTTCCCAATTAGGCCTCCTCAAATCTAGGAACTCTCAAAAATAGAAAAAAATCCTCAAAGAACCCCCTAAAAGGTTTTGGTAGTTCTTAAGTATGGCCAAAACCCACCAAGATTTTCTAGGTTTTAAGGTTAAACTTTGTCCGTACACCCTATTTCAGAAATAGGGCTTCTTCCTTGTTTTTAGGCCTATTTTGTGGTTTTGGCTTCAAAAATTGGCAAGATGTTTTCTTGGACAACTCTCTTCATTCTGGAGTACTTGCACAACACCATACAACACATCCATAGCCTTCTTGGCTCATGAAAGAAACCTCCTACAATTTTATGCCAACTGCTATATGATCTTCCTAACCAGGCTTCTTACCTAGCTCGCCAAGGGCAAGATCATAAAAATACTTGCATGCACTTTCACATCTCCTCCCTCCATATTCTTGAAGCTCCATGGACCCAGTCTCCATTGCCAAGTGGTCATACAGAACCAATGGTGGAAAGTGGAGCTAGGTCCACATCTTTGCTTCTCAGTCAAAACTGGACAGCAGACTGTCTGAAACAAAACTAATTTAAAAATACAAAAGAAAAGTAACTACAAATCAAACTAAGTATTTGGAAAACACTAAAACATATGCACAAATGGATTCCATGGATTACAGTGACAATTTCAATCCATCTTCATCAACTTTCACCTTGTTTTCATTCAAAACACTCTACTATTCAGTATGCAGTCCGTACACAATAATCTCAGAACCCTCAAATTAGGGTTTTCCCCCCATATATATCCTACCTCAGATGTTTTAATCCTTGGTTAAACTTCCCCTGGTCTAGACACCAAAATGCTTAAGACAACCCAAATGTTGTCAACAACTTTTGAAAAGTTGCTAATGTTGCTATGCAACATTTTTACATCTTTTACACAATTCCACTTTTCTTGTGTTTTAACACTAGACTAGCCTATCTAACCTTAGTTAGACCACCTAGGGTATCCAAGGACCCTAAGAACCTCCATGACATCACCCTAAAATTTGATGAAATCATCAAGTACAGTTCACTAAAAGAGCCAAAATGAGCTATTTTAACATAACATAGAGCTTGATTAAAACCTAACTTAACCACACTTGGTCCACATGACCTTATGTATTTACATTTCCCTACAAGAGGGTCTTTCACACACTCACACACCTAAAATGACATGAGACCACCAACATACTGGTTTCTCAAGGGTGCTCCTGCACCATTTTGTGTGGATTGTATGAAGACTTGGTGATTGTCATTTGATAACCTCGCCTGTTATAGCATGATAGTTGATGTATTTTGTATGTTATATGTTGTGGTGATGGAGTCCTAGTTTGAAGAACTCCATGTTGCATGATTTGCTTCCCTTGAATGATGTGCGGTTCTTGAGTGACCTATTTCTTAGCCTCTTGAGTGTGATTTTATTGATCATGCATGATTGGACTTGCATGTTGTATTGAATAGACTTTGTTTGAATTATATGAACTGTATTGTGTGAGTGTTGTAATCAGCTCTGATGGAATATGATTGATTATGAAAATTATAAAGTAAATTGTTGTTTGTCTAATACATTGTGCATTGTTTAGAAATATATATGTATCATTCATTAGGAGTGCATAAACAAATTTAGAATTGTACTCATTATTATAGATAAAATTTTGTAAAGGTCCTAAGTCCCCTAGTAAAATGTGCATTGCATCCTTAGTAGAATTCTTGTAACTCTTAACCTATTTGTAGCAGTTTGCAAATGATTGATTAGATATTAATGCTAGTAATAAAGTAGAATTCATAATTGCATGAAGTTGCATAAGGATGATGTTAGAAGTATAACAATTGTCTTCCTTGAGTGATTGTGTGCATAGTCTAACGCATCTAACGTGAAAGATCTTGGATGTCATGAAGTGACTACTCCCTTAAGTGTAGCTAACCCTAGTCACCTTCTTAAGTGAAATGTTTTTCTTATATTGGTTATTAATTTTGGTTGATTGATATCTTGTTGTGTTGTATGTGGTCAACACTAATTTCTTTTGAATTTTCTTATAACTGGATTAGTCACCCAAAACCCTTTCTTTGTCTAGTTGTGGCATTAGTCACATTTGATTTATTTATGGAATTGTATACATTTTTTATTTAATGTTGAACTTTGGAAGTTCTCCCATTTGGGCTTTTCCTTAGACTTGTACGGTGGCTATTCCGAATGCTTGTGATTGTTGACCATGTTTCATGATAGGTATTGTTTCTATCATGTACTTTGTGGACCTCTGATAGTATGTATAAGGGGGTACATCGTAGATATTTCACTGTAATTTTATGTGGAATAAAATGCATTATGTAATTCATGTGTTTACGTGAGTGTTGCATTAGGTAAGGTTGCATGAACTATTCAAATTTCTATTCGATATGAACATAGATATGTGTCTTCCATATTAAGCCTTAGTATGTATGTATTTCATGATTTTGAAAGCATTAAAGATATAGATTTAATTAGGAGGTGGTAGATGATGAATAAATGATTAAGTAGATTTTTGTTTTATGCTTGAATTGGAGTTATGTTATTCCTTGTATTTCATTATGCATATCTTAAAAGAAGATAGTTAAGTTAATTTGCATTAGTTCTTCTTGGATGTAAATGAGTGATTTTTATGATGGTATATTCTTTTGGTGTTTATGAAGTGGGTGAATCTTTTTGTTTGATCCTTATTAATAGGGGGTGTAGCACTATGGTGTGAATCCTTCTTATTCTTTACTAGATTAGTTACTGGCTTCCAGGAGTAAGCCTAGTTTTAGGGGAGGTGGATGTAATACCTACCCCTTTGTCTGTCTGTCTGTGTCAGTTTCTGATCTCTTTTAGACCATAATATGTATGTTTTAGCTCTTTCAGGTGATTTTAAGGATATTCATGCGTTACTTTTCAGTATGTTATTCATGCATTATTATCATGTTGTATCTTTTGTGTATATGTGGTTTATGGTTCTTTAATGATGCTTATGTTTATGTTACGATTTCATTTCGATTATGGTTTTCTAACAATACTAACCTTAGATTTATATGCACATTGATAATTGTATGTTTTGTGTTATTGTTTGGTGTGCTTGGTATGGTATGGGACAGAGTTATAGTTACTTGCTTCAATGAGATCCACATGATAACCTACTCTCAACCAATGTTTTCCATATTATATATATGCATGTATGTTTGTCTTTGTGATGACAGGCTTGTAAGTACCGAGCTATGTCTTCCCTGAATTGGTAGGGCTCAGCATGCCCTATCAAAATAATATCAATGGTAAGAGAGGGGAGATAGTTTTCAGGTCCAGATCCTATCCTAAAACTAATTGTCATATTTAGTGGACAAGTATCTATTTGACGACCCTTACCGAATTTGTATAGTTGATAGGAATTCGTGTATCCTTTCCTAGTGCATGTTTGATTTTGCATGTGTTTGATTTCAAGTGCTTGATGTGATTATGTGGGTGTTATATTATGTTATTTATTTAATTAAATATTATTGCAATTAATTATTAAATATAGGGTATTTAATTATTTGAAAATTAAATTAAATACCTATGTTTAATTGAAAGTTTAATTAAAGTGCAATTATTGAATATTAATATTTAATTAAATATTTAAATTAAAAATTAGAGTAAATATGCTTTTATGCTTAATTAAATAATTAAATATTTAGTTGCATGGATTATTGTGCTTTAAATATTTAAGTTATTTAAATTAATATTTTATTAATTACATGTGCAAGATTTGGTTGAAAAAGTATTTTCAAACTCAAGAGATCTCAACTTGATTTTAGGAGTCAAAGTTGAGTTGTGCAAGTAATTAGATATTTTAATTATTAATTGTTATTTTATTTCAATTTTGGGGAGAGTCCTTTTAGGAGTTATCTGAAAGTGTTGTCATGAGGGATTGCTTGATTAGGGGAAGTTGATCCTCATTAGGGTGATTCTTCTCTCATTTTAAAATAACAGGCTTTTGGGAGGATTTTTGGAAGATTTGGTATGTGCTTGGTTTTGGAGCATAATTTGGGAATTATCCTTGCTTGGATTTTGTATTGTGTATTCCTCAACAGTTATTGAGGTAGGGTCTTGTTCATGTCAATTGTAGGATATTCCTTGCTTGTCTATTTTGTATTTTGATGGTTTCAATTGAAGAATATGTTCTTATATCAAATTCGTGTTTCTATTCAAACTTGCATGTTGGATCTGTGCTTGTGGGCATAAAGGGGTTTTTTTTTTATAGCATTAGGAGTAAATGGGTATAAGGGTTTCTAATTTGAAATTATTGTTGAAATGGGTATTTCTGGAAACCTAGATCCTTAATTTTTGTAGCAAAATATATATTAACGTAGTATGGAGGTGCTGTCAAAATTTCGTTAGAAGAAACCTTGTGGAAAGTCTTCAAACGGGAAAAATTAAAATCCCTGTAGTTAGGATTATAGAGGAGATTAAGTCATTACTTGAAAAATTAATGTCCTTGAAAAATTATTGTTTGGGAAAACAAAATTCTCTGTAAAAAAAATACAGAGTAAATAAAATTATACCAGTCTATTAAAATTGATAGAAAAAGACAAAAAAATTATATTCTATTCTAATTTTTATTTTTCTGAAATTAACTTATTAAAAAATAAATATAAAACTAAGGTGGCTTTTGCCATGTTTTAAACTTTAAAAAAAAAAATTTAATTAAAACCCATGTTTCGGGCAGTATTATATTTCTTTTTAAATATAAAAAAATTTAAACAAAATTTATTGGAGGGTGGGTGGCGGGTGCCACCGCACCCCCCTGTCCCTTTCCTAAGGGGACCGCGTGGTAGTACCCTGCCATGGGAGGCAGGGCCTGCCTCACGGCAAGTACCCTGTCACTGCACGGCAAGGCTGCCAGCGGTACTCCCAAAGGGAGGCTGCAATGGCAGTGGCGGATGTGAGTGGGTGGGGGCCACAGGGACCCCCCCATTTTACTTTTTAAATTACGTTTTATTTATTTATTTCTTTTTAAATTATTATTAAAATGTGCTTAAATTAGTTTAGATTATATTTGATATAATTTAGATATATGTATATTTATATTAGTTTTATTAATATATATTTATATATATATTAAATTATATTTTAAATATGCTGTAATTTATTTAAATATATGATGTATATATGTTTTTAATTATTTAAAAGGTTATTTTTAATTTGGCTTTAGAACCTTGGTTAAAAGAGATGATAATTAAGGGCTATAATTGGACGATTATTAAATGGGATTTATTTTAATGGATTAATTACTAGAGTTAATGATGTATATATTTCAAGGAGAATTTATCATATGGAAGTTATCTAAATCATGGAGGAAGAAAGTATTAAGATTGGATTCATATTATTGCCAATTAAAATTGTATTTTCATTCTATTGTAGTTATAGTTGAAATTGGTAACTATTCTCTACTTGTATTTATATGTTATTTTTATAAATAGATCTAAAGGATATGTTAACATACACATTTATGGAATATTTAATTATTTCTAGATAGTAATTTTAGTGAATAAATTAATTTGCATGATTAGGGATCATAAATTTGTTTATTCCTACATTAACATTATAATTGAATTTATGCATTCTAAAAATGATTTGATTATACTATGATTTTTTTTGGGTGCGTGTTTAAATGAATTGAATGTTCTTCTATATTATCATGTTTTTCGGGTGTCTGTTGGGTTAGATGACCCTTAGGACATAATCCAAAGGTTTCAGGATTGTACTTTCTATATGATGTTATTATGATGTCAGTTTTGATTATATGAGTATGTCATGGTCCTAATTTCCTAAACCCAACCTGATTCAGATATGATGTGTTGTTTGGATTTATGAGGATACTATGGACATTTTGTGGGTATTGGGAACCTATGTGCATCTGAATGTATGGGATGCAATTTGAATTATGATTTATCCTTTATGATACTCTTTTGTGAAACTAGGGTAGGTTACCTAATTGTATAGTAGGAGGTGGCTTGCCATAAGTACGGGAGCCCACAAGTGGCTATTAGGGTTTGCTCATTGTAAGTAGTGGTAACAAGTGATAATATAATTAATCTATTTAGGCTGACCTAGTATTAAACTAATAAGATTAATGCCTCACCCATGCTTGAGCTCTAATATAGGCTAAGATGGAGGATGAGATGATGCTTGCCCCCTTTCGAGGTGCGGGTTCGGGCATCATTAATGATCTTGTCTGTATGAAAGGTCACTGATTTTGTGTATAGACACTTGGGTGCCAGAATCCATTAAGGATTACTAGGACAAAAATCAAGGATGTGATGTACATGATGACACCTTCCTATATAAAGCTTAGGTTTTCATACGTGTGTCAGTACCTCTGGTGTTGTTTAGTATTTCTTGTTTTGGATTAGAGTGCTTCTAGGATTTTCCTATGCATGAGTATAAGGTCATGTATACCTTGTTTGTATTCTTGTTGTATACCCCATGTGTTGGACCTATTACTATCTCCTCAGCATGGTGGGAGTGGACCTTTGATTCCACGAGGTTAGGTGGTAGTGATTCTTATTACCATTGAGATTCTGATGGATTCTTCGTCATGCTTGGATGTTCCTTATTGCAGTTTCGTCTTCCTAGTCTTTTGGAGACTTGATCAATTACTTTAGTTGTGTATTTGTACCATATGTATATATTGGTTATCATCCTTGGAGGATGCATTGTATTGTTTATGATGTATTATTACACACCATGTGACTTGTGCAGTGGATGTTGATTAGGTAGTATACCTTATGGTATCAGTTGTATATGTAATCTTTATTATTGACATGTATGTTATTGGTTTCAGATTATGTAACCTTTATGTAAGTTCTTTATTATTGTAATCGTAGATTAGTTTGTTTAAGTAATTCTACATCAAGGAACCCTCAAGAAATGTTATCCATGTAGGAGTTGTATTTCATGTATGACATGTAATTCATTGTGTTGCTTCCACATTGTTATCATTATTGTTTGTAAACATTTCAAAAAAAATTATTCCGTGAAGTTAGTTTCATGTTTAGGTTAAGTTCTCCTAGGTTACCTGGTGGGGAATTACACAGAGTTACTCTCATAAGATGTCTTCATCATAGGTGTAATAGGGATGAAGTTTTCTTGTTTTATTTCATAATGTTGACTTTGTTTTTCATCAGTCTAGGTAGAATAATATTTCATCATTTATAATAGATTACTACATCCAATAATGCCAATGTAACTCTTAATCAAATGAGGATTGACATTTGTAGGTATACAAATCTATGGTCACCCTTCACACTTGCTAAGGTTTCTTGTACCTTTAAATATTTTCCACGTGTCTATTTTAAGTTTAAATGAAGAATTCAATTATTTGATCATAGTAATGGCGTTCAAAAAAAATGTCTAAGATGTCATTGTAATTATAAACCCACATAAATAGTCAATATAAGAAGGGTAAGAAATATACTACACTTGCAACCATTCAGTGATAGAAAATCAGGTATAGTGACAAAGTAATAATCAATGACCAAACAATTATGATGACAATCTATGCACCCAGTAGATACCAAAAAGAATTGACCTAATTATTAGAAATCAACTATACAACCTATAGCCCCATTACAATTTTCAACCTATAACATAATACTATAATTAAGCAAACATTTACGATCTTACTTACTTTTGACTATCTTATTATTTACCTATCAATACCAATAATTTATACAATTTAAAGAAAATAAATGACATAAGTGTAATACCTTTGATTCCATATTTATTCAAGAACATTGATTTTTTTTATTCTTTTTTATCAATTGAATTTAAGATTATTATAGAAGACCTTTTTGAAAGTATTATCATTATTAATGATATAATTATATGTACCCCTACATAGTTACTCTACGTCATTAGGGTGAGGATAGTCTACTTAAGTATGTTAAGGAGTACATATTCTTGAAATAAAATTTGCATAACGATTTCTCATATAAAAGACACCAAAAAAAAATCTTGTCCATGTCCTCTTTAACCAATGCGTAGGTTCCAACTTACCTTATACATTTTTTTTAAATCATCTACATAAAATGATTATATTGTTTTTTTTTGTTTTCTTCCCATTGATGACCATATTCATGATTAGATATTTGTTTGTAAGCACAAAACATGGATCGACTAAGCATCCATTTTAAGATCCATACCTTAAGCGGAGGTGAAACCAAAGGTGAAATTTAACATGTTTGTCACCACCCAATACTGTCCAAAACTCAAGGCCGAGAATCACGCTAGACTCCAGCAAGAACCTCCAGATATTTCAAGGCCTGGATGCATAGTGTCTTAAGGAACTTCCCACTCCTAGCATAGTTTTGATAGCCAGTCCTCCTTTAGCAAACCCATATAAGGTCAACAAAAAAAACCATACTAAATGTCACTTGCGAAAGAAAATACCGGGAGGGTGGTAGGGAAAAGGCGATGACTAATTATCACTCTTCTTGAAATGAAATTCCTTCATGAGTGTGATCCATCATTAATTCATCACTAGCAAAGTAGCCTCGTAAGATTCATTTATTGTGCCAAAAACACCAGCAGCACCACCAACACTGCAAGTAAACTCCACTGTCGCAACATTGAGGCAAAATAAAGCAAATTCTACACTAAGGACCCCCTTTAGCGGGACTAAAAAACAATCCTCTGCCTCAACTCAAATCATGAAAGAAAAGATCTGCAGAACTTCTAAAACCAGTGACAAACCTCCCTCTACCAAACAAACACCATCGCACTACCGACCTTCCACAGCTTTACACCCCTTTCATGGCTTCCCCCCTTCTACTTTTCACGGCTCTCCTCTATTTTTAATTCCTAGAGGCCCCATCCCCCACGTGTTTTTTTTCATTGTAACCCACCGCCCATCCAATAAAGACTGACATCTTTTTCTATTCCCCCGACAAGGATGCCATGCCTCATTCATTAATCCCACTCCTCATCAATTCCTTAGGGTTTGGACTCTCCTCCTCAGTTTCCATTATCCATGGCATCCAGCTAACCTTATTAAATCCAGTAGCTCTTTTTTTTTTTGTTTTCTTCTCCACAATATAGATAGTTGGCAAGACATGGGTCCACTTTGAGTTGCATGTGACATGAAAGAATGGAGACCTTCATAAAGGATCTAACGACAATATGATGTGCCTTAACGATTCTCAATGTCACCTTAAGAAACAGAGACTGAAATCGCTTCATTGATGCATCTTCAACAACCTTGCATAAATGTGGCTACCTTCACAAAAGTAAAGATCTAACTATTGTTTAAGATATATGTATTTAACATTAATTGTCATCATTATATGGAAATATAATTGATTTTATTATCTTTGGGGTGATTCTAATTAATATCCTTTTAAACCAATAACAATACCAAATAGTGTGTCATTAACTCATTGATTAGATTTAAGTAACATATATATACATAAAATCATTTGTATTTTAAATTTTAAATATAATGAATTGCATTGTGATAGTCATTTACTATTATATTAACCCAATTAAGTATATATGTTATTTTATTCTATACAACCATAGTTATGTGAAACTATATGATACACTCCCTCTTACTTTTATAGTAAATATATATAAAGGCATTATTAAATATTAGCATACATGCCAAGAGTTATCTGTTTCATCTCATCTTCGCTGTCCCAATTCTTCCTAGTTTAAATTAATTGAACAGTACTTACTAATCTAAAATTCCATGATGGATAAGTTAGGTTAAACATGACACAACTCTATAAGAAGGTCAAAATCTAAATTAAATTAAGAATTCATCACATTACATGGTTAATATCTTAATAATTTTGTAATAACAATGATATCACATCTTTTCTAACATGTACAAATTAATATGAAAGATACATTTCAAAACAAGATGCTAAATTAATATTGAATTAGTGATATGACCTAATAATAATAATTATAAACACATTCTAGAATAATTTTAATTAAATTATTTTATTTATTATATATTTAGACTATGGTATCAAGATATCAATAATTGTATTAATTAATTTCAAGGACAATATTTCCAATAATTAATTTAGGTCTAATCAAGCAAACATCAAAACTTAATAAGATGACAAATTCACACAACACTAAAGCACTAACATGGAGGGGTACTACAATTACTGATATCATATTAATTTATATAAAATGATGTGTAATAGCTTGGATATCCTTACGCAAAGTTTGAGTAGATGGAAATGCTTCCATTAATTTTGAAACCTTAAGGGTTGATTGTCTGAATTTATTATCATATATCCAAGTAAATAATTCATAATGCAATGTTTTTAAAGTAATCACATCAAAATGATTGTCAACCTTTAATCTATCCAAATTTCTCATTATCACTAACACTATGAAAATTATCATAAAATTTTAAATTAACATTCACATTTTAAAGAACTTAAAGTGACATAGAAAGAAATAAACATATGGTAACTAGGTTCTTTGAAGCATTAAAGTAATTCCTTTACCTTATCATCAATCAAATTTCTTTATTCCACTCACTTCTTCAATTTCATTTTCCCTGGTAGAGTTAGTGAGGCACTACATCCTCCCCCAAAATGATATGACTTACTCCTGAAAGTTGCAAGGGCTAAGACTAGAAACACATAACATATCAGTCTTAAAACATTCTTTAACTAGCATCACTAATATTCTTACTCCTTGGATCAATTGCTATGTTTTCATCCTTCTCCCAAACTCATGAGTGCTAGTTTTTCTTTAGGTTAGTAGCCAAAACAAACTATGCATTTAAAAATAAGCAACAATATAGACCAAATTCTTGTGCAAACGTTAGTTATGAACGCAGTAAAATGCAATTTTCTTATCACAGGGTGTCTTTTTACCTTCATTTTCAGCCTTAAACATAACCTTTACAAGAAATCTTCTACTCATTTTATTTTCAATATCATATACATGGTTCCTAATGAATAGTAATTTACACTAATCACTCATTAATTCATTCTTAGAAATACATCAGCTCTTATAACGACACTGAAACTCTAACACTTTATCATAATGTAGGGAAAGCATAGAAAACCATTTACTTAATTTCTTCAAAATTGCCACCATTTCATCAATCCCAAGAATGATAAATGAGCTTAATCACCTATATTCTATTAGAATCATAACCATTTATACTGGGTCTATCATCCCAAGGGGAAACTTTTCATGATACAACCTACAATTTTCCTATTTAATTTAATTAACACAATGCCATCAAAACTAATTAAACATAGTAACATGCATGTTAACAAGCATACAAATATATTTTCTATCACCAAGATGCACTAGAAAGCATGATTGGATACCTAGTTATACAATCACACAATAGTCCACATCACATGGAATACACATCACAACACAGGGCTTAGGAGCAGCTCAAGCCATAATGCTCCAGCATACAATATACTGAACTCATCTGAACACATAACCATAGTCCATTATACATGATCCAAAATCCATGACACATACCTCACCAAGTGGCTTGATGGTCCTGGGAATGCACTCATATATGGCTCACACACACATATGGTGAGTTTCCCCCATAAAAGTCTACATGATCTACCCCTTGTTTATGTAAGGTGTTTAGCCTCCAAGGAATAGTCACCACTCTAGGCTAGGAAGTGGATATTAGCTACATAATAGCCTCACGTACCCCCATACTCAAGGGTTCCCTACTTTTTCTTCCTTGTATACACTCGCCATGTCTATCTCTTGCATCCTTGGTGAGGAATCACATTATACACATGGCCAACATTCAAATTACACCAATAGAAACTAGTTTAGCCACCAAATTAATAAATAAAAGGTAACAAGTTGTCAATTTCAACAATAAATAACAAAATTGGAAATATCACAACATTAAATCATTATAATGAGATTTCCCAAAAAAATTTATGGCTAAACCATCACAAGAGAAGAAAAACAAGTTTTTGACCCACACCAGAACAAAATATCATGAAATTACACAACACACCACTGTGTGACTATATATAGCCACCTCATAAGGAAGGAGGGAACAATGTGTGACTATCGCAATAGCCCATCATGTGACGAACCAATGGTCTACTATCGCATGGCATGGGGTAGTCACCTTGGCAACACCCCGCATCAAGTGGCACAGAATAAACACGTCAACACACTTGGCATGACAATACACCAAGCGGAGAGGGCACACATTGGCTGTATGTCGCATGACAGAGTTCCTCGCAGAGAAGGCATGCACATGTCACACTCCGCATAGAAATATCTCTCACAGATCATTGTCATAGCCAAAGGTATACATGGCTAGGGTGCACCCATATGCTTACTGCATCTAAATAACTGAGCATCCATGGGTACCCCTCTACAAGCATGCAAGTGTCGCCAAATCTCTCTGCATCAAGTAGGAAAATATAACATATATATCTATATTGTGCCTTCATGTAACTCTGTACGTTGCATCGTGTCCTCGAGCTTAGCTCACTGTCTTATGCTGAATGTGGACCTCTTGATTCAACACAAACGCAACATAGTCCTTACATAATCAATGAATTTACAAAGACAAACATGGATTGTTTGTTCTGCAAATGTGATTGAAGCGACCTGTTGCCTCCTAATTAGATGTGATTATTGCAGTTTACCCTCAGAACGAGAGCCACCAACCTGACCATCACTAATATGGAGGATTTTATAGTGCAAGTAGATGAAGAAAATCCATTATTTATGAGAATGCATGCAACTAGTTCATGAGAAATTGTTGTTATTCTATGAATTAAAACATAATTAAGCTATGAAATTGAAGTGCAA
>MU226615.1:622246-667513 GCA_018584345.1 Thuja plicata
CATAGGGATTTTAGCTAATAATCATTTGAGATTTAGGAATTAAATGTAATGTCAGATTTATGCAAATTTGGGTTTTCTGCATTTGAAACTCAGTCAATTAAATTCAATTAGGAAAAGAATTTGCCTAGTACAATAGGACTTCAAAGATAAGAAAATGCACCAAAATTGATTAGGTTGTTAGGTGCCAATTTTGGGGTGCTACACTCACTACCATCAGCGACATGGCATCACTATCCACACTATGTTAGAACACTAGTGGGTGTGGAATTGCACCCATTTGCATCATGTCGGAGCAAGTGCAGATACGGTATCCATCACAGCATGGGAAAAAATCTCCCTCCACATGCTGGACCATCAAGAAATGTGTATATCCATAAGTCATATCTATGTTGATGAGACCTCACATCAAGTACTGGTATCATACTCAAGAACTGTGGGGATTAGGTTTGCAGTCATGAACCACGTATTTGGGTACATCCTAAGGGGAAGCATTGATTACCTTTTTCCTCAAGAAGTGCAAGCTAAGGTCACTTCACGCCACTATTACATGTATGCCACCAACTACCCAAGGAAAAGGTGATGCTACTACCCCTATACATACTGACTTATCAACAACCCATGGGTTGGCACTCAGTAGGGTGAAAACATGCAAATGAAATGATGGTATGGTTGTCACACACCCATATGAAAACATAACCTCCATGATTGGGCACATATCCACACCACCCCATGGGAACATAATACAAGTACTGGTTATACACAACACTCAACATAACACTAGTACTGGATGTTCACATTTACAGGAAGTATTTTCCAAATAAGAATACATTATTATAACATAAATTACATCGCTACCCAAACTATGCATCATAATAATCACATTATAATTAGATGTGCTCCTTAACATCCATAATAATTTTCTTACTGGGAAACATTACCCATCCTTCATATTTCCTCTAACATCATTAGAAAATATATCAATTTAATAGCATTCATATTTGTTTTACTCACAAGAAAATGAAAGAATTATACTAACTTCATATATCCAATATACATGCAATAGAAATTCTCTTAAACATAGTCAATGTTAGATCTTAGAACATGAAATTACAACATAATTTCATATAACCACATAATAAGTATTCACAAGGTAAATTCAATGAGTACCTCCAATTAGTCAACGTTTCACATTAAAAACACAAGAAATAAGGTTACCCAGAGACCCCAGTGTTGCAAACATGGCTCTGATACCACATGTAATGCCCAAAATTTACACCCAAAAACACAAATTTTTTTTACAATAAATATAACATACCATTTTAACTACATCAGCAATTCATAATTCTACTAATTTATAATATTTGCCAATAACACAAGGAGGAAATGGAGAAACTTTAAACAATGTCCTTTCATAGTATTCAAATGAAAATCATAAGAAGATGTTGCATACCTGAGTTTTCTCTTTCTTTCCCGTGTATCATATTCTCCTTTCCTCTCAATTTTTTTCATCTTTATATATTGCTACACCACTAGATGCATGATGTTAAAATTCCTTTCTGATAACATACATGATCATAAGGTAAGCGACAACAATATCATAGCGAAATCAATCATAAGATATTTCAAACTAGTTTTGTAAAGAGATGCAAACTACACAAAAATATTGGTAAGGGGTGTCAAGATAAGGAAGAACTCAAAAGCACAAGACCTAAGGGCCAGACCTAATGCCTCGAGAGCTCATCATAGATGACCTTGCCTACGTAACTTGTAGAGACATCATAGTTCAGTTTTAACTTTTAAACCAGACTTTTAAAGAATGGTAGCAGTGCGTTTGCAACCCTTTCTAGGGTCTAATTCTCTACAGACTCACTCTCATAAGATGTTTTCATCATAGGTTTAATAGGGATGAAGTTTTCTTGGTTTATTTGATAATGTTGACTTTGTTTTTTATCAATCTAGGTAGAATAATATTTCATCATTTATAATAGATTAGTACATCCATTAATGCCAATGTAACTCTTAATCAAATGAGGATCGACATTCATAGGTATAAAAATCTATGGCCACCCTACCATTCACTCTTGCTAAGGTTTCTTGTACCTTTAAATAATTTCCACGTGTCTATTTTAAGTTTAAATGAAAAATTCAATTATTTGATCATAATAATGGCCTTCAAAAAATGTCTAAGATGTCATTGTAATTATAAACCCGCATAAATAGTCAATATAAGAAGGGTAAGAAATGTACTACACTTGCAACCATTCAGTGATAGAAAATAAGGTATAGTGACAAAGTAATAATCAATGACCAAACAATTATGATGACAATCTATGCACCTAGTAGATACAAAAAAGAATTGACCTAATTATTAGAAATCAACTATACAACCTACAGCCCCATTATAATTTTCAACCTATAACATAATACTATAATTAAGCAAACATTTACAATCTTACTTACTTTTGACTATCTTACTATTTACTTATCAATACAAATAATTTATAGAATCTAAAGAAAATAAATGACATAAGTGTAATACCTTTGATTCCATTATTATTCAAGAACATTGATTTTTTTAATTTTTTTTTTATCAATTGAATTTAAGATTATTATAGAAGACCTTTTTGAAAGTATTATCATTATTTATGATATAATTATATGTACCCCTACATAGTAACTCTACGTCATTAGGGTGAGGATAGTCTACTTAAGTATGTTAAGGAGTACATATTCTTGAAATAAAATCTGCATAACTATTTCTCATATAAATGACACCAAAAAAAAATCTTGTCCATGTCCTCTTTAACCAATGCATATGTTCCAACTTACCCTATACATTTTTTTTAAATCATCAACATAAAATGATTATATTGTTTTTTTTTTGTTTTCTTCTCATCGATGACCATATTCATGATTAGATATTTGTTTGTAAGCACAACACATGGATCAAAAAAGTATCTGGTTTAAGATCCATACCTTAAGCGGAGGTGAGAACCAAAGGTGAAATTTAACATTTTTGTCACCACCCAATATTGTCCAAAGCTCAAGGCCAAGCATCACTCTAGACTCTACCAAGAATCTCATAGAACCTCCAGATATTTAAAGGCCTGGCTACATAGTGTCTCAAGGAACTTCCCACTCCTAGCATGGTTTTGATAGCCAGTCCTCCTTTAGCTGACCCATATAAGGTCAAAAAAATAAATCATACTAAATGTCACTTGCGAAAGAAAATACCAGGTGGGTGGTAGGGAAAAGGCGATGGCTAATTATCACTCTTCTTGAAATGAAATTCCTTCATGAGTGTGATCCATCATTCATTCGTCACTAGCAAAGTAGCCTCATAAGATTCATTTAATGTGCCAAAAACACCAGTAGCGCCACCAACACTACAATTAAACTCCCCTTCTACAACATTGTGGCCAAACAAAGAAAATTCTAAGCAAAGAACCCCTTTTAACAGGACTAAAACAAAATCCTCTTCGTCAACTCAAATCATCAAAGAAAAGATCTGCACAAATTTTAAAACCAGCGACAAACCTCCCTCTTCCAAACAGACACCATTGCACTACTAAACTTCCACAACTTTACACCCCTTTCATGGCTTCGCCCCTTCCACTTATCACAGCTCTCCTCTATTCATACTTCCTAGAGGCCCCATCCCCCATGTGTTTTTTTCATTGTAACCCACCGCCCATCCAATAAAGACTGACATCTTTTTTGATTCCCCTGACAAGGCTGCCATGCCTCATTCATTAATCCCACTCCTCAATAATTCCTTGGGGTTTGGACTCTCCTCCCCATTTTCCATCATCCATGGCATCCAGCTAACCTTATTAAATCCAGTAGCTCTTTTTTTAAATTTTCTTCTCCACAAGACAGATAGTTGGCGAGACATGGGTCCACTTTGCGTTGTGTGTGACATGAAAGAATGGAGACCTTCATAAAGGATCTAACAACAATATTTTGTGCCTTAATGATTCTCAATGTCACCTTAAGAAACAGAGACTGAAATCGCTTCATTGATGCATCTTCAACAACCTTGCATAAATGTGGCTACCTTCACAAAAGTAAAGATCTAACTATTGTTTAAGATATATGTATTTAACATTAATTGTCATCATTATATGGAAATATAATAGATTTTATTATCTTTGGGGTGATTCTAATTAATATCCTTTTAAACCAATAATAATACCAAATAGTGTGTCACTAACTCATTGATTAGATTTAAGTAACATATATATACATAAAATCATTAGCATTTTAAATTTTAAATATAATGAATTGCATTGTGATAGTCATTTACTATTATATTAACCCAATTAAGTATATATTTTATTTTATTCAATACGACCATAGTTAAGTGAAACTATATGATACACTCCCTCTTACTTTTATACTAAATATATATAAAGGTATTATTAAATATTAGCATACATGCCAAGAGTTATAAATAGAAATCCCTTAATCTGATATCTATTAGAAAAATTATCCAAACACACTTTAAAATAAAGTTATTCATCAAATCTACCCTCAATTCTTATCTATTTCATCTCATCTTCGCGGTCCCAATTCTTCCTAGTTTAAATTAATTGAAAAATACTTACTACTCTAAAATGCCATGATGGATAAGTTAGGTTAAACATGACACAACTCTATAAGAAGGTCAAAATCTAAGTTAAATTAAGAATTCATCACATTACATGGTTAATAACTTAATAATTTTGTAATAACAATGATATCACATCTTTTCTAACATGTACAAATTAATATGAAAGATACATTTCAAAACAAGATGCTAAATTAATATTAAATTAGTGATATGACCTAATAATAATTATTATAAACACATTCTACAATAATTTTAATTAAATTATTTTATTTATTATATATTTAGACTATGGTATCAAGATATCAATAATAGTATTAATTAATTTCATGGACAATATTTCCAATAATTAATTTAGGTCTAATCAAGCAAACATCAAAACTTAATAAGATGACAAAGTCACACAACACTAAAGCACTAACATGGAGGGGTACTACACTTACTGATATCATATGAATTTATATAAAATGATGTGTAATAGATTGGATAGCCTTACGCAAAGTTTGAGTAGATGGAAATGCTTCCATTTATTTTGAAACCTTAAGGGTTGATTGTGTGAATTTATTATCATATATCCAAGTAAATAATTCACAATGCAATGTTTTTAAAGTAATCACATTAAAATTATTGTCAACCTTTAATTCTATCCAAATTTCTCATTATCACTAACACTATGAAAATTGTCATAAAATTTGAAATTAACATTCACATTTTAAAGAACTTAAAGTGGCATAGAAAGAAATAAACATATGCTAACTAGGTTCTTTGAAGCATTAAAGTAATGTACTTACCTTATCATCAATCAAATTGCTTTGTCCTGCTCACTTCTTCAATTTCATTTTCCCTAGTAGAGTCAATGTGGCACTACATCCTCCCCCGTATGATATGACTTACTCCTAGAAGTCGCAAGGGCTAAGACTAGAAAAACATAACACGTCAGTCTTAAAACATTATTTAACTAGCATCACTAATATTCTTACTCCTTGGATCAATTGCTATGTTTTCATCCTTCTCCCAAACTCATGAGTGCTAGCTTTTCTTTAGGTTATTAGCCAAAACAAACTATGCATTTAAAAATAAGCAACAATATAGACCAATTTCTCGTGCAAATGTTAGCTATGAACGTAGTAAAATGAAATTTTTTTATCACAGGGTGTCTTTTTACCTTCATTTTCAGCCTTAAATATAACCTTTACAAGAAATCTTCTACTCGTTTTCTTTTCAATATCATATACATGGTTCCTAATGAATAGAAATTTACACTAATCTCTCATTAATCCATTCTTAGAAATACACCAGCTCTTATAACGACACTGAAACTCTAACACTTTATCATAATGTAGGGAATGCATCAAAAACCATTTACTTAATTTCTTCAAAATCGCCACCATTTCATCAATCCCAAGCATGATAAATGAGCTTAATCACCTATATTCTATTAGAATCATAACCATTTATATTGGGTCTATCATTCCAAGGGGAAACTTTTCATGATACAACCTACAATTTTCCTATTTAATTTAATCAACACAATGCCATCAAAATTAATTAAACAAAGTAACATGCATGTTAACAAGCATACAAATATATTTTCTATCACCGTGATATAGTATAAAGCATGAGTAGATATCCAGTTATACAATCACACAATAGTCCACATCACGGGGAATACACATCACAACACAGGGCTCAAAAGTGGCTCAAGCCATAATTCTCTAGGGTATAATATACTGATCTCATCTGAACACATAACCATAGTCCATTATACATGATCCAAAATCCATGATACATACCTCACCAAGTGGCTTGATGGTCCTGGGAATGCACTCATATATGGCTCGCACACACATATGGTGATTTTCCCCCATACAAGTCCACGTGATCTACCCCTTGTTTATGTAGGGTGTTTAGCCTCCAAGGAATAGTCACCACTCTAGGCTGGGTAGTGGATATTAGCTACATAATAGCCTCATGTACCCCCATACTCAAAGGCTCCCTACATCTGCTTCCTCATATACACTCACCAAGTCTACCTCTTGCATCCTTGGTGAGGAATCACATTACTACACATTGCCAACATTCAAATTACACCAATGGAAACTAGTTTAGCCACCAAATTAATAAATAAAAGGTAACAAGTTGTCAATTTCAACAATAAATAAAAAAATTGGAAATATCACAACATTAAATCATTATAACATGCTTTCCCAAAAAAATTTATCGCTAAACCATCACAAGAGAAGATAAACAAGTTACTAACCCACACCAGAACAAAATATCATGAAATTACATAACACACCACTGTGTGACTATATATAGCCACCTCACGAGGAAGGAGGGACCAACGTTTGACTATCGCAATAGCCCATCATGTGACGACCCAATGGTTTACTATTGCATGGCATGGGGTATTCACCTGGGCAACACCCCACAACAAGTGGCACAGAATAATCATGTCAACACACTTGGCATGACAATACACCAAGAGGAGAGGGCACAAATTGGTCGTATGTCGCATGACAGTGTTCCTTGCAGAGAAGGCATGCGTAGGTCACACTCTGCATAGCGATATCTCTCATAGATCATCACTGTAGCCAGAGGTATACATGGCTAGGGTCCACCCACATGCCTACCACATCTAAATAACTGAGCATCCATGGGTACCCCTCTACAAGCATGCAAGCATCTCCAAATCTCTCTGCATCAAGTAGGAAAATATAACATATGTATCTATACTACACCTTCATGTAACTCTATACACGGCATCATTTCCTTGAGCTCATCTTGCTACCATCAGCAACATGGCATTACTATCCACACTATGTCGGAACACTAGTGGGTGTGGCATCGCACCCATTTGCATCATGTCGGAGCAAGTGCAGATACGGTATCCATCATAGTATGGGAAAAAAACTCCCTCCAAATGCTAGACCATCAAGAAATGTGTATATCCATAATTCATATCTATGTCCATGAGACCTCACATCAGGTACTGGTATCATACTCAAGAATTGTGGGGATTGGGTTTACACTCATGAACCACGTATTTGGGTACATCCTAAGGGGAAGCATTGATTACCTTTTTCCTCAAGAAGTGGAATCTAAGGTCACTTTGTGCTGCTATTACAGATACACCACCAACTACCGAAGGAAAAGGTGATGCTACTACCCCTACACATACTGACTTATCAACAACCCATGGGTTGGCACTCAGTAGGGGTAAAACATGCAAATGAAATGATGGTATGGTTCTCACATACCCATATGAAAACATAACCTCCATGGTTGGGCACATATCCGCACCACCCCATGGGAACATAATGCAAGTACTGGTTATACACAACACTCAACATAGCACTAGTACTAGATGTTCACATTTACAGGAAGTATTTTCCAAATAAGAATACATTATTATAACATAAATTGCATTTCTACCCAAACTGCGCATCATAATAATTACATGTGCTCCTTAACATCCATAATAATTTTCTTACTGGGCAACATTACCCATCCTTCATATTTCCTCTAACATCATTAGAAAATATATCAATTTAATAGCATTCAGATTTGTTTTACTCACAAGAACATGAAAGAATTATACTAACTTCATATATCCAATATACATGCAATAGAAATTCTCTTAAACATAGTCAATGTTAGATCTTAGAACATAATTTCATATAGCCACAAAATAAGTATTCACAAGGTAAATTCAGTGAGTACTACCAATTAGTCAATGTTTCACATTAAAAACACAAGAAACAAGGTTACCCAAAGACCCCAGTGTTGCAAAAATGGCTCTAATACCAAATGTAATGCCCAAAATTTACACCCAAAAATGCAACAACTTTTTTTTTAAAAGAAATATAACATACCATTTTAACTACATCAGCAATTCATGATTCTACTAATTTATAATATTTTCCAATAACACAAGGAGGAAATGGAGAAACTTTAAACAATGTCCTTTCATAGTATTCAAATGAAAATCATAAGAAGATGTTGCATGCCTGAGTTTTCTCTTTCTTTCCCATGTATCATATTCTCCTTGCCTCTTTATTTCCTGCATCTTTATATACTGCTACACCACTAGATGCATGATGTTAAAATTCCTTTCTGATAACATAAACGATCATAAGGTAAGTGACAACAATATCACAGCGAAATCAATCATAAGCTATTTCAAACTAGTTTCGTAAAGAGATGCAAACTATACAAAAATATTTGTAAGGGGTGTCAAGATTAATGAAGAACTCAAAAGCACAAGACCTAAGGGCCAGACCTAATGCTTAGGGGTCTCATCGTAGATGACCTTGCCTACGTAACTCGCAGAGACATTGTAGTTCTGCTTTAACTTTTAAACCAGACTTTTAAAGAATGGTAGCAGTGGGTTTGCAACCCTTTGTACGTTCTAATTCTCTATAGAGTCACTCTCATAAGATGTCTTCATCATAGGTGTAATAGGGATGAAGTTTTCTTTGTTTATTTGATAATGTTGACTTTGTTTTTCATCACTCTAGGTAGAATAATATTTCATCATTTATAATAGATTACAACATACATTAATGCCAATGTAACTCTTAATCAAATGAGGATTGACATTCATAGGTATACTAATCTACGACCACCCTACCATTCACACTTGCTAAGGTTTCTTGTACCTTTAAATATTTTTCACGTGTCTATTTTAAGTTTAAATGAAGAATTCAACTATTTGATCATAGTAATGGCCTTGAAAAAAAATGTCTAAGATGTCATTGTAATTATAAACCCGCATAAATAGTCAATATAAGAAGGGTAAGAAATGTACTACACTTGCAACCATTCAATGATAGAAAATAAGGTATAGTGACAAAGTAATAATCAATGACCAAACAATTATGATGACAATCTATGCACCTAGTAGATACCAAAAAGAATTCACCTAATTATTAGAAATCAACTATACAACTTATAGCCCCATTACAATTTACAACCTATAACATAATACTATAATTAAGCAAACATTTACGATCTTACTTACTTTTGACTATCTTATTATTTAGCTATCAATACAAATAATTTATAGAATCTAAAGAAAATAAATGACATAAGTGTAATACCTTTGATTCCATAATTATTCAAGAACATTGATTTTTTTTATTCTTTTTTATTAATTGAATTTAAGATGATTATAGAAGACCTTTTTGAAAGTATTATCATTATTAATGATATAATTATATGTACCCCTACATAGTTACTCTACACCATTAGGGTGAGGATAGTCTACTTAAGTATGTTAAGGAGTACATATTCTTGAAATAAAAATTGCATCAGGATTTCTCATATAAAATACACCAAAAAAAAATCTTGTCCATGTCCTCTTTAACCAATGCGTATGTTCCAACTTACCCTATACATTTTTTTTTAAATCATCTACATAAAATTGTTATATTTTTTTTTTTGTTTTCTTCCCATCGATGACCATATTCATGATTTGATATTTGTTTGTAAATACAACACATGCATCGACTAAGTATCCGGTTTAAGAGTTGTACCTTAAGCAGAGATGAGAACCAAAGGTGAAATTTAACATGTTTTTCACCACCCAATACTATCCAAAACTCAAGGCTAAGCATCACACTAGACTCTAGCGAGAACCTCATAGAACCTCTAGATATTTAAAGGCCTGGCTATACAATGTCTTAAGGAACTTCTCACTCCTAGCACGGTTTTGATAGCCAGTCCTCCTTTAGCCAACACATATAAGGTCAACAAAAAAAATCATACTAAATGTCACTTGCCAAAGAAAATACCGGGTGGGTGGTAGGGAAAAGGCGATGGCTAATTATCACTCTTCTTGAAATGAAATTCCTTCATGAGTGTGATCCATCATTCATTCGTCACTAGCAAAGAAGCCTCATAAGATTCATTTATTGTGCCAAAAACACCAGCAGCGCCACCAACACTGCAAGTAAACTCCCCTGCCGCAAAATTGTGGCCAAACAAAGAAAATTCTAAGCTAAGAACCCCCTTTAGCATGACTAAAACAAAATCCTCCACCTCAACTCAAATCATCAAAGAAAAGATCCGCACAACTTCTAAAACCAGCGACAAACCTCCCTCTGCCAAATAAACACCATCACACTACTGAACTTCCACAGCTTTACACCCCTTTCATGGCTTCCCCCTTCTTCTTTTCATAGCTCTCCTCTGTTCATACATCCTAGAGGCCCCATCCCCCATGTGTTTTTTTTCATTGTAACCCACCACCCATCTAATAAAGACTGACATCTTTTTCTATTCCCCTTACAAGGCTACCATGCCTCATTCATTAATCCCACTCCTCATTAATTCCTTGGGGTTTGGACTCTCCTCCCCATTTTCCATCATCCATTGCATCTAGCTAACCTTATTAAATCTAGTAGCTCTTTTTTTTTTGTTTTCTTCTCCACAAGACAGATAGTTGGTGAGACATGGGTTCACTTTGAGTTGCGTGTGACATGAAAGAATGGAGACCTTCATAAAGGATCTAGCGACAATACGATGTGCCTTAATGATTTTCAATGTCACCTTAAGAAACAAAGACTGAAATCACTTCATTGATGCATCTTCAACAACCTTGCATAAATGTGGCTACCTTCGTAAAAGTAAAGATCTAACTATTGTTTAAGATATATGTATTTAACATTAATTTTCATCATTATATGGAAATATAATTTATTTTATTATCTTTGGGGTGATTCTAATTAATATCCTTTTAAACCAATAACAATACCAAATAGTGTGTCATTAACTCATTGATTAGATTTAAGTAACATATATATACATAAAATCATTAGCATTTTAAATTTTAAATATAATGAATTGCATTGTGATAGTCACTTACTATTATATTGAACTAATTAAGTATATATGTTATTTTATTCTATACGACCATAGTTAAGTGAAACTATATGATACTCTCCCTCTTACTTTTATACTAAATATATATAAAGGCATTATTAAATATTAGCATACATGCCAAGAGTTATAAATAGAAATCCCTTAATCTGATATCTATTAGAAAAATTATCCAAACACACTTTAAAATAAAGTTATTCATCAAATCTACCCTCGATTCTTATCTGTTTCATCTCATCTTCACGGTCCCAATTCTTCCTAGTCTAAATTAATTGAACAATACTTACTACTCTAAAATGCCATGATGGATAAGTTAGGTTAAACATGACACAACTCTATAAGAAGGTCAAAATCTAAGTTAAATTAAGAATTCATCACATTACATGGTTAATATCTTAATAATTTTGTAATAACAATGATATCACATCTTTTCTAACATGTACAAATTAATATTAAAGATACATTTCAAAACAAGATGCTAAATTAATATTAAATTAGTGATATGGCCTAATAATAATTATTATAAACAAATTCTACAATAATTTTAATTAAATTATTTTATTTATTATTTATTTAGACTATGGTATCAAGATATCAATAATAGTATTAATTAATTTCATGCACAATATTTCCAATAATTAATTTAGGTCTAATCAAGCAAACATAAAAACTTAATAAGATGACAAAGTCACACAACACTAAAGCACTAACATGGAGGGATACTACACTTACTGATATTATATTAATTTATATAAAATGATGTGTAATAGCTTGGATATCCTTACTTAAAGTTTGAGTAGATGGAAATGCTTCCATTTATTTTGAAACCTTAAGGTTTGATTGTCTAAATTTATTATCATATATCCAAGTAAATAATTCACAATGCAATGTTTTTAAAGTAATCACATCAAAATGATTGTCAACCTTTAATTCTATCCAAACTTCTCATTATCACTAACACTATGAAAATTATCATAAAATTTGAAATTAATATTCACATTTTAAAGAACTTAAAGTAGCATAGAAAGAAATAAACATATGCTAAATAGGTTCTTTGAAGCATTAAAGTAATGTACTTACCTTATCATCAATCTAATTACTTTATCCCTCTCACTTCGTCAATTTAATTTTCCCTCGTAGAGTCAGTGAGGCACTACATAACCAGTATTAAAAACAACTTTAATGAATCGGTTGCAGAATTCAATAAAGGGTTTAATAAAGTTCTTAATAGAATTCCAAAAGATATAAGGCATGTTTATTATTTTCCTATATATTTCTATCTAACTGCATTTAAAAGTAAAATACATTATGAGATTAGATCACAAAGCCCTACAACTTTGCAACAAGCTTTCAAAATGGCTTCCACCATTGAAAACAATAGAAGGGCTACTGGAAGAATAGATAAAAGAAGTGATGTTAAATTGTATAATCCAAAAGCCCCTGAAAAGAATGATCTTACAGAAATTATGGATATGCTAAAGAACTTGAATGTAAAACAAGGCAGAAATGATAGACCATCATTTCATAAAAATGACAGGCCATCATTTCCTAGAAATGAAATATTTAGATTACAAGACATGCCATATAAGACTGAGTGGAAGGATGGAAAACCTAAGAAGCAGTCTTATGCTAAGGAGACACCTGATCAAGTTAAAAGAAACAATCATTTTGTGGAAGACTATTCTTGGTGTGATGCATGTAATCTACCACATTGCCCTGATGGTTGTGTTGTGGCCCAGAGATTTCAAGAAGAGGAAGATCAGAATGATGAGAAGAAACCTACTGTGAATAATGTTTTATCAGAACCAATGTGGGGAAGAGATGATTACAGTTCTTTTGAAGAAGAATATGTTCACCATGAAGATCTAAATAAAATATATTATTGTGATAAACAACAAGGAAAAAAACTAGTTATCAGAAGATTAACAAATGAGGAAAAGGAAGCATATAGTGTTGCAACACTTGAAGAAGAAAGGAGTAATTACAAACTAAGGAATAGAACAATAAATGCTGATCAAGGAAAGCCAATAGGACCATCTATCAAAACACCAAAGAAGAAGATGAGTCAACTTGACATAAAAAGAACCAAAGATGATGATGCAAAAGAAGGTCAACAGGTAGATTCTCAACAAGAACCTAAATTGGAAAAGGAGAAAATAATGGTTAGTAGATCTATCCCCAATAATAGTTCTTTCATATCTAATGATTTATCTTAGGTACAAATTTCTATTCCTTTATTTGAAATGATGAAAGTACCTAAGTTTAAAGATGAAACTATAAAAGTATTGTCTAATGTAGGTAACATTTTTAAAGAGGAATCTAATCAAAAGGCAGTAAATGAAGATCCTCTTGTGGTTTATTTAGGAACTAATATTTCTCAAAATGGAACTCATGTGGATCCCTTTTATCTCACTTTGATGATTAACAATAAATTTCCTAAGAATTGTATGATAGATTCAGGAGCAGTAGCAAACATTATGCTTGCAGAAGTCATGAAAGAACTTTAAATGAAGGTGGACACAATTTATGGAAAATTCTATGCAATGGAAAATAGGTCTATACATGTTGTTGGTATTATGAAAGATATGGAATTTAAATTTCTTGTTTACCCTGAAGTGTCATATAAAACTGATATTAATGTTTTTGAAGTGCCTGCTTATTATGGAATTCTTTTATGTAGACAATGGTCTAATCTAGTAGGTGGCTATATCCAACTAGATTTTTCTTATGCTACTATTCCAGTTGATGGAAGGGAAGTAAAAATTTACAAGGAGCCTAGATCTCAATAAATTATCGAGAGAGACATTGGGGTAGAAAATATAAACTTTTTCCATTCAAACATGAACAATTTTCAGGTAAGTATTACTAAACTAGTATTGAAAATTGATAGTCCATTTGACCTACATTTGCAAGAAAATCAAGATAGACCTTGGCAAATGAATTTTGATGGAGAATGAAGTAAAGAAGATAATGGTGCTGGGGTCACTTTTGTGTCCCCATGTGGTAAAATCTTAAAATTTTCCTTCTTACTTAATTTTGAATTCACAAATAATGTTTCATAATATGAAGCATTAATTCTTGGTTTAATTAATTGTTTGTCAAGTAAGAAATAGATTCATCACTAAGAATCCTAAGTTAAAATAGTATAGAAATTTGGTGTGGGATTTAATTGAATTTTTTTATGCTTTTTCAATTAAATGGATAGAAAGATCATAAAATTTTCTTACAGACTTGATGGCTAATATAGCCATCAAGCAGATTAATGTCCCTTTTGATGAGATTATACATGTGGAGATGAAAAATAGACCATCAGTTCTTGATAATGTGTAGAACTAGAAAATATTTGAAGATGATAGAGATCTCCTAAAAATTTTAATCAATGAAGACGAGTATGAAGATCAATGCATAGACTGGAATGGTTATGTAGAGAACCATGATGGAAAGGAAGCCTTGTTTGGAAAATAAGTTGTTCAGCTAAAGAAAAATAAAATTCTCAAAGGTTTGGTTACACTAGAAGGAGTTTTTGATGATCATGAAAATTTCAAAAGGGGTACGATAAGTAATGAATCTGAAGAGATTGAAAAAAATAACTTGGGAAATGATCTTACTCCTAGAGAAGTATCTATAGGCAAAAAGCTCACTCTAAAGATCAGATCTAATTTGATAAGTTTGTTAAGAAAATATAGGCACATCTTTGCATGGTCATATGATGATCTTAAAGCCTACTGAGAGGATTTATTTCAGCATGAAATCCCTCGAAGGCCAGATAAAGCCTTTCAGAAAAAGAAAACATCCCATAAATCCAATGCTAGCTCCTAAAATGAGAGAAGAACTTGTCAAGATGAGGGATGCAGGAATAATTGTGCCTATAAGACATTTTACATGGGTGTCAAAATTGGTGCCAGTTAGAAAAAAAGAATGGAGATATAAGGTTGTCTGTTGATTTTAGAAACTTAAATATATCTTCCTTAAAAGATAATTATGCATTACCAAATATGGAATCTATTTTATAGAAAGTTACTAGAAATGAATTATTGTCTATGATGGATGGGTTCTCAGGGTACAACCAAGTGAAGTTCAAGGAATCAGAAAAATACAAAACAACCTTCACCACTCCTTGGGGAACTTATGTGTATGCAAGAATGCCTTTTGGATTAACCAATGTAGGAGCAACTTTCCAAAGAGCAATGGATGTGGCTTTTGAAGGCTTGATTGATCTTATCATGGCAGTATATCAAGATGATTTAACTGCTTACTCCAAAAGGGTAGATGATCATTGCAATCACTTTGAGAAGATTTTTAGGAGAGCTTTAGAATATGGTATATCTCTAAACCCTAAGAAATTTCATTTTGGGGTTATTGAAGGGAAGCTTCTTGGTTACATTATATCGAAGGATGGTGTAAGAATAGATCCTGAACAGATTGCAGCCATAGATAAGATTCAAATTCCTAAAAATGTTAAAGGGATTCAATCTTTCTTTGGATAGATAAATTTTGTAAGAAGTTTTTTCCCTAACCTTGTAGAGATTATTAAACCTATTTCCAAGATGCTTAAGAAAGGTGCAAAAATTAAATGGTCAAATGAAGCCATAGAAGCATTTGCTAACATCAATAAAGAAATCAAGGAAGCTCTAGTCCTTAAGACACCTAATTTTTCAAAGCCTTTTCAGTTATTTTCTTTTGCATCATATCGTACTATTGCTGTTGTTATATTACAGAAAAATGATGAGGGTTATGAACAACCAATTGAATTTTTTAGTAAGACTCTTTAGGAAGCATAATTAAATTATGATATAAATGAGAAGCAGGCTTATGCTCTGGTTAAAGCAGTGAAATATTTTAGGCCATACTTGGTAGGAGCTAAAGTGATAGCTTATATGCCAAATGCAGCAATTAAAGATATATTTAAGCAATCTGAAGTAACAGGTAGAAGATGTAGATGGGTGAATCAAATTCAAGAGTTTGATATGGAGATCTAGATAAAAAAGTCGGTCAGAGGATAGGGTCTTGAAAAACTTATGGAAAAATCAAATCTTGAAGCAATCCAGATAAATCAGGTAAGCACTAAGGAATTAGTGATAAGTATTGAAAGATGTCCTTGGTATACTGACATAATATTTTTCCTTAAGCACATGAAATGCAAAGAAGGTTTAAATGAAAATCAGAAGAGGAAGGTAAAATTGCAAGCTTCTAGATATGTTTTAATTCAAGGAGACTTGTACTGGAAAAATAGAGAGGGTGTCCTTTTATTTTTCTTAGACAAGTACCAAGCATATGAAGTCTTGAAGGAGCTACATGATGGAGAGTGTGGGGTGATTTTTCAGCAAAAACTACTTCCCATAAAATTCTTTATGTTGGATATTACTGGCCACATGTTTTTAAAGATAGTTATATATATGTTAGAAATTGTGAAGCTTGTCAAAAGTTCTCAGGGAAATTAAAATATGATGGTGCATTACCCCTTAGATATTTGTCAACTTAAGAGCCTTTCCAAATGTGGGGGATAGATTTTATTGGTGAGATTGCAGATGCTTCTACTGGAAAACACAAATGGATTCTTTTTTCAATAGATTATTTCACTAAATGGGTTGAAGCCATACCCTGTAGACAAGCTACAAGAAAGATGGTTATAAGATTTTTAACAAAAAATATACTAACAAGATTTAGTGTTCCTTGCAAAATTATTTGTGATAATAGTATGTGTTTTAGATCCAAGGAATTCTCTGAATTTTGTAGTAATTATGGTATTAACATGTCATATTCTTCCCCTTACCATCCACAAGGGAATGGGAAAGCAGAATCAAGTAATAAGAACATAATGAAAATCATTAAGAGAATGTTGAGGAATAACAAAGAGGCATGGGATTCCAAACTACCCCTTGCAATTTGGGTAGATAGGATAACGGTTAAAAAATCCACTAGATTTTCTCCTTATGAATTGGTTTATGGAAAACAAGCTAGATTACCATTGAACAATCTACTTCCTGTATATAAATTTGTAAGAGAGGAACAACTTGAAGATATGGATTTTATGGAAAATAGGATGGATTAGCTTATGGAATTGGATGAAATCAGAAGAGATGCACAAAGAGAGAATGTGAACAAGTAGTTGTAGATGAAAACATTACATGATAAGAGAACTAAGGACATAAACTTTCAGAAAGAAGATTGGGTGTTAACATGGAATGCTAAAGATCAAGATAAGGGAAAGCATGGAAAATTTGAAGCTTTATGGCTTGGACCCTACATAAATTTTTGATAATGTAGGAGAAAAGAGTTACCTATTACAAGATACTAAGGGTCATATTCAATAATTTCCAACCCATGCTCAATATTCGAAACCATTCTTCTCCCAAAAATAGGAAGTATTCCTAACCTTGCATTTTTAATTCAGGGTTTTTGTTGCTACCTTCTTGTTGTTGTTCTTTATCTCTATTTTGGTCTTCTTCTCCAGAGATAGCCGAGATCTTGTTGTGTCCAAGAATGAACACACATCTCCAGAAAGAGCCACTAGTTGAACCCAAATCTTTAGATCAAATTTGAATGGTTAAATAATTTAGGGAAGTATCTTCTGCAACTTTTATTTTGATTCATCCTTGCTTCTCTCCCTTCTATTCATAATTCATTATTGCAATTGTTATGACTTATGCACTTATCCTATTTAAATTCATGCACTAATATATTAACTATGCTATATTCTATGTTTTAAATAGCTTTCATATTTTAAATTTATATTTCTAGCCGTTGTTCATCTTTCCCGCAACTGCTTGTTCACTTTTAAATCTTTTCACAGGGAATATTCTCTTTTTTGGGCATCTTTTAAACCTTCCTTAGTCATAAGATCTCATGATCAAATGGAATATGCTCTTATCATTGAGAAAATTAATATGAGCCGTTGATCTTATCTGAATCTTGGTGTAATCTAGCGATTGTCGCATATTCTCGTATTAAACTCAGAGTTAGCAATATCTTCTAACGATTTCGAGACTAATAAAAATTTGTGACTCTAGGCGTAACTCTAGTAGACTTGGGTGAAGTTAAATTTCTTTTGGTCGCGTGGTCTCTTGTTGTAATCAAAGTTAAAGGAAAGATTTAGAGATCATGAGACTATTCAGTTGCTAAGTATCCAAAGCTGATCAAGGTTTAGATACAAGGTTAAGTTTTGACAAATCAAAATCTGAATGACACATGGCAATGAGTAGGCCCAGGCAGTATGTACTAAGTTGCCAAGTCTCTAGATAATTTTATGACATCAGCAAAGAGTATCAGACTTAGTGATAACCATCGATTGAGATTTGATCTTTTGGTAGTCTCCAAGTCTCGTGATGGAAACAAAATATTCCATATCCTTCAATGATTAGGAGAAAAAGAATAAACTTAAGACACGTGTTCAAAATGCGTTATATAGTTGCATGGTCTCTGAATAATATCTGGCAACTTGGAGATGATGGTTGCATTATCTCATGACAAATTAGGGTTTTCCCAAAGGATCAAGTGACCTGGCATAAACCATCTGATGTGAATCAAAGGAGACCTATGGTAGTCAGGTAATCTCTAGATAATAGTTCAAAAGTCAAAATCATCTAGTGATTAAGCGATAAGATATAGTCGCTGAGTCTCTAAATGGAACCATGGTTAAAAATATCATCTAGAGATAATGAGATTATACATTCGTGAGGTAGCCAGAAGAAGTCAAAGTTAAATTAGAGGTTGGGAAATTTAAAATATCAATGATACCATTAATGTCTGATTTATGATCAACATTCACCCATGTATAAAAGATGCTCGAGAGACACGTGTCACAAATAGATATAAAGGCCAAAAGCTTGCATGGCATCGATGACTCAGATTTTCTTTGTCATTATATATATTTATATTATTATTTTTTTGACCGAGGGTTTTCATTATTATTTGATATGTCGACATTGTCTGCATGTAGGGTTTCACAGGTAATAAAATTAAGAATGAAAGATCAAAGGAATGCAAATGACCATTAATCTACCTTGCAGAAGTTAAAGATATTATCAAAGATTCATAACACATTCTTGATAAACTATTATGATTATATTATCACTTTGGTCGATAGCTATTTCGCAAGAATGATAAATCATTCTTAATTGTAATTTCTGATTGTTCAGTTGTTGATCATAGGGATTAGGTTTAGTTAGATGAACCGTTGTATTGATCTGAAGCTTGTTCGCATCCTTTGAACTTTGTATAAATAAAGGATAGTAGGATCAATGTAGTGGGATGTCTTAGGACAGTCTGGAGTGATATTTTTCATCTTCAGATAGTTTTACTTTTAATCACAACTGAACATGGATTCTTAGGTACCTATTTTTGATAATCAATAAAAGATAAGTGTTTTCTATCTCTCTTGGCTCAAGGTTTCAATTCTCATTCAGTTATTCCTTTGCAATTATTGAAGGAATTTCAATTGTTGTCTTTGAGTTTCTTATGTAGAAGAGTTATTGTCTCATATCATTGTTTGAATATCAGGAAGTGTGTGACAACTTAACTTGTTTTTAGCTTCTTGTTCATCTGGTCTCCTGACCATAGGAGTTAAAATCATTTGAACTAACAACGATATAATATAGACCTTAATCTTCTCTACATCTAAAGCACTCAGATAGTTAATGGTTGAATATTGTCTTGCAAAGTTGTACATAGGATTGAATGTTGGATTGACTCTATTTCCCAAGTTGATATATTCACAAAGCATTCAGTTTTGCAGCTTTACCTTACAATTGATTACGGTTTGATTCCTTTCAAAGTAACTTTCCATACTAATGAAGGAGAGATTTAAGTGTTCATTATCTGATATAAAAAACCTTAAAGGATAATTTTAAGGTGTAGGCCTACTAGCCTTGGTTCTGCAGAGCCGAAATTGTAGAAGTTTCAACCTTTCCCCAAGGTTAAACTTGTTAGTTGGTCAAATCAATTGGGTTTCCCATCATTCAATTGGCAAGTCCATAGGAAATCCAATCTATTGATTTGAGCACCAACACTATGAAATATGCCATATCATACCAAACTTATTCTTCTATAACCAATTCAAATATCTGAATCTCGGTAAGCTCTTCTATCTTGGATTTGATTCTTGATGTGTGCTATCCCTTTCTTGTAGAATATCTTATCCCTTTTCTAGATAAATGTGTAGTGTTAATTCTCTCCAATTCTCTCCCTTTGATGGATGGTTACTTCATTGAATATTTCTCTCCATTCTAGAATCTCTTCTTATCTATCTTTGACTGTCTATTTTTCTCCCTTTGGATGTTCTTCTCCCTGATGGATATTTTGTATTACATTTGAATATCTTTCTCCCTTTGATTGATGATGATAGATATTTCATTGAATCCTTTTCTCCCTTTAATAGAAATTCCATCATTTTTTTGCTTTGTAGTAGCCAACAATCTTCTCTTTGGTGTGTGGTTCAGATAAGTACCTTGAGTGTATTGATATATCATTACAGTCCATTTATTTTCTTATATCAACATGAATGATCTTCTAATAATGTGTAGGCTGATGTAGCATCCTAGTTAGCTTAGTGACTAGTAGACAAGGGACGAACCCCTAGTCTATTCCTTAGGTACTCAAATATATCTTTGGTAATGGTTTTGTGAATTTGTTTTCTAGTTTTTCTTTGGATTGTACATATTCTAGTATCACCTATTTCTCTTGTACTTGTTCCCTCAAGTAATGATTCTTACTAGCTATGTGCTTTGTCTTAGCATGCATTCTAGGGCTCTTTGAGATGTTTATAGTACTTGTATTATCACAATAGATAATGACTAGATCAATAATTTAATCATTTGTACCTTTTAGCAATTGTTTGATCCATGCAATGTTAGAGCAATTTGTAGCAGCAACTACATATTCTACTTCTGCAGTTGATTGAGATATGAATCCTTGCTTTTTTCTTATCCATTTGATAAGTCTATCACCCATCAAAAATGCTCCTCTTGTTGTTCTCTTTCTATCATCTATGTTTCCAACCCAATCAACATCAGTATAAACTTGTAGCTCAAATTTGCCTCCTTTATTGAACCACAAACCATAGTCTTCAGTATTCTTAAGATATCTCAAAATTCTTTTGACAATAGTCATGTGTGATTCCTTAGGATTAGCAGAAGATATTGCAACTATACCAACTGCATGTGCTATATTTGGTCTAGTGTGTACAACACACATGAGTTTACCAATCATAGATCGGTATAAGGTCTGGTTTACCTCAGTTCTATTGTCTTGTTTTGACAATTTACATCTGGTTGCAATAGGTGTTCCAATTGGTTTGGATTCCTCCATCTTGAATATCTTCAGAACTTCTTTGTTGTATTTGGATTGTGTGATGTAGATTATTCTTGTAGCTTGTTGTAGAATTTGTAGACCAAGAAAAAATTTGATCTCTCCAAACATTGACGTCTCAAACTCTTTGCTCATTTCATCAACAAATGATTTGCATATCATTTCATTACCTCCAAATATGATATCATCAACAAATATCTCAACAATCAAAGTCTTATCATCAGTATCTCCTTTCAAATATAGATTACTATTATCACTTGTTCTTATAAATCCAATACTAATGAGATAAGAGTGAAGTCTTTCATACCATGCTCTCAGTGCTTTTTTCAATCCATACAAGGCTTTGTGTAGTTTACAAACCTTGTTCCTCATGTTAGGATCAACAAACCCTTCAGGTTGTTCAATGTATACCTCCTCTTCTAGTATTCCATTCAAAAATGGAGATTTAACATCCATTTTGTATACCTTAAATCCTTTGAAAGAACCATAAGCAAGTATAATTATTACTCCTTCTAGTCTAGCAACAAGTGCAAAGGTTTCTCCATAATCAATACCATCTTCTCGTGCATACCCTTTGCATACCAGTCTTGCTTTGTTTTTGGTGACTTCTCCATTCTCATTCAGTTTGTTCTAAAGATCCATTTCGTGCCAATTACATTTTTGTCACTCAGTCTTGGTACTAATGTCCATGTTTTTTTCTTCTCAATATATTCAATCTCTTCATTAATTTCACTAACCCATTCTTGGTTCTCAAGTGCAACATTAACAAATTTAGGCTCAAAATTACAAATCAAGCATCTATTGTTAAGTGACTTACTTCTTGTTCTTATTCCTTCTTTTTTTTTCTCCAATGATTTGGTCATGTGGATGGTGTCTTCTAACATATCTTGCAATTATAGGTTCAGATCTTTGTTCTTCATCACTTGATTCAACATTGTAATCATTTTCTTGGTTTTTGGTGTGTGCAACCTATTTCTCGGGTGCATTGTTATGTCACTCAGTAGAATCACTTTGTTTCTTAGTAGCTCCAATATGTTGCTGAGGAAAGGTGTTAGGATGTTCAATGTAGAAAAATCAATTGTAATCTTATGGCTCCTTTATTCTTTCCTCATCATTATTCTTAGCAAATTCATCTAGTTTTATTAGAATAACTAAGAGGGGGGGGGGTGTGAATCAGTGGCCTCAATAATAATTCCAATAATTAAACTAAAACTTATATTTTAAGTGTATTATCCTCTAGTTATCTTTTAGTCCTTCAAGATGAATTCCTTAATCAATTTAAATCAAATATAGTCTGCTTGGTAATATCTAATGTTTCTCCTTTTCTAGGCTTTATTGAATATCAGCAATCAAACTTAGTGTTTACCGATTAGTCCAGTATAAATTAATGTGTAAGGAAAATATCAAAGCAATAAAAAGATATATATTTGACACATAAATTTTTAATGTGGAAACCCTATTAGGGGAAAAACCACTTGGGACCAGTAACCCAAAGTTTTCACTCTTCTGATGTGAGCTCGGTGAAGAGCCAACCCTGTTAAAGGTTACAAACACATTGTTAAGTGTGACCTTGTTAGAGGATTTAAAACCACTGGTTAGTATTTTGACATCTTTCATTCAGTATGTTGTCAACAAGTAAAAACCTTCTTAATACTCTTTGAGTATCTTAAAATATTAAGGATTGTTAAATCCCACTTGGTTAAGAGATTATCTGAATCAATGGTTAAACTAAAATAATAAATGATCTGTTCACTAATACAACTTATTTTGTAGATATTCAGATCTATTTGAAGTAAAAAATAACTCTCTAATCAATATGCTCTTCAATTCCTTTTCTCCCCTTCTTTGTTCTTTCTGCTCGGTGAATTCTCTTGCTACTGTTTCTCGATGTCTACAGAATTCCTTGAACCTCTTCAGTCTGTATGAAGAATTTACTCTTCACCAAAATTATTCTTAGAATTCCTCTCTTTTATTATGAATTACTTGTCTCATTACATAGACATAATTTCACCATTTAATCTCCTTATCTTTCTTTTTCTTGACGTAGATTGCTTCTTGATCCACAAATCTTGCCATGCATTACTTTAATCTTTAAAGCCTTTCTTTAGTTTTATTTCGTAGATTTGTTCTTGACAACTATGAATAAAAATAGATTTAAATCTTCTTCTTATCCCAAGTTCAACTGTTGATAAAAATAAAGCAATCAATCAATTAATTCTAGATGTATCCCTTTTCAGCTAAGTGTTTTTTCATTTCCTAACTCCAGTTAGTTTCAGTCAAATATTTAGTTGTGCTTGGTGACACTTGATCAAGTATCAATGATCTTGTGTATCACTATCCTTTGGTGTTGTCTATCTATCAGGAAACACTGTGAAATGCTCAGGGTTCACTATTCTGAGGTAACTTTGTCCGTGCATTTACATTGTCCGTTAGGTTACACTATGACTTGGTGTTTTCAACACTTTTATGTTTCACCCGATAACAAAAACTTTGTCTCTTTTCTTCTTCAAGATTATGACCAATATGAGTATGATTTCTCATACCATATCAAGTTGACATCAATAACAATACAATACATTAACTAATTTAATGTCTTGCATTCACTTTTTGCATCCTAATGATCATCAAATTTTCATCTTCAAATCATTCAATCAGTTATAGTTCATCAATCTCTCCCTTTGGCATTGATGGAAACATACTATGAAATATATAGTATAAGACATGTCATACCATACCAAACTTATTATTCTATAAAAAATTCAATTATCTGACTCTCAGTAAGATCTTCTAGCTTAGATTTGATTGTTGTAGAGTGTTTTCCCGTAGTTGTAGAATCTTTTCTCCCTTATCTGGATAGATGTGTAGTGTTAAGTCTTTTCCAGTTCTCTCCCTTAGATGGATGGTTACTTCATTGAATCCTTCTGCTTCTCTTTCTTTGACTGATTCTTTCTCTCCATTTGGATTTTATTCTCTTTGATGGATATTTCATATGGATATATTCCTCTCCCTTTTACAACAATTCTAAATAAAAATATATCATTGGTTCTCTTGTTCATCAAAAAATACAGTGTTGTAATAGCCAATAATATCTTTTCCTCCTTGGAAGATTTCTCTCCCTGATATGTCATTGTAGTCCAATTATTTGCTTGCATTAACATGAATGGTCTTCTGGTAATGTGTAGGATGATTCAACATCCTAGTAATCTTAGTGACTAATAGACAAGGGTCAAACCCCTAGTCTATCTGTTAGGTACTCAAATGTATCCTCTGGTAATGGTTTTGTGAATATGTCTGCTAGTTGTTCTTTGGATTACACATATTCCATTATTACTTGCTTCTCTTGTACTTGTTCTCTTAAGTAATGATACTTAATAGCTATGTGCTTTATCTTAGCATGCATGACAAGGTTCTTTGAGATGTTTATAACACTTGTATTATCAAAATAGATAATACTGGATCAAGGATTTCTTCATTCATACCTTTCAGCAATTGTTTGATCTATGCAACGTTAGAGAAATTTGTAGTAGAAACCACATATTCTTCTTCTGTAGTTGATTGAGATATGCATCATTGTTTTTTCTTATCCATGTGACAAGTCTGTCACCCATGAAGAATGATCCTCTTATTGTGCTCTTTCTATCATCTATGTTTCCATCCCAATCAACATCTGTATAGACTTGTAGCTCAAATTTTTTGTCTTTATTGTATCACAAACCATAGTCTTCAGTATTTTTTAGATATCTTAAAATTATTTTGACAACACTCATGTGTGATTCCTTAGGATTATCAGATAATCTTGCAACTATATTGACTTCATGTGCAATATCTGGTCTAGTGTTTACAACAATCATGAGTTTACCAATCATATATCGGTATAAGGCCTAATTTACCTCGGTTTCCTTGTCTTCTTTTGATAATTTTCATTCGGTATCTGTAGGTGTTCCCACTAGTTTGGAGTCCTCCATTTTGAATATCTTTAGTACTTCTTTGATGTATTTGGACTGTGTGATGTAGATTCCTACAACTTGTTGTAGAATCTGTAGACCAAGAAAGAATTTGATCTCTCCAAACATTGACATCTAAAACTCTTTTCTCATTTCATCAACAAATGATTTGCATAGCATGTCATTACCTCGAAATATGATATCATCAACAAATATATTAGTAATCAATGTCTTATCATTTGTATCTCCTTTCAAATATATAATATTGTTATCACTTGTTCTAATGAATCCAATACTAATGAGATAAGAGTGAATTCTTTCATACCATGCTCTCGGTGCTTGTTTCAATCCATACAAGGCTTTTTGTAGTTTACAAACCTTGTTTCTCATGTTAGGATCAACACAACCTTTAGGTTGTTCAATGTATAACTCCTCTTCTAGTATTCCATTCATAAATGCAGACTTGACAACCATTTGGTATACCTTGAATCCTTTTAAAGCAGCATAAGAAAGTATAATTCTTACTCCTATTCTAGCAACGGGTGCAAATTTTTCTCCATATTCAATACCTTCTTCTTGTGCATACCCTTTGCATAGAAATCTTTCTTTGTTTCTTGTGACTTCTCCATTCTCATTCAATTTGTTTCTGAATATCCATTTGGTGCCAGTGACATTCTTGTCTCTCGATCTAGGTACTAATGTCGATGTCTTGTTCTTCTCAATCTATTCAATCTCTTCATTCATTTCACTATCCCATTCTTGATTTTCAAGTGCATAATTATTATATTAGGCTCAAAATAAAAAATCATACATCTATGGTTAAGTGACCTACTTCTTGTTCTCATTCCAGCTTTTTTTGTCTCTAATGACCTGGTTCTATGGATGATGTCTTCTGACATATTTGGCAAGTATAGGTTACGATATTAGTTCTTCATTCTAATATTCAAGAAATAGATTTAACATTGTGATCATCTTCTTGATTCTCGGTGTGTGCAGCCTAATGCTCGAGTGCATTGTCCTATCTCTCAGGAACTTCACACTATTGCTCGGTAGCTTCTAGCTATTTCTTAGGCAAAGTGTTAGGATGCTCACTATAGAAAAATCTATTGTAATCGTCTGGTTCCTTTCTTCTCTCCTTATCATTTTTCTCAACAAATTCATCCACTTTAACATTTGCACTTTCAATGATTTTGTTAGTAGATTTGTTAAGACATTTATAAGCTTTTCTTTTGATAGAATAACCTAGAAAAATTCCTTCATGATCTTTAGAGTGAAGTTTCCAATTTCTATCCTCTTTCAGTATATAACATTGACTTCCAAAAATTCTAAAGTAATTCACATTATGTGTGTGTCCATACCATAGCTCATAAGGTGTCTTATTTGTGTCTTTCTTCAATTGAACTTGGTTTAGTGTATAGACAATAGTACTTATAGCTTCTCTCCAAAATGCTTGTGTGATGCCTTTCTCAATCATCAGTGTTCTAGCACAATCAACAATTGATCTATTTCTCCTTTTAGTAATCCCATTTTTCTATGGTGTTCTCGGTGAAGAAACATGTCTTGTAATTCCATGCTCATTACAAAATTTAGTAAATTCATCAGAAGTAAATTCTCCTCCTCTATCTGATCTAAAACATTTCGATTCTTTTCTAATTTTTTTTTCAACATTATCTTTATACCATTTGAACATCTTGAATGCTTTTGATTTCTCTTTTAAGAATATGATAGTCATTATCCTAGAATAGTCATCAACAAATAGAATGAAGTATCTATCACCATAATAGCTTTTTGTTCACATTGGTCCACATAAGTCAGTATATACTAACTCTAGAATAGCATTAGATGTATGAGTTTTTCTCTTGAAACTATACTTTGTCATTTTTCCCATTTGACAATTTTTGCACATAACATGGTCGGGCTTTGAAATGCTCGGTAAGCCTCTTACTTTATTTTTCATACTTATCTTAACCATGTTGTCAAAGTTCACATGACATTACCTTTTATGCCATAATCAAATGTCTTTATTTATAGCCAATAAAAAAGTGGTCTCTACATTATCAAGAAAGAATATGTTACCTTTTGTTTGTTCACCAGTACCGATCAACCTTCCTTTTCCAGTGTAGATCATTGCCTTTTTGTTCTCAAATGCAACTCGGTGTCATGTGTTATTCAACTATGAAACACTTAATATATTATAGTTAAGTCCTTTTACCCAATATGCATTTTCACATATGATCAGATTATTCAACATGATGGTTCTTTTACCTTCAACCAGGCAAGGTGAGTCATCACCCATCCTAACTGATCCACCATTGTAATATTCAAAATTTTCAGATGTTTCATTATCACCTATCATGTGATGAGTACAACCACTATCAATAATCCATCATTTTTTGTAACTTTAGATATGAGTGAAGTTTCAACATACCTTTCTTCATCGTCTGAATCATCCTTCATATTAACAACTACTACCTCAATTTTTTCATCAGAATCGGTATCAATATTTTTAGCTTTATTCTCAACTAGGTAACAATTCTTCTTTCCTTTTTCCTTGTAGTCTCAGTTATCTCTTCTTTTATATTGTTAGTTGCTTCTATAATATCGATCATCAATTTTGTCATACTTCTTTTCATAATATTTGTCATTGTTTCTTTCATCCTTTCTCTTGTTAGGACATCTAGTAGAAAAATGAACAATTTATTTGCAATTAAAACATACCAGAGGTAATTTACCTTTGTATCTTCCCTTACCTTTTTGTAATCTTCTATCGATTAGTGCTTCAATTTCATCAAGTTCTTGTTCATCATTGTCACTATCACTATCATTTCTCATAGTGTGTTTTCTATTAGATTTGCTTATTTTCATAGAAGAATTGAATACAGACTCAATAGATGGTAAGAGATTGTTTTCATAGTTGTTCATATCAAATAACATAAGTCTACCAATCAAACTATCAAGAGTAACATTTTTACTAGCTACTGCTCTCATTTCTTGAACTTTAGATACTCTAATAGTATAAAAAGGTAGTAAGATTCTCAAAATTTTACTTACCACTATTTCTTTAGAAATTACTCCTCGGATAGCATTGACCACTTCCTTGATTCGGTCACTATACTGAGTGATCTCTCCTTCTTTCATTCTTAGGTCATCAAATTTTCCTCTTAGGCTTTTATCTTTTTCCCTTAGCACATTTGTATCTCCTCCATGTACGAGCTTGAGTTTGTCCCACATTTGCTTTGTAGAGGTGAAATATTTCACATCTTCAAATTAAGCATGAGAGAGTGAGACAGAAAGTTCTATCATCATAGCATTGTGTTCATTCTTGTCTCTTAATTGATCAATAGTCAAAGGTCCAGATGGTATAATATATTTAGTATCCAAGTGATGTGTAACATCATTACTAATACTTGATAGATGGAGTCTTATCCTTCTTTTCCATGATGTAAATTTGTCCTTCTTCAATCTAGGTGCATCACTTTAACTCATCTTGGGATCTTTAGCTTATGTCTTTTAAAATTTCCTTCTAAGCACCAAAGCTCTAATACCAATTGTTAGAATAACTAAGAGGGGGGGGGGGGGGGGGGAANGGGGTGAATCAGTGGCCTCAACAATAATTCCAATAATTCAACCAAAACTTATATCTTAAGTGTAATATCCTCTACTTATATTTTATTCCTTCAAGATGAATTCCTTAAGTAGTTTAAATCAAACATACTCTGCTCAGTAATATCTACTATTTCTCCTTTTCTAGGCTTTACCGAATAGCAACAATTAAACTCAGTGTTTACCGATTAATCCAATATCACTTAATGTGTAAGAAAAATATCAAAGAAATAAATAGATACACATTTGACATATATTTTTAACATGGAAACCCTGTTAGGGGTTAGGAGAAAAACCACTTGGGATTGGTAATCCAAAATTTTTACTCTTCTAAAGTCATCTCGGTGAAGAGCCAATCCTGTTAAAGGTTACACACACACACTATTAAGTGTGACCTTATTAGAGGATTTAAAACCATTGGTTAGTCTTTTGACATCTGGAATTCACTATTTTTTCAACAAGTAAAAGCCTTCTTAATACTCTTTGAGTATCTTGAAACATTAAGGATTGTTACATCCCACTCGGTTGAGAGATTTTCTGAATCAATGGTTAAACTAAAATAGTAAATGATCTATTCACTAATACAAGTTATTTTTCAGATGTTTAGATCTATTTTAAGTCCACAATACCTCTCTAATCAATATTCTCTTCAATTCTTTTTCTCCCCTTTTCTATTCTTCCTGCTCAGTGAATGCTCTTGCTATTGTTTCTCGACGTCTGCAACATTTCTTGACTCTCTTCAGTCTGTATGATCAGGTCTCAATGGAGAATTTTCTCTTCACAAAAATTATTCTTAGAATTCCTCTCTTTTATTATGAATTAATTGTCTCTTTATATATACATGATTGCATCATTCAATCTCCTTGTCCATCTTGTTCTTGACATAGATTATTTCTTGATTTGCAAATCTCGTCATGCATTTCTTTAATCTTTAAAGCCTTTCTTTAGTTTTATTCCATAGCTTTATTCTTGACAACTATGAATAAAAATATCTTTAAATATTCTTCTCATCCTGAGTTCAACTGGTCGATAAAAATAAAGAAATAAATCATTTCAATCTAGATGTAGCTCTTTCCAGCTAAGTGTTTTTTCATTTCCTAACTCTAGTTAGTTTTGGTCAAAGCTTTAGTTGTGCTTGGTGACACTTGCTCAGGTATCACTAATCTTGGGTATCACTATTCATTGGTGTTTTTTGTCCATTGGGAAACATTGTGAATTTCTTAGGGTTCATTATTCTTGGGTAACTCTGTCCATCGGTTTACATTGTCCATCAGGTTACACTATGACTTGGTGTTTTCAACACTTTTATGTTTCACCTGATAACACAAACTTTATCTCTTTGGTTCTTCAGGATTATGACCAATATGAGTATGATTACTCATACCATATCAAGTTGACATCAATGAAAATACAATACATTAACTGATTTAATGTCTTGCATTCACTTTCTGCATCTTGGTGATCATCAACTTTTCATCTTCAAATTACTCAATCAGTTATAGTTCATCAAATTTAACATTTTCACTTTCAATGATTTTGTTAAAAGACTTGTTCAGACATTTATACACTTTTCCTTTAGTAGAATATCCTATAAAAAATCATTCATCACCTTTAGAGTCAAGTTTCTTATTTGCATCTTTCTTCAATTAAACTTAGTTTAGTGTATAGACAACAATACTTACAACTTCTCTCTAGAATATTTGTGTGATGCCTTTCTCAATCATCAGTGTTCTAGCACAATAAAAAATTGATCTATTCCTCCTTTTAGAAATCCCATTTTTCTGTGGTGTTCTTAGTGTAGAAACCTATCTTTTAATTCCATTCTCATTACAAAAGTTAGTGAATTCATTAGAAATAAATTCTCCTCTATCTGATCTTAAACATTTCAGTTCTTTTCCACTTTGTTTTTCCACTTTATCTTTATACCATTTGAACATCTTAAATTCTTTAGATTTCTCTTTTAAGAACATGACAGTCATCATCCTAGAATAATCATCAATAAATGGAATAAAGTATCTATCACCATAGTAGCTCTTTTTTCTCATTGGTCCACATAAGTTAGTATGGACTAACTCTAGAATAGCATTAGATGTGTGGGTTTTTCTCTTGAAACTAGGCTTTGTCATTTTTCCCATTTGATAATTTTTGCATATAACATGGTCAGGCTTTGAAATGCTTAGTAAGCCTCTCACTTTTCTTTTCTTTTCTTACTTATCTTAACCATATTGTAAAAGTTCACATGGCATAACCTTTTATGCCACAACCAAATGTCTTCATTTCTAGTCAATAAACAAGTGGTCTCAATATTATCAAGATAGAATAGATTACCTTTTATTTTTTCACCAGTACCAATCAACTTTCCTTTTCCATTATAGATCATTGCCTTTTTGTTCTCAAATGCAACTCAATGTCCTGTATTGTTCACCTGTGAAATACTTAATAGATTATAGTTAAGTGCTTTTACCCAATATGCATTTTCACATCTTATCAGATTATTTAACATGATGGTACCTTTACCTTCAACTGGACAAGGTGAGTAACTGATCCACCATTATAATATTCAAAAGTTTCAAAATTTTCCTTATCTCTAGTCATGTGATGAGTACAGTCACTATCAATAATCTAGACATCATTTTTGCTAACTTTAGATATGAGTGCAGTTTCAACATACATTTCTTCATCATCTGAATCATCCTTCATAGCAACAAATACTACCTCAATATCTTCATCACAATCGATGTTAGTATTTTAAATTTTGTTTTCAACTAGCTAACAATTCTTCTTGCCTTTGTCCTTGTAATCTCGGTTATCTCTACTATCAGAGTGTCGATTGCTTCTGTAGTCTTGATCATCACTTCCGTCATATTTCTTTTTATAAGATCTGTCATTGTTTGTTTCATCCTTTCTCTTGCTAGGGCATCTAGCAGCAAAATGGCCATTTTTTTTACAATTAAAAAAAACCATTAGTAATTTACCTTTGTATCTTCCTTTACCTCTATGTAATATTCTATCCATTAGTGCTTCAAGTTCATCAAGTTCTTGTTCATCACTTTCACTATCACTATAATTTCTCATGGTGTGTTTGTTACTAGATTTTCTTATTTTGAGAGAGGACTTGAATGTAGACTCAATTATAGGTAAGAAACTATTGTCAAAGTCGTTCATCTAAAATGAAATAAGTCTACCAATAAAAATATCAAGAGTAACATTTTTACCAACTACTCCTCTCATTTCTTGAATTGCAGATACTCTAATAGCATAAAAAAGTAGTAAGGTTCTCAGAATTTTATGTACAACTATTTCTTTAGCAAGTACTCCTCCTACTCCATGGATAACATTGATAACTTCTTTGATTCAATCACTACATTAAGTGATGTTCTCTCCTTATTTCATTCTTAGGTCATCAAACTTTCCTCTTAGGCTTTCATCTTTTTCTCTCAGCACATTGGAATCTCCTCCATGTACTAGCTTGAGTTTGTCCCACATTTTCTTTGTACAGGTGCATGATTTCACATCTTCAAATTCAGTGTCAGATAGTGACGAAGCAAGATCTATCATCATAGCATTGTGTTCATGCTTTTCTCTCAATTGATCAATTGTTAGACGTCCAGTTGGTGCAGTATATTCAGTATCCAAGTGATGTGTAACATCATTTCTAATACTTGATAGATGAATTCTTATCCTACTTTTCCATGATGTAATTTTTTCCTTTTTCAACTTAGGCGCATCTCTTTTAATGATCTTGTGATCTTTAGCTTAATCCCCTTTAAAATTTACTTTCAAGCACCAAAGCTCTGATACCAATTGTTAAAATAACTGAGAGGGGGGTGAATCAGTGGATTTAAAATATAATTCAAAAAATTCAACCAAAACTTATATCTCAAATATTCAGTCCATCAAGATGAATACCTTAAGTAGATTTATTAAATATAATCTTCTCGATAAGCTATGATGTTTATCTTTTCTAGGCTTCACCGAATAGTAGTAAATAAACTTAGTGTTAACTGACCAATCCATTTTCAATAATGTGTAAATCAAAATATCAAAGCAATAAACCATATACACATTTGACACATAGATTTTTAATGTGGAAACCCTGATAGAGGAAAAACCACTTGGCATTGGTAACCCAAAATTTTTACTCTTCTAAAGTGAGCTTGGTGAAGAGCCAACCATGTTAAAGGTTAAAAAAACACTGTTAAGTGTGACCTTGTTAGAGGACTTAAAAACATTGGTTAGTCTTTTGACCTAGGCATTCACTATGTTGTCAACAAGAAAAACCTTTTGATACTCTTGAGTATCTCAATACATTAAGGACTGTTAAATCCCACTTGGTTAAGAGATTTTATGAATCAATGCTTAAATTGAAATAGTAAATGATCTGTTCAATAATACAACTTCATATTGTAGATATTCAGATCTATTGTAAGTCCACAAATACCTCTCTTATCAATGTATAGTCTTTAGTTCCTTTGCTCCCCTTCTTTGTTCTACTCACTGAATGCTCTATCTTCTATTGCTCAGTGTCTAAAGAATTTCTTGGCTCTATTCTTTAGCCTGTATGATCAAATCTACATGAAGAATTCTATCTTCACTAGAATTATACTCAACATTCCTCCTTTCCATAATGAATTCCTTGTCTCTTTATATAGACATGATGAGTCACTCAATCACCTTGTTTTTTTCATTGCTTTCTTCTAGATCTGTAAATCTTTCCATGCATTTATTTATCTTGTAAATATTTTCTTTAGTTTTATTCCACAAGTCACTCCATGATAGCTGTGAATAAAATGTCCTTTAAAATTATTTATTTCTTTAGTTCAACTGGTCATTAATAACAAAGTAATCAATCAGTTAAATCTAAATATAACTCTGCCAGCTAAGTAGTCTTTGTTATTATTGAACTTCAGTTCTTCTCGGTCATCATCTTCAGTTGTGCTCGGTCATTGAATCTAGTTCAGTTCAGTGACAACTTCAATTAACTATGATTCTTGTTCAACACTATGAACTGATCAAGGTTCAGTGTTTGTTGGTGTTCACCGTTCATCATTTTACACTGTCCGTTAGTTTACACTGTCTCTCACTATTTACTGTCACTTGGTGTATTCAACACTTTTATGTTTTACCTGATAACATAAACTTTGTCTCTTCACTTCTTCAAGATTATGACCAATATGTATATGATTGTTTATACTATATCAATTTGACATCAATGACAATACAATACATTAATTGATTTAATGTCTTGCATTCACTTTTCATCTTCAAACATTCAATCAGTTATAGCTCATTAGATACTTGTTACCATAAAAACCTTGTTCATTCTTGTCTATCTTAGTAGTAATATCCTTTATTGGACTCACCAACTTATCAACCCTATCATCCTCTTGAACATGTTTTCTTGTTTGTCCCATTGTTTCCTTCTATAACTTACCATCCTCTCTCTTTCCCATCTTCCCTGAGGCTTGACTATTAATCTCAATGTCTATTGTTGTTTTATAGGCCTCTCTCAGATTACATGGGTTCTTATCCCTAAGTAGGTAAGACATCTTTCCATCAAAATCATTAAAGTAAGTAGTTAGACATACTTGTTCATCTAACCTCAACACTTGGAATAATTTTTTCATACCCTTTTGAAACCTATTGTTAAAATCTGACATGCTTTCATTTGGGAACTTTTTGATATTATTGAACTCATTTAACATGTAACCTGAGTTAACATGTTCTCTATATTATTCCCTAAATGATTTGAAAAATTCATCCCAAGATGCTATACTTCCCTCATGCAAATTCCTAAACCAATCCCTAGCATCCTCTATTAAAGATTGGACAAAAAGTTTCATAATAACATCTTCATTCTCAATTTCAAAATTAGTGATTTTATCAATGAAATGTTTCAGATGTTCTTCACAAGTAAAAAATTATTACCAGTGAACTTAGGGATTTGGTTTCTTACCTCATTTGGGATCTTTTTTGGATGGCCAAGGATGCCATCAAAGAACAAAGGATGATATCTATCCAAATGGATGATAGAAGTTCTCCAAGGTGTGCTTCACAATACACTAGACATGACCTTACTTGTCCTAGTCTACTTTAGGATCCTAACTCCACTCTAGGACCTCAAAAGTCTATAGACACTGAGCCTATGACTACTCCTAACTCTTCCCTAAGAGTTACCACTATTGTGTTTCAACTTGAAGGACATCTACCACTAGTTTTTTCTCAATGCTTCTTCTTGGCCTTGAAGAATTCCAATTCTAAAATTTTCATACCAAATCCACACATGCTACAAGGGGCCTTGTACACTCTTTTAATGATCATTCTTCATCCATACAATAAATATTTCATAGGTCTTCAATCCCTACTTTGTCGAGTTCCAAAATTGCACCCCAATTGTCTTAATAGGCCTAAAACACCAATTAGCCCTATCTTGTGAGTTTTTCTAGATTTTCTCTTAAAAATTCCACACAACCCCTAAAACCAATTTATGCTCTAGATACCCTTTTGGAAAACAAAAAATATTTCTAAAGTCTAGGGTCTCCAAACTATCTGTACACCTCTGACCTAAAATGTAGGGCTATTAGGCCTATTTTGGCTCTTCTCTAGTACTTCTCTGATTTCTATTCAAAAATCAATCCAAATGGATTGGGTGGGTTCTAAACTCAACACTATGGGTCTATGAGACTCTAATGACACTGATACCACACTTGGTTCAGTACTCCCATGCACACCCTTGTCTCTGCACTCTTCTTTTCCCCTACCATACCACTAACCAGACTGTCCTAGCTCGCCTAGGGCATGGATTTAAAAATATCAAATTGACCCCTCTGACATCCTACCTACATATTTACACTATAAAAAGGCTCCCCTAACACATTCATTCAACCTTAAGCATTTCCCACAGTTGAATTTCATGGGGGAGCCATAAAACCAAAATCTACCTAAACTGAACTAGTAGACTACCTAGTTAGTAAATAGTTTCCTACACCTATCAAATCAACTCTAATATATCTACACTCTGAATGAAACAATCTTAGATATGTCTCTATCACATGAATCAACATTTATATCAGTCAATTCAATCCATTAAAACACAAAGATCTTGCAAATACACTGAATGTACTCTATTTTCAAAAACACTTGCTCTATTGCTCTCCAAAACTTGTATACATTCACTCTACCTCGGGAAACAAGCCATAGAGTGCCTAAAGATGCTTCCTCCACCATTTTAGGCAACTAAAATTCATTTCCCACTCATATAATTGTGGTAATCCAATGTTGTCAAGTTGCATGCAACATTTGCAAAAAGTTGTAAATGTTGTCATGACAAATTTTTGGCATCTTTTGCATTTATGATGCAAACTATATTCTAGGGCCTCTAACACATTTAGTTTGATTAAATAACATCATTTATGCCTCCTTAAGAATCTTACTACCCATACATGGGTCTTGGACACATTTATAGCACATTTCCCATTTAGACCAAAACTAAGCATTAAAGTAACCTAACTATACTAGGTTGGATTAGACACTAACTATCCATCCACCTAGTAACACACCTTGCATGACATCCTAAGGTCCAATTTAAACACAAAAACTAACTTGGATAAGGTTATTTAAAAGCCAAAGCATCTAGGTCTTAGAGGATAGCCTAGGTGCTCCTGCACCAATGGACAAGTCTCCTTTGAAAATTTACAAGTGTATTGTTTCCACTTGTCCATGCTACACCTAATTGATTTTGAGTAGGTGGAGGAACACTTTACTTGGGGCCAGACGATTGAGCATGTGAATTAAGACCACAAACTTGAGCACTTGGACATGAACCACCTGGTGGGTTCTATTTTAGTGTCCCACTGGCTACTTGCAGTAGTATTTGTGGTGGCATGCAGGAAAGCTATTCTCATCTTCCTATCTGTTGTAGCAGCTTCTAACTCCATCTTCTCCAACTACTTAGCAAATCATCTTTATCTTTCCTAGCTTTCTCAATTTCTATGTCTATTTGGGACATACACATAGATATGACATTCTTTCTTTGTTTTGCCTCATTGATACTTATTCCAATAGCTTTCTGATTTACCTTGTCAAAGATAGCCTTACCATTTTTCTTGAGCTTTGCATTTTTCTCAATTTCATGTGAGTGTAATTGCCTTAGAACAGGTCCCTCTCCTTCAAACTTATCTTTCTTGGGATTTGATTTGTTATTTTCAACTTTTTGTCTCAAAGATTCAAGATCACCAAATAGATCTTCATCCAAGCCTTTGACATTGTCATTTAGAATTTTGTCTTTTAGCTCATTTCTCTTTGTTTCTTTCAAAAGTTCTTCTCTCTCTATCAACAAATCATATAAATCCTACTCACATTTCTTCTCTTCAATTTCTATCTCTGGTTCTTTCTCATGCTTCTTTCTTCTTAAGGCTAGAATCTCATAACATAGTTTATCAGAGTCATAGGATGTAGTGTCAGCAGTAGATGTTTCTCCTTGTTGATCAAGAGTTTCTTCTACAGGGAAAAAGCCTGCATCAGTAATTTATCCATATCTGTAGTGATCAAAAGATGTATCATTTATGTAAGGGCAAATTGGCTTTGAATTTTCAGCACTTTCAAATGAGGATGAAACTCTCTCAAGGATAGGGGTCTCCCTTCTTCCTTTGGATCCTTGTGGAGAATTGTTTCTAGACCTACCCCTTTTAGACCATTGCTTCTTCCTAGGCATATGAAGCTCTTCTCCTATATTATTCTCTAGATTATTTTTAGAGTAGAACCTGGTATTCCTTTTTCGACTCATTTTAAAATTAGACAAGAGCCTTTAATATTTAAATATGCTAAACCAACACTAGAATGCATAGACTATAGAGTTGCCACCCACAACAAGTATGGGAAATTTTTTACAAACCAATGAAGAAATAGAACAATAGAAGATTAGTTACTATGAACTTTGAAATCCTATTGCTACAATCCAATTCTCTTATAACACTTGAAAAATGTTGCATCATAGAGTCTAGGACAGAGTAAACATTATTTACTACAATGTTCCCCAATAGAGTCACCAATTTGTTAGATATTTTTCTTGTAGAACCTCACTATAGAACTTAAGCTTGACTCTTAGAATCCCAAATTTTATGCACACAAGTAAAATTTTAATTAACAAGGATTCAATCCTTCTACTCTTTGAGCTCCAAAGTCTCAGGCGAGTGTACCTCTTACAACTTACTTCTTTTTAGTAAATTTGACAATGGATCTTGATTTCACACTGATTTGTTAATGATATTTAGTACAATAAATGGTAACCAATCCTGCAGATGCTAATGTCTAGTCTTATGTAGAATCTTATGAACCAAAGGATGCATTTAACAATATCAAATACAAGTGCAATAAGGATTCTCATCCTTTTTCTCTTTGATCTTTCAACTCAGGCAAGCTGACCTAATGATTCACTCTTCAAGGAATCAATAAGATTACTTGTATTCTTTAGATACAAATGATAGACATCTATGTTTTTCCACAAAAAACATCAAAGGTTTTTTAGATTTTAAATTTGATGATGATAACTACTATCTCAATCTAGACCAGTTCCTAATCCGGGGCAAAGAGTCAAATAAAATATACTTTCACAGAAACCTCTTAATGAAAACACACTATAAACTCAGATGAAGTTCCTTACAAATCATCATTTCACTCTCATATCTATATATCAAATTACTATACAAATATTTAACCCTCTATAACTACCCTTATAATTACTCTTCCATTGAAAGAAACTTAAAAATAATCCCACAATTACCTTATAATCAGTGTATTTAAAATGCCTTACAGTTTTAATACACAAGAATTCAAATAAAGACACGTGAAGACATCATAGACATGAAATATGAATTCCCACTGTATTTTACTAAATATCTATATTCAATACATCTAGAATGAAAAAAATATTTAAAACTAGAGTAAATTCAGAAATTGCCTTGTACTTGTGATTTCACCATCCTTTATAATACTTTACAACTTTTTATATATAGTTTACCCTAGCCATATTGGAATCCTGAAAAAGAAGGATGCAACAAGCTTCAGATGGCTAGGAGATAAGACAAAACATGACTCATAAGAGACAAACAAACAAGAAAGTGATAACCACTTTGTTACAAGATTTTTCAAAGTGTTGTCTTCTGACTACTTGATCTTTGCAAATCCTTCAAATTTGTTCTGAGATCTCCATATGGAGTTTGTTGCCTTGGTCTTTTGACATAAAGGTATTTTTCATCCATTTATTCATTTCAAAATGTTAAAAGAACTACCTTCTGTTGGACCTCAGACAACCTCCTTTTCTTCTTGAGCACCTGCATTAAACTCATCCTTCTGTGATGTAAACACCTCATCACTTGGCCAAGGGAAGAAGATGAATTCATCTTTTTTTCTGCTCAATTCATCCTAGATGGCCATTATCTATTCAATTTCATTTTTCCAAAACCCAAAGTATGATTTGGCTTCTTTGATGGTTTCTATAGTTTGAACAAATAGAATTGTCCTCTCCAAGCTGATGATGCTATTAGTTATAATTGATAACTCATTTCCCATCTCAATCATCCACCATGCTTCCCTTTTCAGTTTGCCATTCTTTCTGGACAGGCCAGGAAATATCTCAAAATGGGTCTTGGAATATTATTTTCTCAATGTCTCAAATTTTGTATGGATGATACCTCTCCTTATCTCTAAATCAATTAAATATTTAAGACATCTATAAGTGGCACTTAATACTTTATCACCATTATCTTCTTTTTTAGATAGGGAATAAAAAGACTTCAATTCTGCCTTTCTTCCTTTCCACCCTTGCATAATTTGATCAAATTTACCTTTGTCTTCTTCAAAGGAATTCAATATAGTCATGAGGTCTTTACCATGTAAGTGAATAGAAGTAGGATCCAAACTATCAGTAAAATGCATGATGGTGGTTCTTACCTTATCCTTATACTTATTTTGTACAATTGTTTGTGCAATTTGAAATTTTTCACTTTCTTCTTCCCACATTTTCCTCACCCCTTCTAATCTGGTCCTTTCTTCTACTAGTTTTTCTTTTTCATAATTCAAATATTCCTCTTAAATAGAGCCATGTGGCATAGGGGAAGGAGGGAATTCAATGATTGGACTGGAGAAAGATGGATGATTTTTCCATTGTGTTATCATCATTTGTGGAGATGTTTGGACTGACTGTTGTCCTCTTAATTGAGAAATTATTTTTTCTTTCTCCAAATATTTTATCTTTTCCTCATTGTAAGATTTGAGGACTATTGCCAATTTGATTATCATGATTTTATTTTCTTCCTCCTGACTCTCTGCTACTTTTAAACCAAATTTTGGAGACTCCAATGTTATGCCTACTGCTTCTACCCCTGTAGTCTCTATAACTCTTCTCACTAATAAGCTTCCTTAATGTTCAGCTTGGGTATCTTCATTCTTCTTCTTGTTTTCTCCCCTCTTTAGTGAACACATCACCAATGCAGCATGATCTTCACTAAATTTTACTCACTATGTGCTTGTTGAGCTTCTTCTTCAGAAGCATGCATGGTTTTTGTCTCTTTTCTGACTCCATCAAATACTATAGCATCGACTATATCCCACTTCGGAAGGATAAGGTCTCATTCCTTTCTAACTAATTATCTTCCCTCTTAAGGGGTGATATTTTAAAATTTAGATAACATTTCTTATTTTACTTCATCCTCAATCTCATTCTTGTCTCTGCTAGGCTGATTTCCTTGCCTTTTCTGACATTTTTCTTTGAACTCTTCTATATGAATTCTCGACAAGAATTGGATGAATGCCCTAGCCTTGAAAAAGTTTTCATATGATAAAAACTCATCAGTGGCTTGTTTTGTTATAGGATCCAATTCCTTACTAGAAAATTCAACAACTGTCAAATCTATCTCTGTATGTTTGGGAGCCTTTGGCATCCCTTCTTGCATCTCCTAAGATGTCACAAAAATTTGTCCTGCACTTCCCATCTGCAGTAATTGTTCAAAAATTTCTTGTTCATCAATGTGTAATGGAGATTGAGAAGAGGATTAAAGACTTTCTAGTTGTTTTCCTTCTTCCTCTGTCCTTTTCCTCTTAGGGGATGGCAATGACTGTGAATCCAAGTCCATTGGTCTCTTTCCTCTTGAAGTGGAAGCTGCCTCTGCTCTTGGAAATAGCCTACTATATCCCTTTCTCTATTGCAATATATATTTTCTTGGTGGAATACCTATGGGAGGTACACATCTACTCAAAATTTCCTTAGCCCTCTCTGCCTCTGCTTTCATGACCATTTATTTCTTCTGGTTTAGAGCTTGCATGATATCTTCAAATATTTTCATCATTGATTCTATTTTCTTCACCCAAGGATGGAATTAATTTAAAGGATCATATGGTTTATCAAAATTATGAACAAAACCTAAGGTCTTTTTATAGACCAACCACTTTTCCTTATTGATTTCTTGTTCCTACAAATTGAGCTCATTCTTGATGATGTCCTTAGGGAAATTGAATTGGTGATCCAACACCAAGCACTTTGTCCTTTTCCTAAACATGTCATTTATGAACCCCTATGGTTTAGCACATCTTACCATTGAGGTTGTCAGATTATATGGCTCTAAATACTTATGCAGATGCTTGTACCCACCCTTTGTGATAATGAATTAGTGTACACTTGTAATTGTAGGAAAGATGGTACCCTTTCCTTTTGATGTTAATGCCTCCTCTTGTAATCCACCAATCTATCTAATTATCTTTACAATGCCCATATTAAGAGGGACTTGATATGGAAGTATATTAGGGACACCTCTGAAACCATATACTAAAAAACTATTGAAACATGGTATAAAATGACATCTCCCCAATTATGCACAATCTTAACAGTTTGAGAAAATTCTTTTGGTCTTAACAATATAAACAAAGATGCATGGATACTAGTGTTATTAGTGAACAACAAGGCTCTAAGCCTAGAATCAAAACATCTATCAAAGGTGATAAAACTGGTATCTTTCCTCTCCCATGATAATTCTACACTCCATAACTGGACATGCATTCATTCATCATGCTTAAATTTCATCAAATCCATTTCCTTCTCAAAGTAGTCAGCACCCTTAAACATGAACATATGCATCAACATTGAAAACCAACCAAATGGCTTTTCTGCCTTTGCATTCTTAATTTCTATTAGGCCGTGATGAATTTGATCAGCAACAAAAGGATCAAATTAAAAAATGATGGCTATGTGTGGATGAAGAATCCACACTATCATAAACATGTAATGAATAGGCATTTCATTTTCTTCATCCTCCCCAAAATTTGACACAAGGCACTATATACACCTCTAGCCTTTTGATTGAAATAATCCTGGTGTACTGGGTCCTACTACAACCAAATCCCCTATTTTATTAAAAAATCTTTCAAGGGTCCACCTCTGTGATAGTTCCTTTGGGCTTTATATAACTCCTTGAATTGATTAAAATCAATTTTATCCATTTGAATATCAGGATCATTTAATTGGAACACTTCTATGATTTCCTCAGCTGTCACATTTATCAACACATGTCCATTTATATCCCTTACTACCCTCAACACACTATCATATTTCTTTGCTACTTGGATCAACAAATTAATATCCATAAAGACTTTAGGAACCACCAATTTATGCACATCAAACTACCATAGGTTACTATTAGGTGTAAATGTATTTCTCTGACTACAAGCCAATTTAAACAGTGATAGACTAGGTATAGTGGTTTTTGCATCCCTAACCCATCTACCCTTATCATATAAACCCTCCCCAATTTTTAAATGAGGGTGTTTTGGAAGAATTTCGTTAATTTTTGTGGTATCATTTTTTGATCTAGTTAGTTTTTGTAGAAGATCATCACAAACATTGATTTCTTGGTAGTCTATTTTTCTAGTAAATTCTCTTTTGGGTGCCATTTTAATTTAGGGTTTCCTACTCAAATAGTTTCAGCTTTATAGATAATTCATATTTCCTTTATAATTTTGAAAACCCTACTGGAAACCAAGGTTATAATGTTTCAAAGAGAAAAATTAGAGAAAATTACCTATTCTATACAAGTGAAAAATAAATAAAAAATCACTGCAAATCAGCTTTGCTTTGATCATTTTAGCAATTATGGCTTTTAAAAAATTAAGCGAATGATCTTATAAAAATCTCATCACTTCCTAGCATTTAATTTTAATTGAGATGGCTACATTTTATACCATTAATTCTTCTTGATTTAAACTTTTGTGGCCCAACGGTTCAGAAGCTTTACTTTACCAATTTAAAACATAGCCGTTGATCTTAACAATTTCCTCTCAAATCCTATGGCCTGCTGGAGCTAACAAAAACTTCCATCATTTTGGACACACATCAGCAAGGTGAAATTCCTTAATCACTAGATCATGATCAATTTTTTCCTGTGGCTTTACCCCTACCATTAGATATTTTTAGAGTTGACAGCGCTTTACTTTCGTTTACCTCCGACAGGGTCCCATCACTTATCCATGTGTCACCATAGCGTGATGCCTTGAAGGATAGGTCATGATCACTTTCATTTTAAGGCTTCACACCCATTGTCAGATTTACTTTCATTTCACCATAGTTTAATTAACTATAACCTTACTGACTTTAGGTATAATATACCAGATAAGACAAGTGGCACCCAAGTGTTATTCCTTAAAGACTAAACATCCATCATCTCTACCTTAAGGCTTTACACAAGCCACATGACCAAATATAATGTGCCCAAAAATTAACTTTATTTAACCACCGATTTGGTCCCACTAACCTACCACATGTCATCAAGGCATGATCCCTCAAAAATTAGATATCATCATCTTTATGATCAAGGCTTCATGCTCGCCATAGATCCTTTTCAAACTTCTTGTCCTTAAAAGACCTTTTGAAATCCCAGGGCTATGACGTCACCACTTTCTAGATATCACTTGGGTGCAATTCCTTAATCATTAATTAACTTCATCTTTGTGCCTAAGGAAATGCACTAACCATCAGATGAAATATGATCTGTCTATTCTTTAACACATCTGAAACCTCAACCACTTTACACGTGGAAGTCAGGTGCAATGCCTTAAAGGGTAGATCAACTGAATCTTTCTTATGAGGGTTTATGACATCCATAAAATCTTCATAAACTTGACCATGTGTTATTTCATTTTAAATACACCCTTAGATCTGACAGATGCTAAGTGTTGCAAATGCGCGATGCCTTAAATATTATTATTGCCACATCTTTTAATCAAGGAATCAACACTGACCGTTGGATCAAACAAAACTTGTCTGCATTTTATCTTCAGCCTTAAACATGGTGGTACCATAAATTTTGAGAATTTAGAAGTCCCAATCCATTATGAAGAAACAAGTTTCTCCATACTAAAAAAATTAAAGGAAGGAAGCTTTATGACACAAATAAATAGAACTAACTAATCGAAGCCTTCAAAAAATGCTGGAATTTCAACCTGCTACAAAGATGATGCCGACAGAGGCTGAAGATGGTTGAATTTTAAAAATATAAAACTGACCCAGTTCAGAAAATCAAATTTCCTATCTCCAAAAAAAATCTTAGCTTTTCATGATGTGTTTTGGATTTTCGACCAAAGCCAAATCCCAAAGTTAGGTAGTTATTTTTTAGTTAGTTTAGTGTTTTTTCAAAATATTTTATAATAAGGGTTGTGTCTTTTCACCTTAAGGAGGTGTCAAAATCAATCAAAAACATATATATACATAATGTAAAATGTAAAGACAATACAATATAATACAATTTCACATTTTTGGATAGTTTTTAATCAACATGTATAACATGGACCTGGATGTACTATTTTTTCAAAATCAATAAAGATAAGTCCTTTTTCTTTCACATGTGTAATAGTTTCATTATTATTTTACAATTAGTCCCT
>MU226615.1:694570-708214 GCA_018584345.1 Thuja plicata
CTATTTTATCATACTATCAAAGTTAAGGGGACCTTGAAGTTGGACTTGATACCCGAAGTCAGGGGTGAGATTATCCAAGAATATGTCGAGTTTCTCAGACTCGGGTATTTTGCGAGGGTACTTTGTGTAAAGTTGTCTCCATCTTTGGAGAAATATCAAGAATGGTTCCCCTTGCTTCTGTTTAAGGTTGCAGAGGTCCCTTATGTTAACAAGATGTTGAACATTGTGAGAATAGTGTTGCATAAAAAGATTAGCAATTTCATCAAAAGTTTTGATGCCAGTGGGTAATCGTGAGAACCATTCCATAGCGGGCCCACCTAAAATTCATGGAAAAAGATGCATCAAATATGTTTGATCATGTGTAAACTCCATTGACAAGGCACAAAATTCTCTTAAATGATCTTGGGGATCGGTGGGACCTAGATACTTGTCATATTTTGGGAGTTCTACACCTTTGGGAAAAGGTTGCATAACAATACTCTTATCAAACGGAAAAGGACATATACTTTCAATTGTGAACTATTGCGTAGGGTTTTCCTTTTCTTTCATAAGTTGACTAAGTTGTCCTTGCATGTCGTGAATCATCTTATGCAACTTAGAAGATTCAGTTTCCTCTTCTTTAGCAACAAGTGTATCTACTTGGAAATTCGTGGGTAATTTAACTCCTTGATTTGCTAAATCTAGGAAATATTCTTCTTTGTCTTCCGCAAGGAGTATCTCCATCATTTTGATAAGAGATCTATTAGAATTTTTTGCATCTATATCATTCTGAGTGATAGGGTCATCATCATTGCCAAGAATTTCATAAATACTTTGAGTTTGGTCTTGACCCTGGTGTTTCTCTTGACCTTGTTCATGTTGAGATTGGTCGTGACCTTGTGTATAATCGAAAGGAGATGTCATATTGTTAATGTGAGATTGGTTTATATGTACTCCTTTAGTATGAGAGTGAGAACTCATGGTCCATGTGCTATTTGGCGAATCAAAAGGATTGAAATGTGAAAAAGGATCACTAAGGCAGTGAGGGTGGTTAATAGGATCGACCCAAACAGGTGGTTTCTTCGAGATAAATGGATGATGTTGATCTTGAAACAACAGATTGGAACAAAATTGAAGCACTAGTTTCGGATTCAGAATTGGGTCCATACTGAACAGGGAGGAGGATTGTGATGATCCCTCTTGATTATCCACTTGAATAACAGGTTTAGAATGAGCTTTTCCTTGATTGCTAGGTTTACTTTTAACTATTTCATAACCGCGTATAGGAAAGATAGTACCGCTCCTAGTCGTAACAGGCATAGACAAAGCTGGTGCGAGAGGAAACTTAAGATTTGACTCAGAACTCTATCTCTAAAGGTATCGAAAAGACAAGGTAATATGATAGAATAGCCAAGGTATGAGATGCACCTGGCATGAATCATCGAAAGTATGGCTAGAACAGCCAAGTAATGACTATCATGTCGCAAGGTACAAAACATAAGAAATGGGACAGAGACAAAGAGACAAGACAAGTTCGAGTATGAATCAGTCATTTTACAACTCAGAACAACTAGTTTTAGTCTGTAGACAATGAAGGAACAAGCAATCAAATCCAGACAAGAGGCATATAAGACAGATACACAAAATTAGTTTCAAGGTAAAGACCAGGTTTTGAGACATAGTGAGAACTGTTCTCTAATGAGATATCCAGGCTTAGGATAGTTTTAAGATGATATAATTCAGCAATCTCTATTTCAAGGTGACAAGCATTCATTTAAAAACACAAAGTTTCAATCAGGTAGTGACACAAATAGTAGTCGAAAACAATTCCACCAAGGACAAAGCAACTTGGTAGAAACATGGGAGTCTTTGTTTGAATGATAGAATGGACAGTTTAAGAATCAAGAACAAACACTCAATTATCCCTACAAAGAAAATTGTTTGAGAAGACAAAATTTGTGCCCCGCTGTCTTATGCGTATGCATTCACCTCACACAGCAGTGTCACCCTCAAAAGAGCATCCGTGCTTTTGGTGTTTCCAAGGACTAAGTATATATGTTCGAAGGTAACCCTTAAATAGGGGCTAGCGTCATATACCACTTCAAACACCCAGGTGCATACCTATGTCAAGAATCTAGGGGAGAGATTCTTCCCTCTCCCTGTGCACAGATTATGCCTCCTTTCGAAGGTGAACCAGGTAGGCATCTAACTAAGAGAGTGTTTAATAGGCTTCCATTAACAATAACCTCTGGTGCCTCTGATATAGAGCTGGGGCCTCGCGACCACACCAACACTTGTAAGTCACACACCCTTGCAAGCAAGGCTGGGAGCGGCGCCACTCAGTATGAAAAATAAGGCTTTCTCATGATGATAGTTGAAATCAATGAGAAAGAAGTTATTATGGCTTTGGAGTCTTTAGACTACAACAAAGCAAACTTTATTAGAGTGAGGTGGAATCACTGGTGAAAGGTGTGTACTCACTTGGGTCATTCTTGAAGGTTCAACTTCCAGCAGGCCCTCTAAAGGTGACTCAACTTGGGTCAGATTCAAGGGTTTGATTTTCTGATTCTCTCAATGAGAGAAGAACATACTTCTCTACCTTTTCACCTCACCCAAACACATCAAGCATGTTCATCACCGAGATAGTTTCACTCCACTAAATCCACAAGTCTTTGGGTTTCTAATTCTCTCAAAGAGAGAAGAGCATAATCCCCTAACAAGTAGAAGTGCTAGAGATTCACTTATCTTTCTTTTCTTCCCCAAGTATCCTTCATGCTAGCAACATCTAGGTTTTGGATTCATCCACGGGCATCACTTCCATGTAATGAAGAGCCTATTGCCCTACTTTGCTATCGAGATCCTTACGAAATTTTAACAAAGCCCTATTTAGACTATGTGAATGAAAAATACTAAACAAACATGACATTTTAATAATGTCTTTGACTATCATCTTGCAAGTAAACCATTAGAATGTTTTAATCTTTGACAAGAAAACCTACAAACCACTATTATGCTGTAGAAGAAAACTAGAAACAAAAAAAATTAGAGCAGAAAATAGAAGTCAGAACAGAGAAATAACAGATAAAAAATTTTGCATTTTAAATGTCTGTCTGTGAAAGTTCGTGTGAGAAAGTACTTCAACACACACAAGAAAGTGCTTTGATGTACATGAGAAAACTGTTTCTTCGCACGAGAAATTGCTAAAAAAGCAAATCTTCACGCGGCTAGATGCAGAACTTTGCACGGCTTGAAGTAAAACTTCACGCAAGAATCTGTACCAGTGCAATACGGACATACGACAGAGTCTAAAAAGAATAGTCAACAGATTTAAAAATGAGGCCAAAAATTGATTTTTCTGCCCCACGGTGGGCACCAAAATGTTGTATGCTGAATGTGGACCTCTGAATTCAACACAAACACAACATAGTCCTTACACAATCGCTTAATTCACAAAGACAAACATGAATTGTTTTCTCTGCAAATATGATTGAAGCGACCTATTGCCTCCTAATTAGACGTGGATGTTGATTTTTACCCTCAGAACGAGAGCCAACAACCTGACCATTGCTAACATGGAGGATTTAAGAGTGTAAGAAAATGAGAAATGCCATTATTCTATGAGAAATCTGCAACTAGTCTTATGAAAAGATATGCAATTTGAGCTAAGAAATTGAATTGCACTAATATAAGAATGATTTGCAGCTATTCTATGGAAGTAAAGATGCAATTAAACTAGAAAAGAAAAGTAAATGCTCTTAGTCTAGAATTGAAAGCTTGTAATCTATGAAAACTTAAGAACATCAAATTGAAATGTTAGATATGGAAATGAATACTAAATGAAAGCATATATCATTAATTCCAATTGAAATATTAGCCTAATTATGCAAATGAGCTTAAAAACATGAAATCAAAAGTAAATTGCCTATAGTATTGATGCTCTCAAAAAAGTCCTCTCTAATGAAGAAAAAGAGGTCCAATTTATAGAAAACCATGGAAAGAGGATGAAGAGTTTCTTGAAAAGAAATAGTTGTCTCTTCATTCTCCAATTGAGACAAATAAGCAAAGATTATTTAAATAAAAGAATGAATTATTGACACATAAGTGTCCTTTCACATGGAATTATGGAATTCCTTTTTGAGGATAATTCATCCAATAATTAAATAACCTTTCAATTGCTTTTATGTATATTAGCCAAAGGGGGTGGAATTTATTTAATTAAAAGCACTTAGGACTTTTAGGATTAAATCAATTAATCATAGGGATTTTAGCTAATAATCATTTGAGAATTAGGAATTAAATGTAATGTCATATTTATGCAAATTTGGGTTTTTTGCATTTGAAACTCAGTCAATTAAAGTCAATTAGGAGAAGAATTTGCCTAATACAATAGGACTTTGAAGATAAGAAAATGCACCAAAATTGATTAGGTTTAGTAGATGCCAATTTTGGGGTGTTACACCAAGCAGAGTCACCAATTTGTTAGAGCTTTTCCTTGTAGAACCTCACTATAGCACTTAAGATTGACTCTTAGATTCCCAAATTTTGATTTACACAAGTAAAAGTATAATTAACAAGGATTAAATCCGTCTACTCTTTGAGCTCTATAGACTCAGGTGGGTGTACCTTTTACAACTTAATTCTTTTCAGTGAATTTGACAATGGAACTTAATTTCACACTGATTTCTTAATGATATTTAGTACAATAAATGGTAACAAATCCCGCAGATGATAATGACTAGTCTTATGTAGAATCTTATGAACCAAAGGATGCATTTAACAATAGCAAATACAAGTGCAATAAGGATTCTCATCCTTTTTATCTTTGAGCTTTCAACTTAGGAAAGTTGACCTAAAGATTCACTCCTGGAGGAATCAACAAGATTACTTGTATTCTCTAGATACACATGATAGACATCTATGTTCTTCCATAAAAACTTAAAAGGTTGTTTAGATTTTAAATTTAATGATGATAACTACTATCTCAATCTATACTAGTGCCTAATCTGGGGAAAAGAGTCAAATAAAATATACTTTCACATAAACCTCCTAATGTAAAAACACTAAAAACTCAGATGAAGGGCCTTAAAAATCTTCCTTTCACTCCCATATCTATGTACCAAATTCCTATGAAAATATTTAACCCTCTGGAACTACCCTTAAGAATTACTCTTCCCTTGAAAGAAATTTAAAAACAATCCCATAGTTACCTTATAACCAGTGTATTTAAAATGCCTTACAAATTTAATACACAAGAATTCAAATAAAGACACATGAAGACATCATAGACATGAAATGAGAATTCCCATTGTATTTTATTAAAATATCTCTGTTCAATACACCCAGAATGACAAAAAGATTTAAAACTAGACAAAATTTAGAAATTGACTTGTAGTTGTGATTTCACCATCCTTTACAATAATTTACAACTTTCTATATATATTTTACCCTAGCCATCTTGGAATCCTGAAAAATGAAGGATGCAACAAGCTTCAAATGGCTAGGAGATAAGACAAAACATGAATCATAAGAGAAAAATAAACAAGAAAGTGATAACCACTTTGTTACAAGATTTTTTAAAGTGTTTTGTCTTCTAACCACTTGATCTTTGCAACTACTTCAAATTTGTTTCAAGCTCACATATGGATTTTGTTTCCTTGGTATTCTAACATAAAGATCTTTTGCATCCATTTGTTCATTTCAAAATTTTGCAAGAACTACCTTCTCTTGGACCTCACACAACATCCTTTTCTTCTTGAGCACCTGCATTAAACCTATTCTTCCATGAGGTAAACTCCTCATCACTTGGCCAAGGGAAGTTGATAACTTCATTTATTTTTCTGCTCAATTCATCCTAGCTGGCCTTTATCTGTTCAATTTCATTTTTCCAAAACCCAAAGTATGATCTGGCTTCTTCGATGGTTTCTATAGTTTGAACAAGTAGAATTTTTCTCTCCAAGATGATGATGATGTTAGTTCCAATTGATAACTCATTACCCATCTCATTCATCCACCATACTTCCCTTTTCAGTTTTCCATTCTTTCTGAATAGGCCAAAAAATATCTCAAAATGGGTCTTGGACTATTCTTTTCTCAATTTCTCTGCCTTTGTGTGGATGACACCTCTCCTTATTTATAAATCAATTAAATATTTAAGACATCTATAAGTGGTAGTTAATACTATATCAACATTATCTTCTTTTTTATACAGGGAATAAAAAGACTTCAATTCTACCTTTCTTCCTTTCCACCCTTACATAATTTGATCAAATTTACCTTTGTCTTCTTCAAAGGAATTCAATATAGTCATGAGGTTTTTACCATCTAAGTGAATAGATGCAGGATCTAGAATATCATCAAAATGCATGATGGTGGCTCTTACCTTATCCTCATACTTCTTTTGTACAATTTTTTGTGCACTTTGAAATTTTGCACTTTCTTCTTCCCAACTTTTCCTCACCCCGTCTAGTCTGGTCCTTTCTGCTACCAGTTTATCTTTTTCATAATTCAAACATTCCTCTAAAATAGAGCCAGGTGGCATAGGGGAAGGATGGAATTCAATGATTGGACTAGAGGAAGATGGCTGATTTGGCCATTGTGTTATCATCCTTTGTGGAGATGTTTGGACTGACTGTTGTCCTCTTAATTGAGCAATTATTTTCTCTTTCTCCAAATATTTCATCTTTTCCTCATTGTAAGCTTTGAGGACTGTTTCCAATTTGATTCTCATGCTTTTATTTTCTTCCTCCTACCTCTTTGTTACCTTTAAACTAATTTTTTTAGACTCCAATGTTATGTCTATTGCTTCTACCCCTGTGGTCTCTGCAACTCTTCTCACTAATAAGCTTCCTAAATGTTCAGCCTAGGTATATTCATTATTCTTCTTGTTTTATCTCCTCTTCATTTACCACATCACCAATGCAACATGATATTACCTAAATTTTACTCACTTATGTGCTTTTTCAGCTTCTTCATCAGTAGCATGTATGATTTTTATCTCTTTTCTGATTGCATGAAAGACTATAACATCAACTATATCCCACACTAGAAGGATAAGGACTCTTTCTTTTCTAAATAATTCTCTTCCCTCTTGAGGGGTGATCTTTACAAATTTGGACAAGATTTCTTGTTTTACTTCATCCTCAATCTCATTCTTGTCTCTGTTAGGCTGATTTCCTTTCCTTTTCTGACACTTTTCATTGAATTCTCCAATATGAATTATCCACAAGAATTGGATGAATTCCCTGCCTTGAAAAAGTTGTTATTTGATAAAAACTCATCACTAGCTTGTTTTGTTATGAGATCCAGTTCCTTACCAACAAATTCAGCAACAATCAAATCCTTCTCTGTATGTTTGGGAGCCTCTGGCATCCCTTCTTGCATCTCCTGAGATGTTACAAAAATGTCCTATGCTTCCCATCTGCAGTAATTATTCAGCAACTACTTGTTCATCCACATATAATGAAGATTTGGAAGGGGAGTAAAGAATTTCTATTTATTGTCCTTCTTCCTCTATCCTTTTCCTCTTAGGGGATGGGAATGAATGTGAATCCAATTCCATTGGTCTCTTTCTTCTTTAAGTGGAAGCTTCCTCTGCTCATTGAAATACCATACTATATCCCTTTTTCTATTGCAAGATATATTTTCCTGGTGCAATACTTCTGGCAGGTATAGATCTGCTCAAAATTGCCTTAGCCCTCTCTGGCTCTACTTTTATGACTATTCATTTCTTCTAGTTCAAAGCTTGCATGATATCTTCAAACATTTTCATTAATGATTCTATTTTCTTTTCCCAAGGCTGGAATTCCTATAAAGGATCATATGCTTTATCAAAATGATGAACAAAATCTAAGGTCTTCTTGTGGACCAACCACTTTTCCTTCTTGATTTATTGTTCCTGCAAATTAAACTCATTCCTGGTGATACCCTCATGGAAATTGAATTGGTGATCCAACACCAAGCACTTTGTCCTTTTCCTAAACATGTCATTCATGAACCCCTCAAGGTCAACACATCTTACCATTGAGCTTTTTAGATTATAAGGCTCTAAATACTTATGCAAATGCTTCCACCTGCCTTTTATGATAATGAATTGGTGTACACTTGTAATTGTAGGAAAGATGGTACCCTTTCCTTTTCCTGTCAATGCCTCCTCTTGTAATCTACCAATATGTCTAATTATCTCTACAATGCCCATATTGGGTGGGAGTTGATATCGAAGTATATTAGGGACACCTTTGAAACCATATACTCTAAAAATTGTTGAGACAAGGTATAAAATGACATCTCCCCAATTATGCATAATCTTAATAGTTTGAGAAAATTCTTTTGGTCTTAATAGTCTCAATAAAGATGCAGGGATCCTAGGGTTATCAATGAACAATTAGGCTCTAAGCCTAGAAGCAAAATATCTATCAAAGGTGATAAAACTGGCATCTTTCCTCTCCCATGACAATTTTGCACTCCATACTGGACAAGCATCTCTTCATCATCCTTAACTTTCATCAAATCCATTTCCTTCTCAAAGTAGTTAGCACCATTAAACAAGAACATATGCATCAACATTGAAAACCAACCAAATGTTTTGTGTTGGCAAGTTGACTCCTAGAGGATACATGACTTATTTTATGTTTTCATCATGGCAACAAAGTCATATTAAGTTTCTATCAAAGATAACTTAGAAGATAAATGACTAAGTATGGAATATAGGGTAGACAAAGATATACATCGATTAGCACATCAGTGCACGTGTGAGTGATCAAATCAGAATATGCACATTTAGATATATGTTCCATGTGATTTCTACATACTAAGTCTAGACATGCATGGTATGACATGATAGTACAAAGAAGTTACAGACAGATCAGTAGACCAGCAGACCAGAAGATAGAGCATGAAAGTTGACTAAGCGTTGTGATCAGCGTATATTATTTTTTTATGTAATGGCCAAGCACCTTTGATTATATGTTTGTAATTATGTCTTTAGTATTCTTGTAAATACGCTTAAGCTGACTTGCTCTGAAGCATTGTGTATTATGTTTTAGGGCTGACCATAAGTCTTGTTTTAGGTCACATTTATTTGGGTTTGAACATATAAGTATGCAATGTAGAGTTATGTTACAAGTGTCGAAGAAAATGCATGAGAGAGATATAGAAGAGTAGTATAATGAAGTCAGTATGAGATAAATCTCTTTAAGAGAGTATGAGCATCAGCGCATACACAAAACTAATCAGATAAAAGTGTCATCACATCAGTTCACTTTTGATATAGTGTATATCAACTATTAGAAGGTTGTAGCCTTCATCTTATTGGGAAATGAGCTCAGGCAGTGAGCTATATACCCTTAATAGGGTTTTGTAATAGACTCCTAACAGGGTCTAAGACTCCTAACAAGGTCATTGTAGTTGGATTGTAAAGACTGCTCTTAACAGGGCAAAGGAACTTTAACAGGTTCATTATACTAGTGTAATATTTGTGGGTACTAATTCCCACCGGGGTTTTCCTCTGATCAAGGTTTCCCCATAAACATTTCATATCTTATGTTTTCTTGTATTAAGCTTCATTGGATGTATATTTGATTTATGTTTAAGTTGCTAAAATATAATAAATAGACAAACACTGATTCATCCCCCCCTCTTAGTGTTTCTAACAATTGGTATCAGAGCTCCGGTCCTCTGAAAGAAATTTTAACCACTTGAGGAGATCATGGACTTAGTAGAAGAAAAACATTTGAAAAAGAATCTTGAAGAAGCTCTTCAAGATCTAGACATATTTGAAAAAGAAAATGAAGAACTTAGACTAAAAGTTGATGGCTCACAAATGCTTATCAAGAAATTGGGAAAAGATTTGAAAGATTGTTCTACAAGTGATTTAGGGAAAATGGTCAAAAAACTAAATGAAGAGAACATGTCTCTGAAATATAAAATTGAAAATTTGGATGAGCAGCTAACAGATAGTCAAATTTCTATTGAAGAAAAGATCAAAGAAAGAAAACAATTAGAAGATGAACTTTTGAAAGAAATTATGAAAGTCTTGGAATTGGAGAACATAAAGAAGAAGATGGAATATGAATTAATAGAAGAAAAGGATAAGATTGATAAAACTCCAAACAAGTTCTGATTCACTTCAATCTCAGATCAATGCACAAAAGCAAAAAGGTGACACTATTGGTCTTGGATACAGTGTATCACAAATTGAAATCAATTCATTAGAAGAAAGAAAGAAAGAACACGAAGCATCTTCAAAAGCAAAGAAAGTTGAAAATGTTGTATAGATTAAAACAGATCCACCTAAAGGAGAAAACAAGAAAGTTAATAGAACTTGTTATGCATGCAATAAACATGGTCATTTGGCAAGAGATTGTAAAGAGGTAAGACCTTTCAATGGTTATTGTTACTCCTGTAATAAGTTTGGTCACAGGGCTATACATTACAGAACAAATCAAAGAAATTAGTCATGGTAGAATCAGAGAAGAATAAATCAAAACAATCATAGAAATCATCCTCAAATAAATTTACAGAACATTACATGTCAGATATGTAATTACAATGGACACACAACAAAGCAGTGTAGCATGATGAACAAGAACATTAGACCTCCTATCATTTTTCACACATGTGGAAAGGCTGGACACATCTCAAGGTTCTATAGATCTAGAACTCAAAAACTAGAGGATCATAAGAAATCACTATTTGAAGAAAAAGGAGAAGTCAAGTTTGTTAAAGAAAAAGAAGATTCTAGAAAAATTAGGGTTGAAGTAAAGAAGGACAATGATTTTGACAAAGTAATTGTTGCATCCACAATGGATGCATCTTCTATTTCTGGTTGAATAGACCTTCTTGGTCTTAGGGGGAGCTATTCTAGCTTGGAACCCCTACATGGCTGGTATACTCACCTTCAAGTATGTGCCTATGGATTTATGCTTATGATCACATAATATAGCATTATGCATACACACACTATCTATAATGCATTCAAAATGAAGTTTGATATTCTCTGTGAAAACCATGTACGGTTGCAAACATTAAATGCAGAAAATTTTATAAAAAGATGTAAGTGTTCGATCATCTTCACATTTTCATTCAAGATCACATAATTTTGAGATCACAGGAGAACTGAGCATCAAATAATGGAAGTATAACATATTTGGTGGTTAAGAAGCAAGGTTAAGAAGTTGGAACATAACCCTAGTAGTTGCACCATTTTGGATTTTCCTGAAACCCCTTATAATCAATCATCAAGTAAGTATGGTGACTCCAATTTTATTTGACATTGCAGAGAGGAAGAGATTTGTATTTAAGAGGCATCCATTAAAATCCATACTAGATGATGTGGATGGAGCTTTCTCCAAAACTCCGTTAGGTGTCATTCACATTGAAGACATCCGCGCGTACATTTATTGTAAAAAGGAAACAATTGGAGATAATAGTATAGTCACTCTCATGGCTTTGATGATGAAACCAGACTATTCATTCAAGGATGAATACGTGCACCTCATAGACAACCCTATCTTTGAGTATTCAAACGCGCACAAATTCTATGAACCAGAATGGGTTAAAATCTTGTTGAGCGGGATTCATGATGATCTTTTCTAGATTGGTGAAGTCCCCATCTATATTACTGTAGACCTAATCCATGAATTAACTGGACTCCCTAAGACTGGACTAGTTCTACCTACTGGCAAGGATGTCAAGAAACTATTTGAGAAAGTATGCCTATCCAGAAGTGACAGGCACGGTATGACAATTGATCCTATCAAAGAAGATGACATAAATCTTCTAACTATGATCCTTGGTTACAAGTTCCAGCAAGCAAGTAGATTGAATAATGTCTCTAGAGCAACTCTTCTAGTAGCTATCAGAATGGTGAAGGATAAAACTTAGTACAATCTATGTGAGATATTGCGCACTCAATTGATTGACAAAATTTGAGTTATCAAGCATGACAAGAGCAAGACATTCAGGTTTGGGTCCCTAATTACCTATCTATACTTCCATATTGTTGGTAAGGTTGCAAATCTGTACCTAGACAGAAGCAAACCCACTATGTCTCAGATTTCACTTAAAGCCACATTAGAGAGTAGTGCAAAGGATACTATGGACATGGACATCAAATCTTTCAGGATGAAGATATAGAAGATGTTCAGGATACCTGAGAAGATTGTTGAAAAATATAAGGAAACCATATGTTTCATGGTAGAAACTGACTGCACTTGCATGCAGGCAGTTGAGCCCAGAACTAAATGGATTCATCCACTTGGGTATGAAGTGGAGGAACATGTATTAGAAGGATATGCATAGGTCCTTTTGTTTACACCCAAATATCCCAATGAGCCTAGATGGGGCACTTACAGAGAGAAGACTAATGTAGTTGATTTTGTATTATATAGTGCTAATAACAAAAGAAAAGCGTCTAAGATTACATCTATCATTCTAAAAGTTCATGGTGTCACTCAAGAAGATCTTGAAAAAGCTAGAGAAGCCAGGATAGCCAAAGAACTTAAGAAGACTGATGACATCTAGAAGAAGAAGAAAGTAGAAAGCACATCTGTGCCCTCTACAACCATTGACCTAGACTCATCTCCACCTTCTATACCAAGAAAGAAGTCTAGAGGAAGGAAGGAAGCGCCCACAAATTACCCATCCTCGAGGAACACACGGAGCACATCAAGGAACACTCAAGCTCCTCTTGAGGTAGGATTTAGACCTAGTCTAAATGTCTTGAAGAACAAGATTGTTAATGAAGGCAGACTAGACACACTTGCTAATGTTTATGAAAAGTATCAAGAGATAGATAAAACTGAGATACATTCTATGATCATCTCTCACATGATCAAGTTTAAGAAGTCAGTTCTTGAACTCAAAATAGTGATACCTAATAAGTTATGGAACTTACTGGAAATAATGAAGAGACATGCAATTGAGGAAGACATGAGGATAAGAGAAGAAACATTGGATAATCTTCTCCCTGTATGCTAACATGATGAGAAGACAATTCTATTAGATCTGGTGAAGCCTCATCTCAAAACCAAGACAAGGACTCTTCAGATTATGAACAAAGAGTATGATAAGATAGGAAAAGAAACTAAAAAGGCATTTGCACAAGTGTTTATGGATAGACACATGTATCCATCAATGGTGCCTACAACAAAGGTAACTCAAGCTCCTTCCAAGCAGGTTACAGAACCAGTAAATCAAAATACACCTATGATAGCTCCATAGGTTTTAGTGCCCTTGTAATCACCTAAAAATGGTCACCTAAACCCTAGACCCCCAATCTCAGCAATTAATCAAGAAACCCTAATCTTGATTAAACCTAAGTCCTAAATCAAACAGGCAATTATCAAATTCAAACTAATCTAACCTAAACCCTAGGTCCTAATCAATCATCTTACTTGATTAATTAATTAATTCCTAAAATCACATTACATTGGAAAATAAACCTTATGTTAATTATTTAATTGATATTCTGACATATTAATTAAATAAAAATACAAAATTGTCAATTAAGTCAAAAAAGAATTAAATTAATTATAAAAAAAATAAATGTGCATTCAAAATCAATTAATTTATTAAAAATGCATATGACATCATCAAATCCAGTTAACTGATTTATCAAAATGGAAACAATCCAGTTCCACTCAGTTAACTGATTCTCCACTGTTTATC
>MU226615.1:740359-755414 GCA_018584345.1 Thuja plicata
CATTAAATTGATTTAAAGAATTATGCCAAACAGTAACAGGGTCGTTTGGACATAACTCGAGGGTATGATCACACTTAGGGCAAATAGGGTCTACAGTTACGACAGACCAAAATTAGGTGGTTACAAGAATTAATTAATTAATGAAATATGTGCTATAATGATTAGAATAACTAAGAGGGGGTGAATTAGTTATCATCAAGTCTAGATGTACCAATTGAATTTTCAAATACTTTAACCAGCTCAGATCCACTCGGTCTCTATAGAATATAATCAATAACATAAACTTGCAGTTTACTTTCCTAATGTAATCAACTTGTAGAATATAAAACTCTTAATGATACAACACATCAAATAACATTCACACAAGTATGACACCAAGATTTAACATGGAAAGCCAATATGGGAAAAACCATCGGTAACATCCTACCAATTTTCACTTTTGTAGTGATCTCTATGAGGAGCCAACCCAATTAAAGGTTACAATACACACTGTTAAACGTGACTTGGTTAAAGAATTTAATTGCCTTATTAAAAGTGAGCCTTGACAGAGGGCTTAGAACATTCCTTTATAATGTCACCTTAATTATAGAATTTAGCAATATGAAACTTAGGTCAACCTTGTTTAAAAGGATTTTGGAACTGATACAATGGTTAGAAAGTAACAACAAATTTTGATCTGAAACATACAACTCACTTTTCAAATACATATCGAATTATAGCTCAAATGCTAATTCATTGAATGGCCTCCATTGTCATCTCTATCACTCAGATCTACTTGGAAATCCTTTGAGAAATCACCACTGTGCAATACTATACTTCTCTCTTCAACCTTCTCTTCCTTATGCTTAGATTTTCCAATCAAATGAATTAACCTCTCATACACATTACCTGCAATTAGGATAATCTTATACCTCTCTAATCAGGTAGCTTGATCTTTTGCCGCTTAATCATCATCATAGATCTTAGGGTTTGGTTAGATCCAAAAAATCCTTCCAACATTTAATTTCCATCTACATTTTAGAATACATCCTAAAACTCCTTGATTCCTTACATAAAAATGGTTAAAAATATATTAAATTCTCATTTAATTCTCCACAAAAATCATCCTTATCTTAAATACGCTTCACATATCCCAAGAAAATTAAATATGTCAACTGGGATCTCAAATATCTCTCATGATGACATTAAGTTTTTCCATTAGTATGAAGAGAGAAAAAAAATTTGTTCAAACCATCGATTACACTACACCAAAAATCAGGTTTTTAGTTCACAGTGAAATTGCTAAGTGAAAGGAAAATGGACAACACAGTGTAAACTAAAAATGCAAAGTGAATAGGATAAAGAGGAACGTGACGAGAAAGATACAGTGCAACCCAAGAGAACATGTAAAGAGGAACCCAATAGAAAATTCAATAAAGGAACACTGAAAGATAGTCAAACTGATTTCAGAGCGTAACCAATTGATAGAAACCAAAAGTCAGTTGAATTCCACAAAAAGTGTATCTGACTTCCACGTCAGATAAAGAAGCTATATTCTATTTATAGAGTTTTATTTTGTTTTAGAACCATTTCTTGAGGAACAAGAAACATTATTGTAATTTTTTTAATCAGTCTAACTAATTAAAAACAAATTAACTAGGAGATCAAGGTCAAGTTGTAAACCTTTGATCATAGAGTTAAAAGTTGTAATACATGAAAATCAATTAAGTCAATCTATCTTATAAATAGATGTTGTAATAATTTAATTACATGGAAGAGAGGATGAATGTAGCCCATGAGCACATCTATGGATTAGACTGAGAGTTTCAAAAACTAGAATAACAAAAGATGAATTTGGTTATCAAGAACCAAGAACAGAGGCTACTGAGCAATAAAGGTATTGATCAATCACATTAGGTGATACATTTATACATGTGAATTGTAATGGATTTGTAATCAACAATAGTTAGATTACATACACTCAGGTCAATAAGTATTTTTGTCTACTTTATAACAAGAGTAGAAAATAGAAGAAATCCTTTCAAGGAAGGTGGATTCAACCATCCTTTTGTAAATCTCTTAACCGAGTGCACACTAAATAGTGTTGCTAAAGATATTAATAGAGTAGACCTTAACCAGTCTCCACATGATACTCCTAACAGGGTAGATCATCAAAAGTGATCAAAATTGTAAGCCTTAACCGGTCTGTTCCAATCTGTAGATAGTGAAGATTTTGTGGGTGCCATCCCCACCATATTTTTGCCTCTAACAAGGTTTTCTATGATATCATATCTTGTGTCATGTGTCAATTAATTTCATGAATGTATACATGTGTGCTAAATTTTATGAATTGATATATCTTACACAAAGATATTATAGAATAGATGGTTGGTTATACAATTGATTACACAATGTTTAAAGGATAAAAGAGATAAAAAATTTAGGGGTATTGATTCACCCCTCCCCTCTTAGTACACACTTCCCATTATTTACAACAATTGGTATCAGAGCTAGATCTCTTATTTGGAAAGCTTAAAGACTTAAGAGAAAAGATCATACAATGGAGAAGTATAGACTTGACAATCGTATTGAGAATCACAAGATAGTGATAAAAATATTCTATGAGTAGTATGAAGAATATAGAATCAAGATGAGACAACTACTGGTTGAATGAAAAGTAATGGCTACTTGGAGCAATGAAAAAGATTACCATGAAGAAGAAATACCAAATTTCTTTGAGTCATCAGGAGCTACAACTAGAAAAGCATCAGACACATCTGAAGAAAGCATCAAAAGCTTAAATGAATCCAATCAACATCTGATAGACGAAGTTAGAATGCTGCAAATCGGTCAAGAGACATAGATGGTAAAAATGATTGATGTCACAGATAGTGCTAAGCAGTGCAAGAAATAACATTAGAAATTGATGATAGAAGAAATATCACTGAAAGATTACAAGAAAGAGAGTCAAAAATACAAAGACATATAGAGAATCATCATGAGATTACAAATCAGATTATTCTTATGAGTAATGAGACAAACATAATGATTGCAAAACTCATTGACAGAATACAAGCCATTGCTGAGCTAAGAGAAGAAAATGAAAATTTGAAACAAGAAGTAAGAATTCAGAAACAACATAATGAAATTATCAAGAGAGTTGAAGAAAGAAATAAAAGAATGGATTATTTTCTTGATGGAAAACAAAGAGTCAACAACAACACCAGTCTAGGCTATACCAAAAATGGAGAATCACCATACCAAGCTGATCCAAAGAATGTCTATGCAAATCTAAGACCAAGAAAGCTGACATGCAATCACTGTGGAAAGAAAGGTCACACACCAAATGTCTACAGGAGAAAAATGAAAGGTATTCATAAATCCACATCTTCATTCATAGGAATTTGTTATAAATGTAACAAGAAAGGACATAAAGCATATGAATGTAAGTTTAAGATAAAATAACTAGAGAAGGAAACCTACATGGACAAATACTATCCTACTTGCAAAATGCATGGGCACACAACTCTTGAATCATGGAAGAAGAAAAATAAATAATGGAAGCCTAAAAATCAAGAAACTTCCTATCAACCAAAAAAGAGTCGGTAACCAGTGTATTTGGGATTACAACACTTGGGCCAATTGTACATGTGGAAGATTTGGTCACATAGCTGCAAACTGTATGAGATAGTGGCCTAAAAAGTCTAGAGGCTAGACTAACCCCAGAATGGCATGTTTACATTGTCATAAAGTTGGTCATCTCAAGAAATACTGTAGAGATAGAATTATAGAGACTAGCACATTTCCCAATGGAAACACCATTGAAGACATCAGAAAGATGAGAAAAAAAATGTGGAGGAAATTTACTAACACTGATGAAGCTAGACCAAGAAATACAAATGGTGACACCTTGTCCAATGGATCTGGTGACATCCCCACCCCCACTTAAGTAGAACAAGTAAGTATGGAACTACATTGTATCAATTTATATTTTGCATCAGTTCCATTATACATAGTTAATATACCAAATCAAAATGATAAAAGATGCACTATGGTATTACTTGTTATAACTCTGTGAAAACAATTTCATTGGTCAATACATACCGAAATGCATCAATATACATTAAAAGCTAAAGTTTCTAGTGTAAACTGATATCCATTGGTAACCATATACAAGTTGTCTTCGCCATACACCAAAATCTATTAGTGACTGTAGAAAGTTAAAAGGGTTGCCCTGACACATCACACTTTAACCAAAGATGAGTTAACGCTGACACCAATGATTATGTCTTCATACACCAAAAGTTTGTTGAGCATTAATGACTCCAACTTAGGGAAAGTCTATAAATAGATGATGGAAGGGTTTCATTGATCACCAACGACTAGAGCAAAGTGACCAGAGAAAAATTTGAGCACTAAGAGACAAAATTGCAGAGCAACCCCAACTCAATCAACAAGCACTCCAAATAGATCTCTTACAGCTATAGAGGTGAACAGTAAGTTACTACGTTAACTGAGAAGTCTATTTTTAGTATTTATGGAAAGCCCTAAATTCAATATCAATGGAAACCACCTTAAGAACCACTACACTTAAGAGTTTTAAGATGAATAAGGTGAATCTTATCAAGAACTCAACCTGTGAGGAACCTCACTACAAGATCTATCTTGAGGTTTCCTCACAACCTGACAATGCTGGAGCATTCTCCTGAATACCAACTAGGGTTTTTCTTGTCAAAGACGTGTAAGCATATATACACTGCAAAGTTGCAAAAATTGGAGAAATAGAAGCGGACCAAGCTTACAAGAAGCTATGTAACAGTGATGGAACTATCAAGGAAGAGCACAAGCACATCAAGGTCAATGGACTTACAAATTCTCTATATTTCCTAAAGGAGTTCAAGACTGAATGGATTCGGTTAGTACTGAGCTGCCTACATGACCAAAATCTATGGTTTGATGAGCCTAAACCAATTACTAGGGATGTCATACACACTGTTACTAGCTATCCCATTACCGACAAGGTGAAAACACTTAAGCATCCATCCAAGCTTGAAATTGAAAAGAATAAAAGAGCTACATGTGATGGAAGAGGATTAAGAGTATCCACCATCAAAGATGATGAACTAAAATTTGGAGCATGTGTCCTAGGATACAATTTCTTTCAAGCCAGCCAGATGAACATCATTACACCTAGAGTCATTGATATAGGTTACAAGATTGTAAAGAAGGGAATTAAGTTGGATCTATCTAAAATTCTACTCAAACAGTTGTAAGAGAGCATGAAGACCATAAGGAATGCAAAGTCAAATTCGTGTAAGTTTGGTTCTCTAATTAAGTGCATATTCTTTATTTCCAAGAGTCTTTCCCATCTATAGGAAATGTACAATGAGATACAAAAAGACCAATGACCATATAGATCAGTGAGTTTATAAAATCATTAGGAGATAATTTTGAGATAGTCATGAATGAATACTTTTTTGTATTCAAGGAGAGAATGTAGAAAAGAGTAAGGATCTCTAAACAATTGATTGAAAATTTCAAGACTAATATATGTTTTATGGTAGACATTGACTACACATACATCAAGCCAGCTATACCGAGTACAACATGATTATCTCCACTTGACTATGAGGTCAACATATATCAAAAATTTAATGCAATTGAGGCACTAATGAATGAGCCATTAGATAAAACACAACCTAAGTTTGGCACTTATGAAGAAGCCAAAGAAAGGATCAAAATTGGCTTGGTTGTAAAGAAAATTGACAGGAAGAAGGACAAGATGGTCAAAAACTTAAAGAAAATAATATCGGTGACAAGAGAGGAAGAAACTAAGAAGATAGAAGAGATCAAGGTTCAGTCACCCATCTGTGAAGCTAAGGAGAAGAGTGACTCAGAGTCAATCGATCTAGACACACCACTCCCTTCACTAGCTAAGAATCCAAGGACCACTACTGCATCTAGGACCAGGAGTCAAACAACAAAGAGTGCAAGTCCTTCACCTATAAAGAAAGGAAAAGTAAGAACATACAACAAGAAACCTCCTATATAGAAAAAGGGTCCTACAAAAAGAAGGAAGTTCATAAGAACTAAGGAGGACATTGATGACACCCGAGAAGATGAGGGTGTAGAAGCCGAAAAGGTAAAATTCTAGAAGATATTGATGAAATATGTGCATCTATTGTTGCAAGAGGTGGCCTAACCAACACCAAGGTAAGAATGTGGCTAACATTAGAACCTGATCATCAAAACAAGGTAGAGGAAGCATTGATAAAAACCATGATAAAATTAAAATATGTACCAGCACAATTTGATGATAAAATACCAAAAGAACTTCAGGATAGGTTATTAGCTAGACGGAAATTTGCCTTACACTCAGAGAAGGAGATAAGAGAAAGAGTCCTAGTTTCTCTCGTGCCTCCCGAATCAAAGAAGGAAGAAATAAAGGAGATGATGGAGACACATACAAAGGAATTCTCACCAAAGTTGAGAGCCTACAAATTTCTACAGAGAAAGCTAATAGAGCTAGAAAAGGATAGTACCAAAACATGGAGTAAGATACTCAATCATCCTATTAAAGAGGCAAGCCTCGAGAGACAAGTGCATGACTCTCTGGTTAAAACTATCTCAAAACACATATTGATAGATGAAACCAAGGATGTCACAACAATGGAGATGGACAAAGAAGAATTGGACCATAGGAAACAAGGATACAAATGTTTCTAATGAGACATAGCCAGAAAATACTATGGATGATATAGTCATTGACATAACTGATGATCCTTCAAAGGAAATTTAGAAAGATGAAGATGTCACTATTACCAAGGATCAAACTAATGAACATAACACTGCAAATGATGTTGTACAAGTTGAAATAATGGCCAGCTGACATTATTGATTCAAGAAATCAATATCATCTAAGAGAAGCAGAAGACACCTGAGCCTAATAAAAATATACCCAAGGACAATGGTAATGATGAGAAAAAAGATACATCTAATGAACCAAAGGACACAACTGATGAATAGAATGTCATCGATGGAGAAAAAAAAGATGGAGATAACACCAAAAAAGATTCACATATGAAAGATACACAAATGAAAGATGATGAAGAAGTGCCAAAGAAGAAAGATGAAAAAGAAAAGATAGTTGATACCATGCCACAGGAAATAAAAGCAAAAGCTATAGAAACACTGAAGGTTGAAAAGGAGATGTCCTGAGACAACTAACAGGAAAACCTTGAGCATTAGGAGAAAGGTACAACTCCACATAGTAGCACATCAGATCAAGCTGAGAAATTAGCTATGGTTCTTCACACAGGTGCAACAAAGAAGAAGAAGAAAACAAAGAAGAATAAGTTTGAAGTCACCTTAGATGAAATCATTCAAATACCTAAGTGTGACCCAACAACATTAGACTATGAAGCACTAAAAGAATATGGTGAAATATGTCAAAGGAAAGCAGTGCAAGAGCAGCTTGGGAAGGAGCATAGAGACTCCATAGTACTAGAGACAAATAAGGACATCTTGAATCAAATAGTACCTGACGTTGATTTTGATCACAATGCACCAATCATTGATCAACTAGCCACTCTTAGCAAAGAAATCACAATTTAGAATGTGGATGCAAAGAAGGCAATAGAGGAGAGGGAAAAACAAAAGTTTCAATACAAACTTGTAGAGAAAATCACCCAAGAACTGACAGAGAACAAGGTAAAGCTTTCACAATTAGCAAATGAATTAGATCCAATTATTAGTGAAGCTATTTCCTTGATTCAACAATTGTGCACTCTAGATAAATTCACTAAGGAGCACAATGACAAAATAGAAAAGTTAGATTCTAATCTAATTAGTAGTGCTAAAACCCTAACCACAGATGACAATGCAATTAAGTTGCATTATGAGAAAATTATTGAAATCAAAAGGTTAAGGAAGGAACTGTGGGAAGTAGAATCACAATTTTGGGAAGAGGTCACTAAGCTCCAAGATCAACTCTTACCAAATCTTACACTGCTTCAACAACATATCAATTCAAAAAGGCAACGGATTGCCACCCCTGAGATTTTTATAGAAGACATCATCTATGACATGCATGCGCGGATCACACTTGAGCACATAAGGAGAAATGATATATAGAGGGAAAAGGAAATTATATGTAGATATGTATAACCACACATAAGGTGAAAAGGAATAGATTATAATGTACATATACTTATTCTACTGACATATGCATAGGGGGAGTCATGAAATGACTTAGGATATAATATCTACATACTAAGGACTTTAGTATTCTGCACATATTAGTTTTTGATACTAATGTAAAAGGTGGAGATTTATGACACTAAGTTTTTCCATTATTATGCAAAGAGAAAACAAGTTGTTCAAACCATCAGTTATACTACACTGAAAACCAAGTTTTTAGTTTAGACCGAAATTGCTAAGTGAAAGGAAAACCGATGACACAGTGTAAACCAAAAATGCAAAGTGAATAGTATAAAGAAGAACCTGATAATGGAACCTGATGAGAAGGATAAAGTGCAACCCAAGAGAAAAGACAAAGAGGAATCTAACAGACCGTTCAACAAAGGAACACCGAAAGATAGTCAAACTAATTTTAGAGCATAACTGACTGATAGAAATTGAAAGTCAGTTGAATTCTGCAAAAAGTGGATCCAACTTCGACGTTAGTAAAACAACTATATTCTATTCATAGAGTTTTGTTTCATTTTAAAGCCATTTCTTGAGGAACAAGAAACATTATTGTAATTATTTTAATCAGTCTAATTGATTAAAAACAAATTAACTAGGAGATTAAGGTCAAGTTGTAAACCTTTGATCATAGATTTAAAAGTTGTAATACGTGAAACTTAATTAGGTCAATATATCTTATAAATAGATGTTGTAATCATTCAATTACATGGAAGAGAGGATGAGTTTATCCCACAAGCACATCTATGGATTATACTAAGAGTTTCAATAACCAGAACAACAAAATATGAATTTGGTTATCGAGAACCAAGAACAGACGCTACCAAGAAACATAGGTATTGATCAATCACATTAGGTGATACATTTATTCATGTGAATTATAATGGATCAGTAATCAGCAATAGTTATATTGCATACACTTAGGTCAATAATTATTTTTGTCTACTTTCTAACAAGAGTAGCAAATAGAAGAAATCCTTTCAAGGAAGGTGGATTTAACCATCCTATTGTAAATCTCTTAACCAAGTGCACACTAAATAGTGTTGCTAAAGATCTTAACAGAGTAGACCTTAACTAGTCTCCACATGATACTCCTAACAGGGTAGATCATCAGAAGTGATCAAAATTGTAAGCCTTAACCGGCCCCTTCCAATTTGCAAATAGTGAATATTTTGTGGGTGTCATCCCCACCGCAGTTTTGCCTCTAACAAGGTTTTCTGTGATATCATATTTTGTGTTATGTGTCAATTAATTTCATGAATGTTTCTATGGATGTATACATGTGTGTTAAATTTTAAGAATTGATGTATCTTACACAAAGATAATATAGAATAGATGGTTGGTTATACAATTGATTACACAATGGTTAAAGGATAAAAGAGATACAAGTTTTTGGGGTACTGATTCACCCCTCCACTCTCAGTATACACTTCCCATTATTTCCAACATCTCAAACTATCAAAATATTGTTACTCGGTCATCACTGTGTTCTTCTTCTTAGTCATCACTAGATAAATCATTAATTTATAGATGCTCGGTAAATACTGATGCTCAATCAACACTAAATTTTCTTGGCACGTACTTGCACTTGGTTGACACTCACATCACTCCGCACAAACTTAAGTTCCTTAATATTATGCTCTGTTGCTCAGTCACAACTAATATTTTAGTCATCCAAACTTCTCTTAGAATTTAGATAAATAATATATTACCTTGTCAAGGTGCAATATTATCAAGTCCCCATTGTAGTTCCACATAACTCAACTGTTTCACCAGGTCTTATTTTTATCTCTTCTTTTCAAATATTCTTCATCAATAAATTGATATGGAATTTTTCAAGATAGAAATTGTCTTACCAATTAATTTTTGAGATCAATGACAATATAACAATTGTTTCAATTGTAGCTTCCAAAAATCTCCCTCTTTGGTATTGATGGAAAACACATAAAAAAAACAACACATGCAAGGTTCCCAACCAATCAAAAAAGTATTTTCTATGTAAATAGATTTTCATTAATGTCCTTAGGTTCATTTTGATTCTCTTCAATATAAATATTCTCCCCCTTGGATAGATTTACCTCTGTATCTTATCTCTCATATATTTCTCCCTCATTGTTTTCTTATCGATTTCTCCCTCTTTGACAAAAATGCCAAAAACATACACATTCATCATGTAGATATCTCTGTGTCAGGTTTCTGAATTCTATGATCCCTCTACCATATTTCTTATGACTAATCAACAAAATCCTAAAGTGTGACCACCTTTTGCATCAATCTGTCAGATATTCTATGTAATACATTTGATGCAACCACTCCATGTGATCTTAGTTAGCCTCATATAGGGGAATCACCCCTAATTTTCCTCTTAGATACTCATGAAAATCCTTAGGTAAAGCCTTAGTAAATATATCTTCCAACTGTTCCTTTGTATTTACATATTCAAGTTTTACTCTTTTTTTCTTATACTATCTCTCTCAAGTAATAATACTTGATATCAATATGCTTGGTCTTTGTATGCATCACATAGTTATTTGAAATATTAATAGCACTAGTGTTATCACAAAAAATAACAACTTGTTTAGTGATTTCTTCCTTCATACCTTTCAACAATTTCTTGATCCACACTATATTTGAACAATTCACTGCTGATACAACATATTCAGCCTCTACTGTAGATTGAGAAATGTAGTTCTTTTTCTTTCTTGTCCAACAGACTAATATCTTTCTTAGAAATAATGCACCACCACTTTCACTCTTTCTATCATCAACATTACCTACCCAATCTGAATCTGTTTAAACTTTCAGTTCAAACTTCTCATCCTTCTTGTAATATAATCCATAGTCCTCTGTTCCTTTCAAATATCTCAGAATTCTTTTCACTACCATCATATGACTATCTTTAGGATTTGTAGAAAATATTTTAATAATCCCAATGGATAATGCAATATTTGGTCTATTATGGACAACATATTGTAGCTTTCCAATAATTGATCTATACAGGGTTTGATTCACTTTAGCTACCTCATCAATCTTTGATAGTTTCTGTCTAGTAGCCATAGGTGTACTTACAGGTCTGGAGTCCTCCATGCCAAAAAAATTTGGTATCTCCTTGATATACTTAGATTATGTAATGTAGATACCTTTCTTCATCTGATATACTTTCAAACCCACAAAGAATTTTATCTCTCCAAACATAGACATCTCAAATTTAGTTTGCATCTCTTTTCAAATGTTTGGCACAAATCAACTTTTCCTCCAAATATCATATCATCAACAAATATTTCAGCTAACAATTCCCCTTTACCTTTCTCAGACTTTAAGTACAAATTATTATTCTCATTTGTCCTTGTAAATCTAATCTTGACAAAGTAATTATGTAATCTCTCATACAATGCTCTGGGGGCTTGATTCATTCCATACAATACTTTAATTAGCTTGTAGACCATATTCCTCTTGCTTGAATCAACAAATCCTTCAGCTTGTTCAATCTATACCTATTTTTCTAGTATTCCATTCAAAAATTATCATTTGACATCCATTTGATATACTTTGAATCCTTTGTAACCTGAAAAAGCCAGTAGAGTTCTAACTCCTTCCAATATCACAACTGGAGCAAATGTCTCACCATAGTCAATGCCTTCTTCTAGTGCATAAACTTTGCATAAATGTTTGGTCTTGTTCCTTGTGACTTATCCATGCTCATTCAACTTATTTCTTAATACCCACTTGGTTCCAATAAAATTCTTGTCCTTTGGTCTAGGTACTAGTGTCCAGGTTTTGTTCTTCTCTATTAGCTCAATTTATTCATTCATGGATTGTATCCAATCTTCGTTATCCAAAGCATCTTTCACTAATTTGGGCTCAAAATTAACACAATAAGCATGTCTAATTTTTCAATTTTCTTATTGTCATGACCTCTGAATCTTTATCTCCAATAATTTCATCTGGATTATGATGTCTTCTTACATAATTTTGTAGTGTAGGCTCTAGTCTCCTTTTCTCTTGTTGTTCTTCCTTAGATTCATCATTAAAGTTAATTTCAGGTTCATTTTGTGTCTCTTTTCCAACTTTTTCCAAATATTACTTAAAATACTGAAAATCATCAGATTTTTCTTTGAGAAACATTACAGTCATCATTCTAGAGTAATCATGAACAAACAATATCAAATATTTATCACCTCGGTAGCTTTTCTATTAGAAATAAATCTTTACTTGCATTATGTAAGTAGGAGATTCCTATGGAATCCCTACACCTATTTTGTCCTCTTGTGAGGATAATTCATTCTATGTATCTTTTATTATCCCTTGGTTGTATTATTTATTTGGGATAAACCAAGGTATCCCTTAGATTCCTCCTTAAGAGGAAATAACACAAGTGGCACACACTTTATGAAATGTGGCATACATAGATATGGGAGTTACCATGAAACTCCTTTCTCACATCTCTATTAAAGAGATGTCTCTTCTTCTCTCCTTACACTAATGAGGTTTCTTCCTCTTCTCAACTTTTGTATGAGCAATTCTCTGTCTCTCTCTTCTTAGGCTTTTCATGCCTCATTCATAATGTCACAAGGGGTTTTCTTTGCTTTCCCCTTTCAAATATCTTGTCTCACGGTGTTGGATCTTGAATCTTTCTCTCTCCTATCTTATGGTAATATCTTTTCATGCATTAACTCACTTAGATTCTTTCCTGGTATTGCTTATTTACATATTTCTTTTTCATTTCTAACATGGTATTAGAGCGGTTTAATCTTTGTTTTTGAGTGTTTACATGAAGGTACGATTTGAAGGAGACTCTTGAGAGAGTGTTTGGAAAATATCAAAAAAAAATTTGGGTTGGCTGGTTTACCGCCAAACCCAGTTTATCTATTGGATTCATTATTCTATTTTGTGCAGGTTTCTTGATCTTGGCTCTATACTTGCATGCTATTTCTCTCTGACCATCTGCAGGTTTCTTTATTGATCTATCAATTTATATCTCTTGTTTAACATTAATCTTTTTGCAGCATATAAATGTTCCTATCAACTTTAGCATCATTAAAAAATAAAAATAGATTTCTCTATTGTACCTTTTCATTCGTATTCTATTATTTTGATTAATCAGTTTTGACTCTCAAGTTTTTTAGCTTCAATTTTGAAGACCATGATGTTCTTTATGATCATCAAAATATTGAAATTGTCGTACTTCAATGCTTACCAAAATGAAGTTGGTTGCCTACAAATTGGGCTAGCTTCTAATGTAGGTTCAACTCAATAAATGGTCTATTTTATCTTGGCTTCTGATCTGTTGTTTTCCTTCATTTGTACTCTCACATCTCTTACATTACGAGCATGGAATCCTCTAGAATGCTTCTCATTGAGCACTCTCTTTCTATCCTCTTCATTAGGCCATGGCTGCCGAACAGTATGTAGTTTGTAGAGATTACGCCCTTTGATAAGAAGTGGGTGCAATGGGGGCAAAGGCTTCTCACCTTTGCTCCAAAGAACTTGTAATGTAAAAGTGCATTTCTTGCTATCTCCATCTTGCCACAAGCTCCCATACACTGGGCATAGCAAATCCAATATTCTGGATAGTTGGCACAAGCAATCAGGCATCTTTCATACAATTCACTATTCTATCAATATCCCCTCCTTTCTCAATGAAATCAAGGTACCGATGCCAATTGCCAAGTTGAATGTCATCAAGAGGTTTAACATGAAAGTAAGGTCTGCGGATAGCTGCTTCAAAATTACAGATCTTTGCATCAAACTCTTTTGCTTTCTTATTAATTTCTTCTCTAAATGCAAGATATTTCTCCAATTCCTCTTTTTCTGATAAAATGGTACCACCAGGCTTGACACCTTCCCTGTCAGTGGTTCCTTCAGGTCCTTGCCCACTCATGTCTGCAAGGACAGATGCAGGTGCTGAAGAGATATTCTCTTCTGTTTGTAACTCCACTGAAGGCCGAGAATTAGCAAGTTGAACAAAGCTTTCATAGTAGTGATCAAGTTGTTGAATGGGTGTCTGTAGGATTTGGGTGTAAATTTGTGCCACACGACTCCACTCCTACTAGTATTCAAACATTTCCTTTCTAAGCATGCACAAATACATCCATCTTCAGATTCAACTGATTACTCAGGTTCTAAACTGAATCATTTTAACCGCAATCTGGCAAAGAACTACCGGTACTGTTGTCCTCCAACAAAAATGATTCATGTCTCTAGCCTACCTGCTGATGTGACAGAAGTTGAAGTTGTGTTTCATTTGGAAGAACATGGAAATATAATTAATAGCAAACTTTTTGAGGCTAATGGTAAGAAGCAGGCACTGATACTTTTTGAAAATTAATAACACGCCACAGAAGCACTTGTTTGTAAACATGCCAGCACTATTGATCACTCAACAATTAGATTATCATTTTCTCAGCTTCAGTCCATTTTGGCATCTTGACTGAAAGTTTTGACATGTGGGTGGTGAAATTGCTTTATTGATATCTATGTCAGTTGCAATTAAAGCTATACTAATGGTTATTCTCTCTAACATTTTTTTTTCTGAATTTCCTGCAGATTTATCATTTGTTTCCTTCTACATATTTTCATTATTTCTAACATTTGTTTCTTTGTAGATTATCATTATTATTTGCAGATATATTATTATTATTATAATCGTTTCTCTTAAAATTCATCATTCTAACATTTCTGTATCTACCTGCCATTTGTTTTTTTTCTTTATTTAGTTGCAGATTTATCGGTTTCATTTTCAGTCTGCAATCTGCATATTCTCTAATGCTTTTTTAATATTGCAGGTCATCATATTTCTGCAGACAATTATACTATTTTAATATTGTTTTCTATTTCTTTGTATCATTATTAATTATAGCAGATATTTTCA